>WUJK01000002.1:4200000-4737412 GCA_011317545.1 Coniella vitis
ACTACGAGGATCTGCGTTTCTGGCGATCACTGGCCCGCAATCAGCTGAGAAAAGAAAACGCTGCGGCCTTGAGGAATAACCCTCCAAAACAAGATCAGCAACCGCAGGGCTGGGTGTCGTGGATATGGGGCTCGAAGCCGCAGGAGCAGACAACTGCCTCCGATGAAAACACACAGATGACAGAAGAACAGCGCCAAGAATTGTACGAAGCCATTGACTGGGATGAGAAGACGGCTCTTGCCGATGCTATCGAGACACCGAGGGACAGCATCAAGTTCCAAGTCGAAACGTCTCTCAGCACTGGAAGTTTCACCCTGAAGAAGAATCCTCATGGTCAGATCACAGACGTGCTTAGTCTACATTTTGATGTTTTCAAGGCCAAGGCCATGATTCGTCCCGACTCATTTCTCACCGATGTCAGCCTCGGCGGCCTTCGCGTCAATGACGGTACCACGCCTAACAGTCAATTCCCAGAGATTGTTCGAGTCAAGGATGCTCCCGAAGACAGGAGGAATAAACGCCTCTCTATGGTCGAGCTCGAGAAGTCGACAGATGAGGCTTTCTTCCAATTGCAACTGGAGCAGAACCCTCTCGATGGCCAAGGTGACTTTGCCGTAAAGGCGAAGCTCAAACCGCTCGAGATTATTTGGAATCCAAACATTGTGGTCGGTGTTGTGGACTTCTTCAAACCCCCAGAACGCCATATGGAATCCATCACCGCCCTTATGGAGACCGCTGGAGCCACCGTGGAAGACTTCCGCCAGCAGACAAGGGCGGGGCTTGAGTTTGCCCTCGAGGAGCACAAGACAATCAACGCAGTGCTTGATCTTCAGGCACCCCTAATTATCATACCAGAGAGCATCACTACCCTCAAGTCAACGTGTATGATTCTCGATGCTGGACATATTAGCGTCAATTCTGAACTTGTGGATAAGGACACCATGAAGGAAGTACAATCCAAGCAGAAACAGGCATACACGGACGAGGACTTCAAACGACTGGAGTCACTCATGTATGACAAGTTCACCGTCAAACTCACTTCCACCCAACTGCTCATTGGACCATCGATTGAAGACACAAAGTCGCAGCTCGTCAAGAAGAGCGAGCAGTCTTCGATGCATATTGTTGAGCAAATCAGCATCGACTTCCTGGTGCAGCTCTCCATCTTGCCAAAAGCACCTAACTTGGCCAAGCTTCGTGTCTCGGGCCATCTACCTCTCCTACATGTCACCGCCTCCGATACCAAATACAAGAGTTTGATGAAGTTGCTCGACGTTGCATTGCCCAAGTTTCATCAAAACGAAACAGAGGAAGTCATAGAGCACAAGCGGCCACGCCTTCTCAGCAACATCTCATCACGGTCACATCAGTCAAGCCGTTCTCAGTTACTAAGTACAAGACAAAATCGGAGACCGTCTTCGGTGCGTCCAAGACGCTCGTCTCAACTCTTGCCTTTTGGTGCCGTGAAGGAACAAGCCATTGTCCTCGACGATATCGACGAAGACGACGACGACTTTGAAGACGCAGACGACGGCCAAAGCAACGTGAATCTCAAATTAAAGCAAAAGACATTCGAGCTCAAGTTCACAGTGGACGAGCTGCGTGGCTCACTGTACCAGAGTGATCCCGATGGAGTTAAGCCCGATGCTCTGCTGGTTGAACTGGTAGCCCAGACTTTTGAAGTGAATTACTATCTCCGACCTTTTGATATGGTTGCCAATGTCTCTCTGGGATCTGTAACGGTTGAAGATTACGTTGGCAATCCATCCGCAGAGTTTAAGCACATCATTTCATCGGGCGACACCGAGGACAAGAAAGCACATCGCGCGCTCGTCAAGGTCAATGTGGTCCGCGTTAAGAAGGAATCGCCAGAGTTCATGTCCGTCTACCACGGCGTGGAGACCAATGTCAACGTGGCAATCAGCACCATCAACCTCATTGTCACTCGCAAGACCTTGCTCACACTGCTCGATTTCATTCTCGTTACCTTCACTAATCCTGGAGGAAACAGCCAGCAGCAGAAAGCCATCACTGACGACGATTCAGAGTTAGATGTCGGTGTCGAACCACCTGCTGAAGACCAGCCCCCCACCGCAGGCGCTATTAGAGTAAAGGTCGACTTGAAAAGTATTCAGCTTGTGCTCAATAACGACGGCATGCGGCTGGCGACTCTATCCTTTACCCAAGCAGACATTGGAGTCTTTATTCTAGGGAGCACTATGCGCGTCAGCACCAAATTGGGAGATCTCAGCCTTGTGGACGACGTAAACTTGGGCGTGTCAGAGGACTCGTCGATACGCAAATTGATCACCATCCAAGGGGATGATCTGGCTGATTTCAGGTACGAGACTTTTGATTCTAAAGACGAAAAGTCGTACCCGGGTTACGATTCTTCAGTATACCTGCGGGCTGGGTCGGTCAAGGTCAACTTTCTGGAAGAGCCTTTTCGCAAGATTGTCGACTTCTTAGTCAAATTTGGCAAGATGCAGGCTATCTACAATGCTGCTCGACAGGCTGCTGCAAATCAAGCCCAACAGCTGAGACAAGGCTCAAGCCGCATCAAACTCGACGTTATCGTCAATACGCCTATTGTGGTCTTCCCTAGCGTGGTTACTCCAGGGCAGCCCAAGCGTGATCTTATCACAGCCTACCTGGGAGAAATATACGCCCAGAACAAGTTCGCACCACTCGATGATTCGGAGAACTCGGAGATTGCCATGATGTTGTCTGCAGGTATCCGTAACGTCAAGCTCACAAGTCTATTCCACTACAAGGACGACCAATCCGAGGAACTCGAATTGATTGACCATGTGGATGTTGGCTTCAAGATCACTTATGCCGAACATACACCGGGTGCCAAGCGACCAGAATTGGAGATTGAGGGGGAGATGAGCGATGTTCACGTTACGCTCACGCCATATCAAATGAAGGCTCTCCTTGCAATATCACGATCCGTTCCAGCAGCATTCACTGGCGACGCAGAGGCGCAGACCGAAGAGGCAGAGCAAGCTGTTGATGATAGCACATTGCGACGCGCTCAAACCCTACCAAGGGTTGAAATAGGAAGCGAAGATGAGACTATCGACATGTCTCCAGAGCTCGGCACTCACCATGATACGTGGACAAAGCTTGACCTGGTCTTCCGCGTCCGCACCATTGGTCTTGAACTGGTCAATGGTCACAAGGACCGGCCAGTCGGCAATTTGGAATTGGCTAGTCTTGGCAAATTCAGTCTGGACGACAGCAAGCTCAAGACCCGGATGCAAGTCAATGGGGGCTTGGAGGCAGAGTTCGTCATTCAAAGCTTCACCATACATGATTCTCGTCCGCATGATGCGAACAAGTTCCGACGCATCATGACAAGCAGCAACAAGAGTGTGCAACAATTTATGGCCAGCGTTACCATGGCTGGTGGCAAGGAGCGCAGCCTCATTGCTGTGGTTGCCATCGACTCACCCAAAATCATCTTCGCTCTGGATTACCTCTTCGCTCTTCAGAATTTCATCATGGCTGGCCTGGAAGTCGATGAGCCTATCCCGATTGAAGATGAAGAGACAGACACTCTATCAGAGACCGATGCAGAGAGCATGCAAGTCAGTCTTGCCCGTCGGCATTCTAATGCCATGTCTCCTAGGTCTTCCACGAGCACGCGGCCCGGCCAGCAGACAACTACTACGACGGAGGAGCAATCTACAATGAGTGTTGCATTCCGCGTCAATATCGTGGACGCCCAAGTCATTCTCATTGCCAATCCGCTCAGTGCAAGTAGCGAAGCGATTGTCTTGGGCACAAAGCAGGTTCTCCTCTCCCAACAGCACGCTCTCACCTTTCAGGTATCCGAAGTTGGCATGTTCTTATGCCGTATGGATCGATTTGACGACTCTCGGCTACGCATCATTGACGACTTTTCCGTTCAAATGTCCATGGACAGATCGAAACCAGCAGTGACGAGCTTGCACATTGATATCGATCCACTTATTCTGCGACTCTCGCTGAGAGACATTCTGATTGTTCTTCAGATCATCAGCAAGGCATCTGAACTCTCCGAGACTGAAGATGACAAGACAAAGAAACTTGGTGCGGCAGACCTCAAGGCTAAAGAACTTACGCAAAGTGGTCTCAAGCAGCGCTCTGCTAGTGCCAAGGGCGCCTCTACAATAGCTGGAAAGGCAAAGTCTGGCAAAGCTACTGCTGCTAGCGGACATTCGAACGCTCGTAGTGGCACATCTTTGCGAGAACCCCACGATATTGCCAGAAAGCCGCAGATCCGCGAGGAACTTACTGCAAGTATCAATGGTATCCGCGTGGTTCTCATTGGCGATCTACATGAACTTCCAATTCTGGATCTTAGCGTCAAGAAATTCACCGCTACTGCTGGCGATTGGTCTTCGAATTTGCGGGCTGAGATTCCCTTGGACATGTACATCAACATTTACAACTTTTCTAAATCAGCTTGGGAACCCTTGCTCGAGCCATGGTTTGTTGGTATCGGTGTTGCGCGAGAGCAGGATACCGGCCTTTTATCTATTGATGTTACCTCAAGAAAGGTCTTCGATGTGACCATTACGACCAACTCTATTGCGCTAGCATCCAAGTCCTTTGCCTTCCTGACGCAAGATCAAGATGTCCTCGGCAAGCCGCGCGGAACTGAATCGCCTTACCGTATTCGCAACTACACTGGCTTCGATGTGGTCATGCGCAGCAAGAGTCCCAGCAGCGACGAGATTATCAGTGTACGTCTAGAAGACGGTCAAGAAGCCCCGTGGAGCTTTGAGCACTGGGAGAAGATGCGTGAGAACTTGATGACAGATGCTACGGCCGGCAACGCCGTGGCTGTTCAGCTTGAGGGTAGCGGGTTCGACGTCCTGAAGAACGTTCGCCTGAACCGTGAAGGCGAGTTTGTCTACTCCTTAAAGCCCAAGAAGGACGACATTACACACCGTCTCATGGTGGATGTGAAACTGGGCAACGACAATGTCAAATATGTCACCTTGCGCAGCCCTCTCTTGGTCGAGAATTTGACACAGATTCCCGTCGAACTGGGAGTATACGATGCTCCTGAGCAAAGCCTGCTCAAGATTGAAAAGATAGCGCCCGGAGAGGCTCGTCCGGCACCTGTTGGCGCTGTCTTTGAAAAGACTCTGCTTGTTCGGCCCGACAGCGGTTTCGGGTATGCTTGGTCCAGCGAGACTTTGTGGTGGAAAGATCTTCTCAAGAGACCTACTCGCACACTGGTCTGCAAGGGAGAGCAAGGCGAGCCATTTTACTTCCAGATGAACGCCAAGTTCGATCGGTCTAACCCCATGACAAAGTGAGTTATTTTTTTCTCCCTTTCCTTAATGCATATTGCGAGCTGCCGATGATACTAACAATATACAGGAACTATCCGAACATGCGAATCAAGCTGTCAGCTCCAGTGACACTCGAGAACCTCCTACCATACGACTTCAAGTACCGTATCTACGACAAGAACACCAAGAAGGACTGGTCAAATTTCCTCAGAAAGGGCGGCGTCAGTCCAGTACACGTAACAGAACTATCACATCTGCTTCTACTCAGCGTCGATATGCAAGATACCGTCTTCAAGCCGAGCGAATTTGCTATCATCAACTCGGGCAGCTCAGATGACTTCAAGAAGGAGTCGACCCTCAAGTGCCAGGATGAGCAAGGCTTGCAACTCAATCTCAAGCTGCACTACCATCACATACCAGACAGCGGCGGTGCTTTCCGTGTCACTGTGTACAGTCCATATGTGATTTTAAACAAGACAGGCCTAGATCTTCAAATCCGGCACAAGGGTTTCTTGCAGCAGGCCAAGGCTGCTGCCGGCCAACTCTTGGTTGATGTTGGAGAGGGTGAGCGCAAGGTGCTCCCTCTGATGTTCTCCTTCGGTAGTGACGACCACCGTAACCGTGCGCTGCTAAAGGTCGGTGATTCGGAATGGAGCAAACCACAGAGTTTCGACGCCATCGGAAGCACCGCAGACGTCGCGCTTCAGTCATCTGATCGCAATACCGAAGTGCACATCGGTATCACTGTTGAGCCTGGCGAAGGCAAATACAAGATGACCAAGGTGGTGACACTTGCGCCGCGCTTTATTGTCCAGAATAGGATCGGAGAAGAAATCAACATCCGTGAACCAAGCTCTTCGAACCTCATGACCTTGACGGCAGGGCATCTCCAGCCACTCCATTTCCTGCAGCGCAGCGCTGTGAAGCAGTTGTGCTTGTGTTATCCGGGGGTAGATAATCAGTGGACATCACCCTTCAACATATCTGATTTAGGCACGACGCATATCAAGATCGCCAAAGCTGGCCAACGCCAGCGCCTCATTCGCGTGGAGATATTGATGGAGGACGCCACGATTTTCCTGAAGCTCGGAATGGAGTCGAACCAATGGCCTTTCTCCATGCGCAATGAAAGCGACACCGAGTTCACCTTCTATCAAGCCAACCCGAATATTGATGAAGAAGAGACGGTCGATCGCTCAGGCTGGCGGCCCATCCGCTACCGCCTCCCACCTCGAAGCATCATGCCTTATGCTTGGGATTTCCCTGCTGCCAAGCAGCGTGAGATTGTCATTTCCGCGTATGGCAAAGACCGGCACGTGAAGTTAGCAGAGATCGGAAACCTGGTGCCCATGAGGCTAGCCACGCCATCTGGCGGTCAAAAGATTGTCGATATCAATGTTGCTGCAGATGGCCCCACGCAGACCTTGATCCTGTCCAACTTCAAGCAATCCAAGAGTCTTTACCGTCAAAAAACCGGGTTCAGTTCCAGCAGCAATGTCAGCACGTCGGGCTTCGAAGCCAAGGACCAGAATACTGGGACGACCTTCCGCGCGCAGCTCAAGCTTGCTGGCATCGGAATCTCACTCATCAACTCGCAGCTCAAGGAGCTGGCTTATATCACGTTTCGGGATATGACACTGCGATACAGCGAGTCGCCGCTCTATCAGTCTATCAGTTTGGCCGTTAAGTGGATCCAGATAGACAACCAGCTGTATGGCGGCATATTCCCGATGATATTGTACCCCAGCGTCGTTCCAAAGCGGGCACAGGAAACAGAAGCGCACCCATCCCTGCATGCCATGATCACAAGGGTCAAGGACGATTCCTATGGCGTCTTGTATATCAAGTACGCCACCATATTGCTTCAGCAAATGACGGTCGATCTGGATGAGGACTTCATCTTCGCAGTGCTTGACTTCTCCAAGGTTCCCGGTGCAACATGGACTATATCCGAAGAAGAGGGCCGACTCTGCGACGATAGTCTCCACATTCCTGAGCCAAGCACGCAACAAGCTGGCCAAGACATTTATTTTGAGCTACTGAACATTCAGCCCATGCAAATCGACCTGTCCTTTGTCCGCACCGAGCGCATCAACGCAGAAGACAAAACATCATCGCGCAACCCGCTCATGTTCTTCTTCAACATCATGACAATGGCGATGGGCAACGTCAACGATGCGCCGCTGCGAATGAATGCGCTAATGCTGGACAACGTGAGAGTGTCTACCCCAATCCTCATACAGAACATCTCGAATCACTACAGTCAGGAAGCACTGTATCAAGTCCACAAGATCCTCGGATCTGCAGACTTTTTGGGCAACCCCGTCGGTCTGTTCAACAACATCAGCTCTGGAATAGCAGACGTCTTTTACGAGCCGTATCAGGGACTTATCATGTCCGATCGGCCGGAAGACCTCGGCTTGGGCGTGGCTCGCGGAGCAGCCTCCTTCTTTAAGAAGTCCATCTTTGGGGTCTCTAACTCATTCTCCAAATTCACTGGCGCCATGTCCAAGGGTCTCGCCGCGGCCACGCTCGACAAGCAGTTCCAGGACCGCAGGCGCATTACGCGAGCACGCAACAGGCCCAAGCATGCCCTGTACGGCTTCACAACTGGTGCGAACAGCTTCATCACATCCGTCGCGTCGGGCGTCGGCGGCGTCGTTCGTAAGCCTCTCGAGGGCGCAGAGCAGGAGGGCGCCCTGGGATTCTTCAAGGGTGTCGGGAAGGGCATGCTCGGTCTCGGCACGAAGCCCCTCGTCGGCGTCCTCGATGCCGCTTCCAATGTTACCGAAGGCATTCGCAACACCACCACTGTCTTTGACGGCTCGGAACTTGACCGTGTGCGCATCACGCGCTTCATCCCGGCGGACGGGATCGTTCGACCATACAACCAGCGTGAAGCGCTGGGTCAGTCTTGGCTGAAGCAGGTTGATAACGGCAAGTACTTTGACGAGTCGTACATTGCTCATCTGGAGCTGCCCCGCGAGGACATGGTGGTCATGGTGACGTACGCACGGATATTGCTCATCAGGAGCCGGCGCCTGACTACTGAGTGGGACGTCCCGCTCAAGGATGTGCAAACGATTGCCAAGGAGCGTACCGGGTTGAGTCTGACGCTGCGAGGTGGTACGAATGGGCCCTTTATCCCCATTGGGGAGGAGAGTGGGCGGACGTTCATATACCGAATGGTGGGTATTGCTGTCGAGGAGTTCAACCGCCGCTTCCGAGGAATGGAATGAGTGAGCCAGGTGGATAACAGAAGGTCATTGGTAACATTGGGGCTTGGTGTACTAGGAACGCCAAAGAGATTTTATCGTGGAGGGAGAGGGAGAGAGAGAGCACATCAAGTTGAGATGGCAGTTTTCCTCTGGACCACACATGCGATACCTTTCTGTGTTTGCTTTCTTGCTTTTACTACTTACTGCTTTAGTATGATGTATATGAAGCAGCGTTTTTCCCTCTTTCTCCCTTACTTTCATAGCCTATATAAGTTTTCTGAAAGCAATATGAAGAATTCAATCAGTTTTCTCCGGATACGTGTTATCAGGGACACATCTCATTGCTGTTGAAGTGCCGAAGTCAGTCAGGTGAGCCAGTTGGGATCAGCAGTGGAGAGGGCACCTGTTCGACGCAGTGAATGAAAATATGTCTGGAACTCTCTGAAGTGATCACAACTGGAAGTTGACCTTGGAGATGTGGCGGAGACTGGTACTTGGATCTGTATCTCTTGTGCGGGTGTAAGTGTTCAGTGCTTGAGTAAAAGAAAGATGGGTATTGGCATGAAGTTGTTTTTTCTAATGTGCCACCATAAATAACTATTCTCTGTTCTGTTATAATTAATGTACGACAATCATGTCCAAGTTGAATCTGTATAAGCGTTGCAACCTGAAGGCAGATTCATTATCCAATGGATGAGTTTCTTTTCCTGAACCATGCCACCCGTAACAGTAGTTTCTACGGAGAACTTGAAGCCCTAATGGCCTTTCCCTTCAAATACAGGAGTGAGCATATGTTCAGTCGAAGAAGCTGCTGAGGATGGATCGCATTGCGGTTCCGTTGTGCAAGTCCTCGCTACCAACTAGCATAGCAAAGCATGAATATGCCAAGCACCCGAACCAGAAAGAAATATAAATATATTCGCTTGTATTCGCTGTAACCACATCCAATAACTGCTGCAGTCCATGCCACTATCACTTCCAGCGCTTGGCTGGCACAGCTTGTGAGACGAAACAATCCGCGTTGCAGCCACAGAGCCACCAAGACTTTCTTGCATGTCTGTGCCCGCCCGAGTGACGACTCGACCAGCGCTTGGCTAGCAGATATGCTTAATTTCAAACATTTTATTTATAGTCAAGAAACAAGTATCTTGGAGCCCTTTGCTGCTTGATGGACACTTTTTCCTTCTCAGATCAACTACACTTGCGGTGACCAAGCAACGAATCATGCTATACGACGCGCGGCCATGGGAGGTTTTCCTCCTGGCTGCCTCTCTGATCCTCATCTGGACCTTTGGCTTCAACATCCACAACCAAGTCGTTGTGTTGATTTTCGGCGATGAAGGAGCGGTCGCCTCCTTTCCAGCTCCTCCCGCGCCGCAAGGGGGCCAGATCGACGAAGACTTGTTTCTACAACAGGCAGCACAAGTCGAGTTCCCAGCGCCCATCGACTATGCTCCTCTGCAACAAATCTGCGCCGCCACCACCTTTCGCCCTGGCCTGCTCTTCACCTGCGAGGGCCAGCACGGCGGCGTCGGCATGGTGCGCAACCAGATCCTCAAATGCGTGCGCTACGCCATCCACGGCGGCGGCGCCCTCGTGATCCCCTCCATGGCCCTGCGCAGCGCAAGCGATCTCTCTGACATTTCGGGCCCCAACCAAGTCCCGCTTGACTACCTCATGGATCGCGACGCCTTCGTTACCCACCTGGCCAAAGGCTGCCCGGGGATGGTGCTCTACAACCGCACAGAGGACTTCCCACACTACGACCAGCTGGCCACACCAGACGGCCAGCCCTTGGACCTCGTAGGCGATCAGTTCGAACCCAACCACCCGCGCGAAGGCCTGCAGCACCCTCTCGAATGGCGCAGCTCCTTCGACGCGTGGCTCGCCCAGCAGAACATCTCGGCGCCGGCCACCCTGCGCGCCGACAGCCCCGTCCACGTCCGCATGGGCCAGTCGTACCTCGAGTACCCGGTGCGCGCCGACGGCGACGCCGCCGCGCGCGAGTTTGGCAAGATCCTGTCGTTCCGCCGCGACACACGCGCCCTCGCGGCGCAGGTGCTCTTTGCGCTGCGGCGGCAGCTCGCGCTGGGCACCATCGACCCGGCCGCGGCCCTCAGCCCCGGCGCCTACTTTGGCGCGCACCTGCGGCTCGAGCAGGACGCCGTCTGGGCGTGGGCGCCCGACGAGTGGCGCTTCTCGCGCATGCAGGACCAGTTCGCGGCGCACTTTGCGTACCTCGCGCGCACGGGCTTGCAGGTCGTCTACGTGGCGTGCGGGAACCAGACGGTCGTCGACCTGTTTGCCGAGGCGCTGCGGCGGCGCAACCGGGCGGCGGGCGTGCCCGAGGTCCGCGTGGTGACCAAGTACGACCTGCTCTGGGGCGCCGACCGCATGCGCCTCGACGCCCTGACCTTTGACCAGCAGGCGCTCGTCGACTTCCTCATCATGTTCAAGGCGAGCGCCTTCATGGGCGTGGCGCACTCGAGCTTTTCGTGGAACGTGGCGCTGCGCAGACATGAGCTGAGCAAGTACAGCGACTATGCCAACGAGGGCTCGGACCTGTTGCGCGATGAGTACAGTATCATCATGGGCAGGGAGGCCGACTACCCCCGTGTGGACGGGTTCAAGTACGCCATTTGGCCTTGATGAGGACGTGGGTTGGCAGCAAAGCGCATTTTGTTTACCCATATCAAGAAGAGAACATACATGATGTGCTCGACTTCTCGCCACAAACAGAACCTGGGATGGCAAACCGACGACTTCGAGCCAGAGATACCCAAACATGCTACGATAATTCCAAAAAGCCCTTACGCAGGAAAAAGCACGGAATGGCACTTGTTGGTCTACATGTGCGTCTGTTATTCCTGCTGGTCTCGCCCTACAAACTCGCGCTCCAGAAAGACCAGCACTCTTTCTCAAAGGCAAAAAGGCGAAGCAGTCAAGCACCTTTGCAAAGTGTCCTAATATTGCGCCCCCCCTCCCCCCTGGTGCGCCGCATCACCGACAAGCCTCTTACGTGCGACGGATCGACGGAAACACTCCTTGGGCTTGGCGGTTTCATTCACAGACCCCCTACAGCAAGTCCATGCATGCTAAGACGTTTTGTCATTAACCTAGATTGGAATTGCATGCGGTGTAATGTCCCTGTTTGACTGTAAGTCTGGACATATTCTTACAAAAGGGTACCACAAGGCATTCCAGGAGGAGGAATACATAGTATCGAGAGATTCAGGGCGGAGAACGTTGGACGAGGGAACCATCCCTGGCGCATGCGGATCTTTGTAAACATATATTTCCATTTTTTTTTATTTCTGGAAGTCAGGGGCTTCTGCCAGGTGAAATAGGAAACATGGAGGAAAGCTCAATGGGAATTGTCAAAGCCTTGGGTGTGGTTATGGAACGGTTTTTCATGATGATGGACAGACGTATCTTGGGACTTGTGATCCTCGATTGCTCCAATCGATACCAAAAGAATGATGCTACAAATACTACACTCCAGTGTAGTTATTGATGGATACATTACGAGGTCCCGAGGGCCATCAAGACAGAGTTCTTGGATATATTGCTCACAGCTTTCACTCTTCATTCTTAACAGTCGACCGAATAACAGACGATAGCAAGGCAACAGATATGAATAAGAAGCTTTCTCTGCGCGCCTGATATCTCAACAATAAGAGAAACCTCCTCCCCTCGCCCCCAAGGGACCTGAGAGAAAGCATGACGCAAGACGAACAATGATGATGGCAAAGCACTTTTCATTTCCACGCTCGTGAAGACTACGCTCGTAAAGGCAACACCTCTTCGCCGCTTCCAATATGTAAGATTCATCACTCCTTAGCAAAGAACTAGTCAACAAGGAGGAGGAGCCTTTTTTCTAGACGGGCCGCACAGGCACTGCTGAGTCATTGAGTTCGAGATATATACTCGGACTGCACAGCGGACGGTGGCAACGGAGCTCAGCACGAGTGCCTTTTGTGATGCTGAGCTATGATAGTGTAGCCGTGTTTACTAGGCTGGTGGTAGTAGTGGGTAGTCGTAGTGCCTGGTGGCCCATGAATGGTCTGTAAACTATCTCCCACCCGGCTCAAGACGTGACGTGACGCAGAGGAGAGGCCGAAGAGGCTGGTGAGACTACAGTATACCTAGGCCAATTCAAGCTTGGGAGAATTGAGACCCATCTGTTGATGGGCATCTCAGACGCTCGTGTGTGCCGGCAAAGACAGATAGGAGACGTCTATACATGGCCGTGTTAGTCGATCTCAGCAACTCGAACTCGCAGTTCAGATGCGGTCTATCTCGGTGGCCGAGAGCACAACGTCGTCGATTTTCTCGCGACTTGCTGGCTAGCGAGATCCGCCTTGGAGACATCTAGACTGCCCGGCTCCAGTGGTTCTGCGGTTGTGTACGTACTTACTATGAATCCGAGTCCAGAACAAGCCGACCCAAAGCGAGGAAGCATCCACCAAAGCCACGGCGCAGCCAGCAACCACTTGACTAGCAACGGCGAATGCGACTGACTTGGCATGACAGACGGGGCCCATCGCCACAAGCATGGCCCAGCAAGTAAATTACCACCTTCCCGTCCGCGCGCGGGCGTGCTAACACACGGCGGCCCAGCCGTCTCCGTGGGATCGTACGACAAATTTCCTCTCCAGCGCTTTGTTGACAGGGCACCCACCGCTCCAAGTGAAATTCCGAAAAAGAAAAAAAAAAAAAAAAAAAAAAAACAGGATCCAGAGAAAAGGGAAGAGCTGTACCCCGGATCTTTTACACGGCACGCGCTTCTTCGGCTCTCGGTCTGTCTCGGCCAGGAACGCTTGCTCTTCCCCAGCCCTCTCCTTCATTTCACGTTCTCTCGGACGTTGCTGTCGCACGTAGTGTCGAGACTAGTGGACGATAAGCCTTTTTGGGGCCCTCTGATTTAGACTACAGATCCTAGGTCGTGATTGCGGTTTTTGCCTCTTTCGCCCCGCGACTGGAGACGGTTTGGGACCGTGATTCAGCCCCCTTGTGGATAACTGGTCGCTGTGCCAGCACGGAATACGCATGTTGGAGCTGTACACGGGCCCTTGTGCGCTTGTGGATACTACTCATGGATGTTTGGTCGCTCTGGGATAGGTAAACGTGTGATGTACGCATGTGGCTTGCTCGAATGGAAGGGTAGAAGATCCATTTTAGCATCTAGAGTTGGCCACTGGCGCGGTCGAATCCAATGTCGGGACTCTGGACGAAGCAAGGATGCCATCACCCTGTACGTTTGCACGGAAACGCGTTGGCATCCATCAAACGCCACGAACCTGTCACGGCCAACTCCCGGATCCCCAGGAATGTTCGCAGCCAGCGTTTGCATGTGTTTCGGCTCACGGGGGCAAAGTATTGTAGCTTTTTGCTCTGCCGCTCGAGAGGTCGAGAAATGTGTTTCTACATGATTGCTACATCATGATGAAGTCAACTGGTGAGCACCCGTACGTACTGTCTGACTAGATTCACGAAGGGAAAAAAACAGCGCTCAGACAGCAATTGATGTTATTGCCAACAAGCCAACGCGCGCTAAAAGCATTGTTTTTTTTCTCTCTCCCTCCCCATGAGCATAATTTCAACTGACCGTGCCATTGATAAAGTATGTGGCCATCGTTACGTCCGGGGTTGCCGGGTGACACTTGTGCCACAACCAGTCTTTTACATTCGGTGGGTTGGAAATACTCATTCTATCTCCTCGAGGTTGTTCATACGAAGAGAGTAGTCGTCCAAAATGTTGGTTGATTAATGCACATATCGTGAACGCCGAACAGATTTCGGAACAAGCGTGTGTAATGATCATACGTTCCACATGCCCTTGAAATATTCCAAAAAGAAACAAGCACCTAGTTTTTTCCTACCAACCGGATGAGTGTCGAGGAATTGAGGAGAGAAGATCAGCAAACTACTGCTGGGTGAACAAGAACAATAGCCTCCTCTCCCCCCTTTGATGTTGTAGAATGATAGCACGCTTTCGATACTTGCTCTGCTTTCGCCTCCATTTGTCTTGCTACCTTCATTTCCCTGTTGCAAATCTTATTACTCCATCCTCGCAATCTGCGAGAAAAACACTCCCTTCAGTTAGATCGACACGATACTTTGGAATGCTGTGGGGGAGAAGGCGAGCATAAAACAAAGACCTCAGTGCGAACAGACTGCCTCGTTCAAAATCGCCTTTCTCGGATAATCCGGCGATCTGACCCAGTTGGAGGCCACATTGGAAAACTCAAAAAGGAACAAACGGTGCCCTGTGGCTTACAAGCCAAGAGTTCTTGCAGACCAGGCAAGGCTGAGCTGAGCGCCTCGCAGCCCATCTGTGGATGTTGAGAATGAATGAATGAATGAATGATCGGGCATTGGGAAATGCGCAACACCCAAGCTGCGGAACCGCATTGAGAGCACACGTATTACATAAACACAACGGCAATTCCAATGTCCTAAAAAAGTCTTGGCGAGACCAAGATGCTTGGGGCTTGGCAGCCGGGCCACCAAAGCCTTGCATGTGCTGCTGGATGGAGCCGGGGAGCGGAGCGCAAGCCGCACTGCGGGCGAGCAAGAGCGATATTGCCCATCTATGCGCCCTCTTTTTCTCACACCCTTTTCTCACGATCGGACGTGTGTTCTGGGGATCGGGATGGTGGAATCGCACGCTTCTTGTTTATTTATTTATTTTTTCGGTGAGATCAGTGGCGCGGCTTCTCTCACCCACCCCCCCCCCTTTGTGATCTTGGGGCGCGCTCTTGTCGTTCTTGGCGTCGACGAGACCGTTTTTGGGCCCTTGGATGGGACAATGAAAAAGAAAAAAGAAAAAGAAGGTTTAGAGTTTCGCGTATTTGAAATTAGTGGGAGAAATGGCTAATAACGGCCAAGGCTAGAATGCTATGGCGATTATCGCTTTGTCTTTTTTCTTTCTCTTTTTTGTTTCTCTTTCTTCTTCCTCTACCTCTGGTTTCGCATGCGGAAATTGCACCGCCTCGCTGATGAGTGCCCGGCTGGCTTGTGAAAGACCTGGTCGCTCGTTCCCGTAGGCTACGCGAAACATTTACACTGCCCATGCGCGAAGCATCATTGGCGATGGGTGATGGCCAAGAGACGAAAAGGGGGCCCAGAGTGCTTTCTAAATCAGTGTAGAGTGGCAAGTATCAAGTTCCATAACATAAAAAAAAAAAGCAGATGGCCATCGGGATGAAAGGCCTTTCCGGTGGTCCAGATTAGCAGATTCCTTCATCGGACATCACGCCGTGTTCGACATGACGGCCCTTTAGCCGAAAACCTTCTCGAATACGAGTGAGTCCCACCAGATCTGAAGGGAGCCAGCCGCTGGTGTTCTCGAAGGCGTGATGAGATGTGACAAGGAGCAGATGGAGAATTCCGGGCAAAATATTAAGTTGTGCAAAGTGTTTATTTGGTTGGGTGTGTGTGTGTGTGTCTGTGGTCCTCCCCAGATTGCGTTGCTGTTCTTATCTTAAATTACTTGCTTGGTTTCTTGTTCCATTTTTGCCGAGACGATTTGCTGTAGGGCAAGGTTTACTTCTAGATAGCCCCATGTCAACACAACAGGACGTGTGACTTGACGACTTGTGTGATCAAGGCGAGGCTGGAACAAGGGTATGTATGCACTGCTAGTGGGTTGAAGGATCTCTTGTTTTTCCTTCTTTTTTCTAATAATAAATAAAAAAGAGAAGGAGAAAATCCAGGGCCAGTATCAGGCCAGTCGAGTCACGCAATCCGGTTGTTACAAAAAGTGAGAATGGAGCAAAAGGGGAGGTTAACTTTGATAGCCTGCTGATTCGTCTAAGCGTGGCTTTCCACATACTACATAGTTATATAGCACACAATCTACACGGCGGCTCACTTGGCTGGGTTAGACTGTCCGTGAAATATAACCAGAGGCCCACAGTGGGTTTGTGCGTGTCCCTTGGGGTGTACTATGTACAGTAGAGACCATAAAAAGGTGCCGATTTCAGATGGAATGATGATACAGGTCTTGGGAAAGAATGGAGGCAGACGTGACTGGAATATCCAATCCACATAGTAGAAGGGATGGAATTGCCGTGCCAATCCAGAAAGAACGAAGAAAAAAAAAAAAAAAAAAAAGGACCCGACGACTTGCTCGGTGTCCAATTTCCTTTTTCCTGGATGAAGCCGCCATATCCTCCTGCCTACGCCCAGGGAGTGCGTATATCACAGCGGCCAGAGTTCCCTTGTTCGCCCAGCAGGCTTTGTTGCGATGTAGAGGAGGAGCAGCATCGTCATTGGCCGCTCGTCCTAACCATACACTGCGCTTCATTGCAAAAGCAGCTATCACCAACCAGATAGACTTTGATAGCCCAGCATATCATGCTGACTGGAGGATGGGTCTAGGGAGGCATTAGTGATACTGGGCCTTGCAGCAGGGTGCCGACAGCAGCTGTCCCCAGCACCTCGCCTCGCCTCGCCTCGTCTTGCCGCAAAGGAAACAGAGAGCGGCAGTGAGCCTTGGCATGATCTGGAAGAGAAGGGAGTGGTGGTTCATGGGCGGTTGTGGCTGCAAAGCACTGTGATTGCGAGCGTGGGCGCGAGGAGTTGGAAATGTAACCCCAAGAATGAAGCCTGTACGAGTACCCTCTCCAAGATTGTGCTGCATTTTCTACAGAGAAATTGAGCGAGAGGTGAGGCGAGGATGCACATCGCCCATCTGTCCATCACACACATGCTTATGCAGCATCTTGTTGCAGATCCACTGCTACTGCTACTGCTACATGGCGCTCTTCTTGAGAGCAAGTCAAGAGTCAGTGCGTGGCCGTGTGTTGGACGCTATTATCCAACAAAAAGCCAGCGGTTCTTTGGACGCTGCTGTTCTGTGAAAGAGTATGACCATCATGTGGAAGCAAACTCAAACAAAAGCACTTGCTTGCCATGATGGCAGCAGCCCTTTTCCACAGTCACACGGCCCTTTGCCGTGCTTCTCTCGGCTGGAAAAAAGAAGAAGACGACGACGACGACAACGACGACGACCATTCGTCCAGCCGGGACCGACCGGCCGAGATGAGCTGCATGAGCAGCCCTGGCCTTCTACGTCCGTGCAGTGCCACTTGAGTGTGTCCATAGTACGCTCTCAACCGCCAATATCGTCGCTAGGCTTTCGCCTCCCGTCATCCGCGGACTGTCATGCTGTGGGAACCATGCTGCCATCTTGCCCACTTTGGCCAATCTTCTTCCTTAGTTCAGTCGTTTAAAAGACCGGGGAAAGTTTGTCTAGCTGCTCTGTCGGGGGGAGGGGGGGGGGTTTACTACTATAGTTACTGTTTTGCACATCCTCTTCTTCAACAGGCTACTAGTTCTCGCAGATCTGCGTACGCTATTTCGAGATGCAGACGGGCCCTCTTGGCTGGGCAGCAATGCGGCGCGGTCGCGTTACCTGTGCTGCGCGCGCCAGGCCAGGCTTTTTTTCCATCCACGGAGGAGGGCATCATGAATGAGGTCCCATCAACAGCTGCCATGGAACAACAAGGCATGCAAGTGATAAAAGCTTCACACCGGCTGCACTATTAGTGTGCAAGCAGCATTTTGACACCGTGTCTTTTCCCTTCCAATTGGTCAAGGAAAAGAAAAGGAAGGGCAATAAGAAAGAGAAGAAAAAGAAAAAGCATGCGGGAGCGCCGCGACTCTTTCTGCAACCACCTTACCAAAGTCACAAAGTAAACGAGTTCGCTTAAACGGTATAGGACCACGCCATGCCATGCTATTTCCTCGAGCTGTGTCAACATCTACGGCTTCCACGCTCCGACTAGGAGTTATCTTTCTCCTACCTCGCCCTTGGCAGATTAAGGTATTCTCTAGAACGCGGCCCGGAGCGCACCATCAACCAGAGTTGAGCAGAAACTCGGGTCCAAAAGAACAAGGAACCCTGCTAAAGCAGAAGGCTACCGGCCTCTAGACTTACCAACATTACCTATCCGGGCGGCTCGGGAGTCGATTCGATGGCTAGCGGGTTTTTCTTGTTGCTCAACTTTCTCTTTCTGTCTTTCGGGTTAACAAAAAGCTAGGAACACGAGCTGCTCCATGCTCTCGCCTGTGTGTGTGTGTGTGTGTGTCATTGTATGTGGTGTGGTGTCGTCCTGATGACATTTCTGTCTAGTTTCTTTTTATTTTTTATTTTCCACAAGGTTCAAGAGACACATTGAAAGGCCGTTCCGGATTTTTGCTCCTCCTGCTGCGTACATGGTACATAGTATCCAGTTGACGCTCCGGATCTTCTTTTCCGCCTTCTCCAATCTCGACATCTTTCTGTTTTTTGTTTCTCTTCTTTCCTCTGCCTCTTCTGATTCTTGCCTCCCGCGCCCCCTTACCCCCCCCTTAACCTCTCTTTGGCTTCCATATCACCCACTGACATCAACGACTTGACTCATTTTGCTAACATAAGTATTAACGTTGATGCCGCCTTGTACTGTGGATTAATGCCAAAATTGTGGAGCATTCCGTGACGATGCTCGATAAGCTCCCGATTGTGATGCAAAGAAGGCTGGTGGAGGACTCTAAAATCAATGTAGAACTTAATGCCTTGTTCTCCGGTTTTTGGGGGTTGTTTTTTTTTTTTTTTTTTTTTTTTTTTTCGCGGCGAGTATTCTGATGTCATTTGCATGAATGAAGCCAAGAAAAAGAAAGAGAGAAAAAGAAAAAAAAAAAAGCGTGCACACAGAGACCTAGATCAAAAAGGGACAGTAAAGGAATTACAAAGTAGAAGAGTTCAAAGACATAATAAAGGAAATGAAAAAGACAAATTGCGAAAATTATCTCCCAGCAAAAAAAAAAAATGGGGTCGAGATCCCTTGAGGTATGCTTTACATAGCACACAAAAGGCTTTTGTGCACAGTACTATGTAACATGTATACATGGCCTTACTATGTACAAATGTTGATCGTCTCTTTAAAAAAAAAAAGGCTATCAGTGGGGAGCGTTGTTCCACGAGCCATTTTTGTGTGTGTGCTTCCTTTTTTTTTTTTTCCTTCCTTCCTTTTTTCTCTCTCTTCTTTTCGCGTTCCAAAAGGGTCCCACGCGTGCATGGACCGCAACAATACATAGTACTCTATCCTCGTGTCGAGAAGGACGTATCTCCCCTGTGCAACTCGTCATCGTATACATACATGGTAGTATTTACATGTGTGTGCCCCATGGATGTGATTGGCCAATAGCCATGAACCCTGTTTATTGCCCAAGTCTTCTCTTTTTTTGTTTTGGGTCGTAACAGGGACGATCAGCATTTCTGCACGGCATAGTATGTAATAGAGGATCATGGTATTGGGATGGATGTGCGAATTATGCTTGATTTTGCCACTGCATGCGTCCCTTGTCCTGCGCATGGTACATAGTATAGAGTAGGTCCAAAGAGAAACGGGATGTATGTGGTATCTCATACTATAGCAGTAAGGAGTCTTTCTCGACCTGCCAAATCAGTCAGTCAGTACATAGTAACTCTCGGCATGCAAGGGCACCGGCGGCCCAGAAAGCCCCGTCAGTATTTGCTGTCCTGATATCCCTCAAAAAAGGAAAAAGACAAACAAACAAAAAACCCATCTAGTATGTGGTATCTGGCAAGGAATCCAGTGTTCAAACACAACACGGATTGCTCCTACAGAGGACATACTATACATACATATAGCAAAACGGCATGGTGTAAATTCACCACCGGGGCAAGGCTCCCGACGGGCGCGGCGCCGGAATACGGTATGGGGGGATCGACAAATGCCCAGACGAACTTTGACGCATATACTATGTACTATGTACATAGTACAGTCCTCAGTACCGTTCACCCGACGGGCCTATACATAGCACGTAGTCGATAGTACGCCAGAAGATGGCCATCTTCTTTTCCAACTAGAACTGCGCGCAAGCTGTCATGTCAGTCTTGGGGTGACAGCACATGCGTGGGGGGAAAACAGTCGTCCGCTTACATGGCAGAGAGCCAATTTTGCAAGCTACCATAGTATAGCATTGCAGCTAAGAGATAGAATGCGCACAGCCGAGCCCGCCAAGAGGCATGGCCATGATGATGGGTGCTTGTCGCTTGGCTCGGCGGCAGTTGGGTGCAGTCAAGATGTCGGTGGTGGCTGTGGTGGTGGTGGCTGTGGCTGTGGTGGCCCGGCTCGACAAGAGAACAAAAGGTACAAAGCTACAAATCGTACGTATCAAGTCCCGAGTTCCTGCATCCCGAGGCTGGGGGGGGGGGTGAGACACAGAGATGCAAGGGAGAGGGGTGGGGCTCAGTCAGCCCCGTCCGCGCGGCTCTACTGGAAGAATCAGGACACAGTCATTTCCCCGGATTGGAACCTCCCATGTGGGTGATGGCGAAGGGAAATGGGATGCGATGTGCAAGTTTGCTGATCATTTTTTCTTCTTCGTCTTTTGCTGGCGGCTGCTGGCGGCTGTTGGTGCTAATGCGGCCGTTGGCCAAAAAAGAGCGAACAAACGAAAAGGGTCTTTGCAGCGATTGGCCACCGTGGTGGCCAAAAATTGCATCCCATCTTTTTTGGCATCTGATCAGTGCCTTGTGCTTGGCTAGCAAGTTGGGTAGATAGTACGTACCTAGGTACCACTAGCGGGCACGTAGTCTGGGCCTGGCGCCGTTGGAGGCCCGCTGGGACCTGTACATAAGTAACGGAATGGCAAGACGCCTGCTGCTGCTGCTGACTGCTGCTGCTAACTGCTGCTGCTACAGAAAGGTAGTACAGGCGCGTATCGATACCATTTACATAGTAACGCCTCAGCTGTGTGGCGCTCCAGTCCGGCTCAGCGTTTTGGCTGCATGGTCTGATCGCGTGCAAGATGAGCCCATGTACTATCTGCGCAAGCTGGGACGAGGCGCAGGGCAGCAGAGTACAACCCCGGTGCATCGTGATTGACACGGCGACCAAGCACTTGCCCTTCTGGCCCCTTCCCCCTTACCCTTGCCAGTGGTCCACCCACCTTGCAGCAGCCCTGGCCCTAGCGCTCCGGGCCCCTAGCGCGCGCTCCCTCGGTGGCTCCCACCCCTCCCCCCGGCGCCCCATTGCTACCGTAACGCGCCCACCCCCCTTCTGTGACAGCTGCTGTTGCTGGCAGCCACTCCCCCGAAACTCAAGCACCGCAGCCAAAGCCTAGAACCTCTCGCTATTACTGCACGCTAGCGCAGTGGCATGCCGACGCCAGGGCACCCTAAACGACGCTACGGCGCCCAAGGCTCAGGGCCATCACTCTTGCTCCCTCCTTCTCTCTTTATTACTATACCTACTGTACCAGGTACCTGCACCCTACAGCAAACCTGCACCTAATCCCTCTCCTTCTCTCCAACGACCAAACACAAACCCCAACCCGGGCTTTTCGCGAACCGAACCTCTGCCCACCATCCTCCACATTCCTCGCCACGGCCGCCTTGTCCGCGTCGTATTTCTCCTCCATTGCACCGTACAACGCGCTCGCTTGGTGCACCTCGTGTCTCGAGTACGCGCCCTCTCGCCTTCTGCCGCTGCCCAGACGCTGCCCCCGACGCAGCAGCGACATAGCGCATACCTCAGCTCTTGCTGCACCAACCATCGATCGCGTACGACCGAACAGCCAGGACGCCGCAGCGAGCAGCAAACCGGGCACAATACTGGCAAAGGTGCGAAAGCGGCAAGGGAACAAGATCCAGAAAGAAGCCAGCGCAAAAGAGGCAAACAAGCACAAGAAGAGAAGCAGCCCCGGCATCTCCTGTGCAATTCGATTGTCAACGGCAAGTTCCGACCCGTCAATTGGCTGCACGCCTGTGGCCGATCAGCGTTCCGCGCACAAAGGCGCGACATAAAAGAAGCATTCGAGCTCTTGCCATACAAGAGCACAGCCAGGCTAAGGCTCGCCTGCATACCCGGCCGAGAGTTTGAGCTGCCCTTTGCTCGACACGTCCTCCTCCACCCAAGCCAACCCACGCCTGCCTTGCCTCGTGCCCTTGCTGCACCTCCAACAACAGCCGCGGCCCCAGATCCGCTTCTGCTCTGTGCCAAAGAATCCAAAAGCCGCTACCAGTTGGCACGGCACGGCACTGCACTCGCATCTCGCCCTCCCTGCCTTGGCTGCTGGCCCGCTGATGATCGCCAGGCCATAGGTGGGACTGCGACCTGTGGGACAATCTACGACTGTCATAGGAGCGGGAAGGCCAAGCATTCTTCTCCTCGCCCTTCTCTTTGTTGTCCGCCCTCGACCTTTCTCTCCTCCACTCGATCCGGTCCAGGATCCTCGCAGAGCGCCCACCTGCTCTCCCCCATGCGTCAGTACGCTTCCCTCGCGCAGCAATGATTATGCTGAGTGAAAAGCCGATGCGCTCGAGTTTGCAGGTGGCCCCCCTCGCCATCCACAAAGCCAACAAGTCTCTCGCAGTCGATCATGCATCATCACCGACCGAGCCCATATCCTCTCCGAATCCATGCACGCGCTCCGACATGACTCCTCCAGCCACCCCTCGCGGGTCCCATGAGGACCTCCACACTGACCAGCAGCCCTCATCTCCCTCGTCGCCATCCTCGCCCGTCTTCCACAACTACCTCAGAGCCTTCTATCCGTTTAGCCCGACCTACTCCATGACCGACTCGGCCGTCACTCTGCCATTGAGCGAAGGCGATGTTGTCCTGGTTCATTCTATACACACAAATGGCTGGGCAGACGGCACACTCCTCGTGTCGGGCGCCAGAGGCTGGCTGCCCACAAACTATTGCTATGCTTACGACCCTGATGAGATGCGGAACTTGCTCAAGGCTCTCCTCAATTTCTGGGATCTCTTGCGCAGTGCGTGCGTTGACGACAACGAGATTTTTGCAAACCAAGAGTTTATGAAGGGTATCATTGCGGGTGTTCGCTATCTTTTGGTAAGTGGAATTGGCTTTTGATTCGAGACGGTTACAAACGAGCAGGCATGCAAGCATGCGAGCAAGCAAACAAACACAACATGCAACAGCACAGCAGAGCATAATAGAGCAACAAAAGAAACAATGGCGAGCAATTTGTGTGTGTGTGTGATTGCACTTCACCATTGCTGACAACAATACAGGAGCGGACACATTGCCTCACGAGAGAATCTGCCGTGGTGCAGCGGCACGAGGGTCTGCGGAGAGGCAGGAAGTCGCTACTCTCGGAACTGTCCTCCTTGGTCAAGACGGCCAAACGCTTGACAGAACAGCAAAAGTTGCCAGCTACGACGGACGAGGTGAACAATACCGTCGACGAAATGATTTTGAAGGCGTTCAGGATTGTCACCAAGGGGGTTCGCTTTCTCGATATCCTCGAGGAAGATCGACAGGCACGGGATCCCACAGTGGCCTTGATGCCAACAC
The DNA here is from genome assembly GCA_011317545.1 of Coniella vitis. Classification (NCBI taxonomy): domain Eukaryota; kingdom Fungi; phylum Ascomycota; class Sordariomycetes; order Diaporthales; family Schizoparmaceae; genus Coniella; species Coniella vitis. The sequence continues at coordinate 4,223,851 of WUJK01000002.1, forward strand.
TCCAAGAAGAAGGCAACGTGCCGCTGACACCCCCAGCCGATGCCGCCGCCTCAGACGACGACCGCAGCACTCTCAGGGATCAGGATGCAGCCTTCCGTCATGGCAAGGACGGATTGGGCGCCAGCAGCAGCAGTAGCAACAGCAGCAGCAGCACACTCATTGCAGGGCTCAACGACACGACGCCAAAGGCCCTGTCTACTACTACACACGACTACCTGTCTGCCCGGCCCAGCACCCGCCTATCGCAAACCCAGGTCAAGTTCAGCCGTCTCTCCTCGAATATCTCCCACCGTCTCTCGCTCGCCGGCCCTTCACCACTTTCACGACCGCAGAACCTCGTCTCGGAACGTCTCACCTCCAACCATGATACTTTTTTGTCCTACATGGGCTCCTTTATTGGTCGGCTACACCTCCAGTCACAGTCTCGACCCGACCTGGCACTTGCAATCAAGCAGTCGGCCACCTCTGGTGGCGAGCTTCTCGTCGTCGTGGACATTGTCTGCGCCCACAGCTCCATGACCAAAGAGCTTCTGGAACAGCCACGTGCTGCCATGTATGGCCGCGTCCTCGACCTGGTGCATGCTGCCCGGGATATTCTACATCACAACAATGGCCCCGAATTGGCAGACATCATAATGCCAGAAGACAACACCCGCCTATTGGCCGCGTCAACTGGCTGTGTACGAGCCACTGGCGAATGTGTTGCAAAAACGAAATGGGTGATAGAAAAGATTGGCGACTTTGAGTTCGAGTTCAACAGTGCGAATCTGGGGATTGATCTGGACCTGAGCATGCTGGACTTTGCGGACGCCGGCGACGATATGTCTGCAGAGGACGCACCATCAGAAACCACGTCGACACCGTCACAGCCAACCACAACAGTCGCGACTCTCGACAAGCCGCTACCCGACGTGCCAAGCACAATCTCGCCCCGTTCTTCGCTCATCGAAACATCAGAAGGCCCATCGCGGTCATCGCTTGCTCTGGACAGCGAAACATTCGACTGTAGCTCCTCAGCCTCTTCGATACGCCCCACCCTACCTCCACTACCAAAACTATCCACAACCTTTACCGACGACTACAGTTCGGCAGAAAATTCGGCAACCATCGACAGTGAGGGACGCTCCTCCTACAACCGTGAGAGCTTGGTGGCCTCGAGCGCGACCGACAGGGCGTACGCTAATCGGGGCTCAGAGTCGAGCCTTCTCTCTACTTCGACCCGGGCCACTACCCCCGACCACTTGTCTCCCAAGAACCTCTTGTCTCTTCCGGAGCTCTGCATTACAAACAGTGCTGGGCATGGGGACGAAGTCGACGACGTTGAGTCAAAGCTTTTGGAAAAGACATTTGTCCACGAACTCAAGTTCAACAAGGAGGGCCAAGTCACCGGCGGCTCGTTGCCTGCCCTTGTGGAGCGTCTTACTACCCACGAGTCTACCCCCGACGCACTCTTTGTTTCCACCTTTTTCCTCACCTTTAGGCTCTTTTGCACGCCCGAGACGCTGGCCGAAACGCTCATTGACAGATTTGAGTATGTTCACGACCACCCCAACATGTCAGGGCCCGTCCGCTTGAGGGTTTACAATGTCTTCAAGCAATGGCTCGAGTCACACTGGCGGGATGAAAAGGACAATGTGGCGCTGGCTACCATCAAGCAATTTGCCGAGACCAAGTTGGCTGCGGCATTGCCGTCTGCTAGCAAGCGCATCCTGGACTTGACGGAGCGTGTCTCATCAAGTGACTCAACCCTCGTGCCACGTCTCGTGTCTTCTATTGGCAAAGCCAACACTTCCATTACCCACTACATTCCTCAGGACACCCCTCTGCCAGCCCCTGTGCTCAACAAGAGCCAAGCCCAGGCTTTGCTTGCATGGCGCGCAGGAACAAGCGTGCCAACGATCCTTGACTTTGAGCCGCTAGAGATTGCCCGGCAGTTGACAATGAAGCAAATGGCCATCTTCTGCTCCATCCTCCCCGACGAATTCCTTGGCTCGCAGTGGATGAAGAATGGAGGCATTGGGTCTCCCAACGTGAAGGCGATGACTGCGTTGTCCAATGAATTGTCCAACCTGGTTGCAGACACCATCTTGCACTACAACGAAGTCAAGAAGAGAGCTGCCGTCGTCAAGCAGTGGATCAAGATCGGCCACCAGTGCCTCGAACTCAAGAACTATGACGCACTCATGGCCATTCTCTGCAGCCTCAGCAGTTCCACCATTACTCGCCTCCGCAAGACTTGGGAGATGGTGAACCCCAAGCGACGGGAGCAGCTCAAGACACTGCAGGCCGTCGTCGATCCTGCCCACAACCACAAGTCTCTGCGTTCTCAAATCACAAGCCAGGTGCCCCCATGCCTTCCATTTCAGGGCATCTTCCTCACCGACCTTACCTTTGTGGACATTGGAAATCCCGCCACCAAGCAGTTGCAGGATGCCGAGGGCCGGGACATGACGGTTGTCAATTTCGACAAGCACACACGCACGGCCAAAATTATCGGCGAGTTGCAGCGGTTCCAAATTCCCTATCGATTGACGGAGCTACCGGACTTGCAGGACTGGTTGCAGGCCGAGATGGACCGCGTCCGTGAGTCGGACCCATCCAGCAACGTTCAAGTCACCTACTACCGCAAGTCACTCTTCCTCGAACCAAGAGAGACGGTCATTCCAAAGACGCCAGTCGATGGGCCAGGCGGCAACATGTTTGCTTGGCGAAGACTGGATAAATTGAATGTATGAGAAGACGAGGATGCGCTCCGGGAAGTGCCCGTCGTAAAAAAGGTCAACGACACGCCGCACACACACACGCACATCAATGACAGTATACATGCACACACATAGGAGCTGTGCTTTTTGTTATCGTTACTGGGCCCATTTTCTTTTTTGACTCAACGCTGGTTTTTACTTATTACATTGATTGATACCCCAACTTATTTTTTATCTTTTTTTTTGTTTCTTTTAGTTTTAGTCCTTGTTCTGACATTTGCTTGTTTGGAAAAGCAATGAGAATCGTCATTTTATTCCATCGCCTTTTGTCTCTCCTTATTCTTTTCTTTGTGCATGGCAAATTGTGATCATGCGAGTTTTAAAACAACTACAATCACAGTTATCCAATCTACAGTACCAAAAAGTTGTACAGTCGTCTTGTTTGCAGTGTAATGACCCACGCCGGGCTGGTTGGGCTCGCCGCATTGTTTGTTTCTTGTTGCAGTCCGTTTTTGTGTGCCGTGGCTTGACCATTTCCTAATTATTATCAATATCTTCTTGTCTGCCGTTCAAACGTTCCGGCATATTTCTTTTTTTCTATAGATTCGAAACCAAAAAAACGGTATAATGTTTGTGTGGGAAAATGGAAAAAGGGTGGGGGGGCCGGGGGTACACCAGAGGTGAAAGAACGGGTGCTGTTTGGTGCTTTGTTCAATCAATTAGTTACTGTGGTAATCAAATGAAATAAAGCCTATGCTGGGCATGGCAATAATACAGATGAGCCAGGTCCATACTACGAAGGGGGAAAGAAAAGTGAAATTTGTCAAATCGGAAAATTGTAAAATTGAACGGACGGACTGACTGACTGACAACCGAGCAGACAAGCACAAGTTCAGCAGTTGAATAGCAGAGACAATATACACACGCACGCGGCCATGGAATATAGAAACAGAAACGCCAATCAACTACATTACTCAATTCTACTCAAGCAAACGTCAACTTGTTTTAAAAAGTACAAAAGAACCTGAAAGTACCTAGAAATACTTAAACCCCCGTTTCCCCCCCCCCACACAAACTCTCTTCCATCAACAGGACAACCAAGGGAAAAGGTACCCTGGCAAATCTTCAGATGATGTGTCACTTGCTGGATACTCTCCAAGGATCTTAAAATCCAGAATTTCCTTCAAAAATAAAACCCCTCTGATACATGGCAAAAATCCTAGTCACCCACCCATAAAGATGCCTTTTCCCCTACATAAAGACCTTGTGTAACCACCTCCGCCATGTAGGCATTGCGGCGACCTCTGCCCGATAAGCGTTTATTTCGTCCCAGTCGAGTTCCCGCCGGTTCGAGTCCACGTCAATGTCGTGCGTGCGCAGCCAGCCCTGGCGTTTCCAGGCGAAGCCGGCAATCCAAAAGACAATAACGACGGGCGCGGCGAGGTAGGACTGGAAGAAGCCCTGCGCGTCGTTGATGCCGCCAGTGGGTGGCGCTATAGCGACATAGAACTAGTTCAAGAGTTTTTGGAATTAGACAATGAGAGGTTTCTGGGGAAGAAGTAGTCATAGAGATGCTGGAAAAGGGAGAACATACCTGAGCAATCAAGACCAAAACGACAAGAATAAGACCTAGGTAGCTACCGTAGACGCCACCAATTGCCCTGAAGGGTATCTCATCGAGAGTGTGACCTGCCCTCTTCCAAGCCGTGCGGAAGCGAATATGTGCCAAGCAGATGCTCCCCCACGTAAACAGCGCGGCGAGACCAGACAATGCCTGTAGCCAGTCAAAGACGGTCGGTCCAGAGGCACTAAGGTTGATATAGGCCAGACAACCGAATAAGAGAATGACGGCGACACTGAAAAGAGGCCGGCCTGAGCGATCAATGTAGGTGAAGATTTTGGGCGCGTAACCCTGCTGTGCAAGGGCTGTGAGGGTTCGGGAGCCGCCATACACGCTGCTCACGCCAATCGAAAGAACAGAAACCAAGATTATAACGTTCATGAAGGAATCAAACCCCGTAAGACCGGCATATTTTCCAACCAGGACAAATGGCGAGGCATTGACATCGGCAATTTGGTTTGCGCCCAGCAGGTTCTGGTCAGTGGAGGGGATGAGCAGGCCCACAAAGAAGAGTCCGAGAATGTAAAAGAGGGTGATACGCCAAAATACTTGCTTGATGGCGCCAGGCAGACTCTTGACGGGATTCTGAGCCTCTGCAGCGGCAAGACCCACGAGCTCGGTGCCAGAAAAGGCAAAGGCGGCAGTGACAAAGACGGAACAGAAGCCTCGGAAACCATGGCGGAAGGCGCCGGGGTCGTACCAAAGGCGGGCACCCCAGTAATGGTCGTACTCGCCGTTGCTGGGTCCACCGCCAAGGACGAGGACAAACGCGATGATGATGAAGATGACAGTGGCGGAGAGCTTGAGAAGCGAGGCCCAGAACTCTTCCTCGGCGTAGCCTAGTGCACCAAAGACGTTGACAAGGATAATGAGAGCCAAGAATACCGAGATCCACACGGCCACGGAGATGTTGGGGTTCCAGTACTGGATGGTGAGACCGCAGACGGTCAGTTCGAGAGGGAGGACAACGGCCCATTGGAAAACATAGTTCCAGCCCTGTGGTCGCACAAAAGGCCTCGCGTCAGCGCTAGAAAAGAAACAGTCTCTGGGTCAAGGGGGATGGAGGGGAATTCCGTACCATGGCAAAGCCCCAGCTGGGGTCGATGAATCGTGCCGAGTAGGTGTAGAAGCCGCCCGATACGGGATACATGACGGCCAGCTCGCCGAGGGCGTAGACGACGTTAAACATCATAATACCGATAATCAGAAAGTCAATGAGGAGCGAGGCAGGGCCGCCAGTGGACAGCGCCTTGCCCGAGCCGACGTAGAAGCCGGCACCTATGCTGCCCCCAATGGCAATCATGTGGAGGTGGCGCGTCTTGAGAGAGCGATCGAGCTCGACGATGCCGCGGCCATAGTCGCGCTTCTTGAAACTATCCCCCGAGACGCCTAGGCGCGTCAGCAGCGGCTCGTTGCGCACCTCATCGGCGACATTGCGCTTGTGGCCGTTGGGCTTGGCCTCGGGGGATGGATAGTCGGGCAGAAGGTCGCCGCGAGAGTGGGACGTGGTTGGTGCTGCTGCGCTAAAGTCTTTCTCTGGTTCTCTGTCCATTGTGGCAGCTGGGAAAGCGTTGCGATTGCTGTTGCTGTTGCCGTTGCCGTTGCCGTTGCCGTCACCGTCGTCGGGGGTGCTAGCGAATCTTGGTATTGTGTCGTGAACTTTTGTGTTGTGTGGTAATGATGATTGGTGAGAAAGATTCTAGTTGATGATGTTGTAGAATGAGTTGGAGAGGACAGAGAAAGAAGGGTGGGCGAGAAGATAGAGACAGGACGCCCGGTCTAGGACGGCGATGACAATGGTGATTTGACCGAGTCATACGAGCAGAAAAGGATGATGGGTGCCGATGGGCGCCGATCAGTTGGGGGCACACGTGAGCGTGAGGGTGAGCCTCAGAGGGATAGAGGACTTTTGTCGACAAGGCAACGGGCCGAACAGGGAAGGCGCTATTCTGTGATGGAAGCATTCTCGAAGGCAAGTGGGCGTGCGACTCGCGACTGCCATTCCGCAGTTGTTGGTCGCTCCATGGCAGCAGCACGAGGCGATCGCGTCGGTCACACTGGGCGTCTGTTCGTCCCTGGCGCCATATCAAGCTTTCCAACTCGAGGCCTGTGTGGCTCCCAAGACGGCACTGTTTGCGTGCCCAGTACGCCGTCGAACAACATGGCTGCCCAAGTGCTTGACCAAGGGCGCACTTGGGGCCAAGAGTTGCCGAGATACTATCCATGTAGCTCAGCGTAGCTCCCGAGTGGTTGGGCCATCCACGGCCGACGAGCCACCAGTTGTGGTTTTAATTCGAGCGAAGCTTGTTTTGATATATTGCATCGTTGGATTGGCGTGGTCACTTGCAGTGGTGAAACGAGTCAACCAAGAGACACTCGTCGCCTTCTACCAGTCGTTGCTATGCTGTACATAGTAACGCAATTACAGAGTACTAGTACGTATAGCAGCCCCACCATTACAAGGTCCAGGTACCCACCTCTCCCAAGTGCGGGGGCGGGGACTCTGTGGGGCTCGGCTAGAGAAGGTTGCCAGGTGCTTTGTACCAAAGTATCCAGACACCTCCGCTCATGTCATAGTAGGTATGCGTAGTACAATACTAAGATGGGCAAACGAACCGGCCAAGTCGGAAGTCGTCGGGTATTCTTGCGCGGATGCAGGTGGTCAATTTGCAGCAGCCAGCCAGCCACCGACATCATCATGCGCTTGCCATTTCTGCCCGTTTCCATCATTGATTGATCGCAGGATTGCACGAGTTGCTCGAGTCCTGCCCTCGTGCCACGCTGTAACCCGTCGCACGTATTGCGTCGGTGGGATGCGGCTCAACCAGTCGGATTGTCAATCTGCTATATTCTATTCTCATTGAAAACAAAAAAAAAAAAATTCTTTGTCTTCCGTTCGCGTCACCCGCTTGGTGTTTGCGTGTGTTACATCACCTTGACGGCACATTCGTGGTTGAGCCCCCTGAGAATACTTGGGTAGCTGCTTACCTAAGTACTGCCTAGGTATTTTATCCATAGCATTATCTTGTCGCTCCAGCACGGGTGCCCATGGCTCACCCAATTATATTATATACTTTGGTTAACTAGATCGCAATTTCTTATCCATCAAGGACACCGCAATCATGGACACCACAATCCCAGATCTCGACACACCAAGATTCTCATACAGAAATAAACCGTTGTCGTATTACTGACAAGAAACTGTTTTGTTGAGAAACAATGACTGGGTGAATCCTCCAGGGCATTTGTAACGAGCGTGTCCGCGATAGGCCAAAACGCTCGCCAAATCTCCTTGTGGCCGGCGTATACTAATAAAGAAATCCTAGAATACCTCCCATCTCGCAGCAAATGGTCCAAGATCCGGACCCAACGCCCTGACTTTGTGGTGATCGTGGCTCCCATGACAAGCAAGCACTGCTTGGATCTCGAACCGCATCCTTAACTCCTTTACACCACAAGCAATAAGCCAACTTCTCATTAGCTCTCCATGACCACTTGAATCGCCATGTGTCTCTTGCTCCGTCTATAGCGTGGCAGTACAAGAGCCACATGGGCGGTGGGGGCTTTTGCCAAGCGGCTGTCGCCGAAACAGACAAAAAGAAGGGGCGTAAAAAAAGAAAGAAAGAAAAACACAAAAAAGGAAAAGGAAAAAGAAAGAAAAAAAGAAAAGAGAAAGAAGGGAGAAGAAAGAAAAAAGAAAATAAGGAGTTCTCCAGCTGAGCCCATAACCGGATACATCACGCGTCATAATTTGTATTCACTGACCCCATGGCTGTGTTCACTTGTCTGTGCAACCTTTGGCCGTCCGGGGCGGCCTTCTCGTCCTCGTGTCGCTTGCCTTTTCGCCTCTGGCTTTTGAGACACTGGCAACACCAATATTGTGGTTTTGTTGTTTCGAGTCTGCAGAAACGCGCCTCCTTTGGGATGTGGCATAAGATCCACGCTTTGATTAAGATGGCATTCAACAGAGTTGGGGGAGTACTGATTGGCCCGTTGTGCCCTCAAACTTGCTCGTTTCTGAATCAGACAGTTGCCAAGATCTCAGAGTAGCAGTTTCGCTCTTTTTATCCTATCATATAACTGTATTTGTAAATGGCAGGGCTTCCGCTGGCCGTGCGTACGTGATTGGTGAGTCTAGTAAAAAGGGTATATAAAGCAAGTTCAGTCGGACTAACTGACTATAACTATTCAGTATCCCGTAGGTATATCATTAAAGGAGAAGGGGAGGGGGGGAGGGGAAAAAAACAAAGCATTGCTACTTTTTCTTTCCCCAGGACCTGTGTACAACATTGGAGATACGTGAGCAGCATTCACACCAAGGGAATGATTCAGTTCCCATCAAGACCCCTTTTGAGTCAAAAGACTTGATCACCTGGTTGTTCCCACTCATCTTTGGAAAACCGCTCCCCATATCCAGCAATGTTTGCGTTTCTTGAGCCCTCCTCAGATCATATACCACCGGCAATATCATTATCTCTCAAAGTAACCTGACTCTTAGACCCTTAACGTTCGATAGACTATTCGATGACAGACGAGAATAACCAATAAAAGATAAATACACATAACCAAACAAATGTCCATCACTTCCGTCCATCCCCATCCACCATCATGAAGCAACAACAGTCCACGCGCGCGAACAGATTACAACCGCAACTCTCCCTCCCCACCGTAGACGAAACCGAGACCGAGACACCACCTCTGTATATAGAAACTCCGCAACATGTATCCAGCAGCAAATGCACCTCGCCACTCCACAAATCACCATCACCACCATCTCCACGACAACAACAACAACAACAACAACAACAACAACAGCGCACCATGAGCTCACCACACGCGCTCCAGCCTCCATTACAAGCCTCATCGTCGAACCCAGTACCAACCGCAATGTACATAAGCAGCCCACCGCGCTTCAGCTCCTCCTTACCTCCCTCCTCCTCCTCCTCTGTATCCAACAGCAACCGCGCAAGGAACGCTTGTGCCTCTGACACGGCTTCCGCGGGTTCGCGCAAAAGCATGCTCCCGCCGCATGTCCACGCCCATCTCAGTAGTACACACCCTCACCAGTAGTACCACCGTTACCACCACCCCCACCGCTCGCGAAGGCCTTCGGCGCCTCGGCTTGGGCCGCAAGAGTCGGTGTCTCGAGCCGGTGCTCGAGCGGCCGCGGCCTCGGGCCCACCGCCACCAGAGATACGTCTCAACAACCACAATCTCCCCGCTGATTCGTATCCCGCGCACTCGAACTCAACGACAACAGCCATAGGCAGCGATAGCAACGGCGAGGGCCATGGCAATGGCAGTGGCAGTGGCAATGAGAGCAATACCCACAACAATAACACCACCAACGGCATTAACCCCAACGCTACAAACATCAACAACAACAGCAGCAGCAGCAGCTCAGCAACTCCCTACACTCGCCAAGAAGAAATGACAATGCTGCCCCCTCCGCCGGCCCCCGCTTTCGTCGCATCAGAATACGACACGTGGTACCGCCATGAAGGATGCTACATGTGCTTTTGTCGAAAGAAAGGGTGCTGTTGCTGTGATTGGGCTGCCATGAAGAAGAAGAAGAAGAGGAAGAAGAACCATCACCATAAGAACAATACCAGCCACACCAATAGCGATATAGATACCCAGGATAGCAATGGTGCTGACGGCGGTGCTACTACTGGTGACGGTGACGATGACGATGACGATGACGATGACGATGACTGTTGTGTGTGTGTTGCGAGTGCTCCATGGAAAAGGATTGTTGTTGCTGTGACTGTGAAGCGAGGAAGGGTTGTGGATGTTTTGGGTGAAAGATCTCTCTACCTACCACGTGTCCTTCAACAGAACATTTTCGAGAAAACCGAATGGTCATCCTAGAGTTGTCCTTTGACGTTTATCCCACTTCTTGGTGCGAGAGCTTTTGCTGGGTACCATTGAGAGTCACCAGGCCCGGGAACAGAGGAAGGAAGTGGATTGGGTGCTACGTCTCGAATAAAGTTGGAGCGAAAAGACTGGAGATTTGTATCACACAAGTGCATGAAAGAGTGTAGTAGAATAGGATCCTGGACATATCGTAAAATATAAATGTGTGTGTCTGTGTGTGTGTGTGTAGATATGTCCACAGAAGCAACTAGCTCACAAAAGAGCAGTATACATCGTATTCTCACGGACGTTTCCCTTGTAACTTTGCCATTGCCTTGATGAACGAAACGAACAAAATTTAGATACAGAACAAGTCCCAGGCTGAACGAACATCCATCAGAAACACTGCTGCCACTCCCTCGAGCCTGGTCCCTTTTCCCCAGTCTCTCACTCCACATCCACAAACTTGTCCAGCTTTTCCTGATCATACACATCTCCTTCCACCAGGCTCGACCACGTCTAGGCAATTGACACAAGATTAGCATTCAGACCAGAACATCGTAACCGCCCGTTTCCAAAGTTTCTCCACCGTTGCCGAATGTCACTATTCAACAAGACTCATCCTGTTTGGAAGAAGAAGAAGAAGAAGAAGAAAGAAGATCACAACGAGGGAAGGCATGGTGCTTCAAGTAAAGAAAGAGAAAAAATAAAATAAAAAAAAGAGAAGAGAACAAAAAGAAGAAACAGAGAAGAGAAGAGACGTGTACTTACCCCAGCCGGGGTCACCTTATACAGCGTAGGCAACGCAGGCACGCCCCATTGTCTCCACGGGTTATCCGCTTTACGCCATCTAATGGTTGATCAAGAGTAGAGTGATTAGTTAGTCTTTGCGATCTGGTAGATTCTGCAATGCTTTATTGATGGGTCAAAAGGAAGTCAACTGTGTTTCGCAGGGGCTCGCCCATTTTCCAGAATGCTCAAAATTCCCTTTCAACTTACAAACACCCATACGTCAACCATCACAAAGTCCATCACTTGAAACCAGAAGAGGGGAAAAAGAAAAAAAAAGACTTTTTAAGAAACTCACGTCTCTCGGTCCCCAGCATGGTACACCCCCAACTCCAACCCACCCTTTCCACCAAACTTCCTCTCCACAAACGGTTCCGCAGCCCGACAATCACCACACCACGACACCCCGTCCTCTCGCAGACTGGCATAGACAATGAAAAACTGCGGTGTGTTGGTAGAAGCTGCTGTCGCGGCTGCTGCGGCTGCGATGGCTGTGGGGCTGGAGAGAGACATCTTTTGACCTCGAACTAGTGGCTTTTCTTTATTTCTTATGACTTGTGGCGAGCAGCTTTTTCTTTTCTTTTTCTTTTTCTTTTCTGTCTCTGGTGCTCGAAGGAACGAGATAGCGAGGCAAAAAAAAAAAAAAAAAAAAAAAGGAAAGAAAAGCGAAGCCCTCTTCGAAATCCTAATTGGTTGGTGTGAGAGTGAGGAAAAGAAGAGGAAATGATGCAGATTTGTTGTAGAAGCTTTTTGCCGGGGCGGGGATCCACAGCTCAAGGTCTATTCGATACGCGATTGTCCGTTGCTGCGATTGGAAGAACAAAGTGCCTATGTGCACAGTTAACTCGGCTATGGCCTATGCAGCCGGATTTCGGCGCCCGAAAGGAAAAGTCCAGTTGTATTCTTAACGTCGCTGTCTAACTACCTTATTATAGCGCCTCCCGAAGGGCATATTTTTACAGAGAGGGACGAGTGGAGTAGCCACTTTTTCGCTTGACAAAGGAAAGTGTACATTGAAGTACAGAATTGTTCCGCTTACAAATTTTGATCCACTTTCCTCCAATCAGATTTCTTTATTCCCAGTACCGGAGAGTCCATTTTCCCTCCCTAGTTTTAGTATAATATTACTAAATCCAGCCCGGAAATAAATAATAGGAAAAACTCTAAGAGAAAACCTATTATAATTGGGTACTATTTTTGAAGCTATTCCCTAAATAGTAGTGCCCCGGTATATTGCTGACGGGCAGTACTCTAGTTGCGTGGGGTAGAAGTTTTTGCTTGTTTCGGGGGGGTGGAAAGGCCCCATCGTACTGTTGTCGACGGTACGCGCCGGGTTAAAAAAGCCACTAGCAGGATTTGAACCTACAACCTGAAAACAGGCAACCAGGTGTTTTAACCACTACACCATAGTGGAAGGAAAAGTCCAGTAGTAGCCAGTAGGACTTAAAAGAGAGGGAGAGGGGAAAGAAAAAAAAAAATAGAAAAATTGAGAACCCTTCTAGTGGCACTATGGCGGGGCTGGTTCGCGTAACTTAAACTTGACTGCGTTTCCCAACCAGGGAGAGGATATTGCCATAGCAAGTACCGGCAGTTCGACGCGGAACAGACCTAGAGTAGGGACATGAAAGAGGGTTGACGAACAGAATTCATCACGAGTATACAGCTTTCTTCATGATTATTCATTACTTTGCCTTGGGCAAGTATAACAGCCGTCCTTGAATTACCATTATCATAACTAGTCATTACGGCATAAGCACATACATATATTTACTTCTGCCCAACCCAAGCTCAACAACACACAGGTAATCCACCATGCGAAACGTACGCTCTGTAATAACACACGAAAGGTCTAAACCGCACCATGCTTGAGGCTTGTCACCCTGCCAAGATGGAACCACCTCCTCCCCTGAGTGTGATGGTGATTTTGGTGCTGCTGCGTCTGCGGGGCATACGCATCATGCTGCTCAAACCCTTCTTGTGGCCCTCTTGCACCAGCACTCGAGTCTGGATGCAGCGGCACGCCTCCATTGTGTACACCAGCAGCCATTCTCACCAACCCAGTACCCAGTCCCGGACCGGTATGTGTTGGCATCGTAGCAGACCTGGTAGGATTTCTGGCCATGTCACCGGCAGCCCCCATGCCCCCATCATATACTTGGTAGTGGTCCATAGTTGCGGATGCACTCATACCAGTTCCCGGAACAATCCTTTTTCGCATAATAGGAGGCGGCGTAGCGGACATGTCTTCATCCACAACAAGGCTGCTGCGGTACTCCCATGTGGGTACACCAACCGCAGGTGCCACGGCGCTGTCTTTGCTTGCGGCAGGTGGAGGGAATGGAGAAGTTTCAGGTGGTACCGATACTGAAAGCTGAGGCCGTGGCGCTGTGGATCCCAAAGATCGGCGGAACAGTCTGGTCAGACCTCTGCTGCGAGGCCGGCTTGTAGACTGTGGCTGACTAGCGTGTGGAGGATAGTGCCTTGTTATTGTCACTGCTGCTGCTGCTGCTGCTGCTGCGGCAGTATTGTCTGGCTGCCTCTGTTGGCCCTGCACGTCTACAGGTGCTGCTGACCATGCGGTTTGGTTGTGGCCTTGTGAAACCACCCATCCCGCTGTGGATTGATCACTAGTTCCAGGTTGAAATGCGTCCAAGTCTTTGCTGGTAATCTCCATCCTCTCGTTCCTGACGACCGGTGCAATAGTATGCGTCTCTTGTGGCGAGTTTGGGAGCGATACGTGAGCATGAAGACTGGACCTTCTGTCTGGCATGTGCACTGGACCTTGTGGTTTGGATGTGGCCGCCTTTTGCGCAATATCTAGCATATCCAATGCACCAGACAGCGGAATGCCATTCGCAAGGTGCCCATTTCCGCCCATAGCACCAAACATGTCCCTGGACTGCCACACGTCACCGTCGGATGGAAAACTAAAGAGATCTGGTGAACCTCGACTCTGCATTGCTGAAAAAGGACTAAACCTTGTTGGCGGCCTTGCTGTGCTGCCCTGGCTGGGTCGAAGACCCTCCCTCATCCAGTAGTCAAAACTTGAAGTATCGGAGCAGATCTCGTCGGCCTCGCTGCCCGAATCCCAGTCGTTCTTGAACCGAGATATTGTCGTCTCGTCTGCCGATCGCGGGCGGCGGATCGCGGGCAGCCGGTGTTCGTAATAAGCCGCTACTGACGACTCTTGCCGCCCAGTAAAGGCAGTCACAGATGGCGGCTGTGCCACAGCAGTCGGTTGGAACCGCCACTGGCCACCGTCCTCTACGTCGATGCGGCTGACAGTCGGGCGTGGCATCTCATGTTGCTCTACCGTTCCGTTTGTGATGACACTACGACCCTGCGTGTCTTCTGATACCCGACCGTGGTTCAGCATTGAGCTCGTCATTGTGTCGGGCGTCGGTGGAAGGCCTGCTTGATTCGAAGAACGATTGTTCGTTGTAGGTTTCCGCTTCCAATTCTCCTTGTCAATTTTGTCTATTGGGAATGGCAGTGGCTTGAGGACGTGCAAATTCTCCATGCTTCGTGCTTCCTTGTCAGCCAGCGGTCCTGACTCCAGTCCGGACTTTCTCAAAGAAGGCGAGTTGTCTACATCGCGGAGAGGCGAAAGTGTGGATCCAGCTTTGCTCATGTCCCTATCGGCCCCAGTCCGACTTGGAATCCTGCTGGTAGCCATGCCTTTGGTTGGCATCGAAACACTGCGCTGGGTACTGGCTGGAGGCTTGTATATGAAGCTGCGTGGAAGCTCGGTTGGCACAGAGAAATCTCGGTATTCTGCCTGTCCGTAGATGCTGGGAAAGGATGTTTCGCTGAGGACGCTCATGCTGGGGCTAACGAAGCCATGATTGTCCACTCTTGAGTCTGTCTTCATCAAGCTAACAAGGCTTTCCTGGTTGTTCAAGTAGACGTTGCGAAGATTTTCTGTACGATCAGTATGCTCTGTTAAGAAGCTGGGCATTCTGGATAGCTCGTGTTGATGGCCAGGCTGTGGCTCTTCAGCCGCGTTGGGTTTGTCCTGGTTCTCGGCGACTCCTGACATTGCGGGGCAGCCAGTGACATTAGAATGCTGGTTCCCGTTTGTTTGGAGCTGTTGGAGGATCTTCTGGTCGCGTAGCAGCAAGTCAATTCGGGCCTCAAGGGAGACAATCATCTCAACAGCTTCCTCGATGGCCTTGTCTCGCTGTTCCAGCTCTCGAATCATGTCCATACGAGACTGTTTGGCCTGCATCTTTTCGGCCTCTAGAGTCTCGATCCTCTCTTCAAGGACGGTCTGGCGCTCCCGTCTGTGGAACAGCTCCAGCTTGAGATCGAAATTCTGCTTGTGCAAAGTTGTCATGGTCTATGAGACACAAATGATATCAGCTTTAGACACTGTCACCTCAAGACCGAAGTGGGGGTGTACCTGTTCCATTTCTTTCAATCCTGGCCCTCGCTTCTTGTCGTCTCCATTACTAGTCGACGTAGCATCACCATCCTCAGCTGAAAAGGTAGCCGGCCGTGGAGGTGTTGCAGCAGCAGCATCAGCAGCAGCAGAATCTGATGGTTCGATGGTCGACGCGCCTGTTTCTCCAGCCAGTCTGGACAGATTGCGCTGGATTTCGGATCTTCTTTCGCGTTGCAGCTTCTCTTGCAGCAGCGCGGATCGGGGGCCTTGCTCCAAGGTAGATGACGAATCTTTGCCGGCGGTAGTACTCTTGGAAACTGGAGTGGGTGGACGATCGCCAGGAACAGAAGCCATGGAGCTCTTTCTCAGAGACTGGCGAGAGGTGAGAGGTGAGCGTAGCCGACGAACACTGGGAGAAGAGTCTCTGCTGAGAGGGCGGTCGTCGTGTGAAGATTGCGAAGCCATGGCCAAGGCGGGATAGCGGGTGCTGGACCGTGAGGGCGGATGTGATGTCAAGACATGAGAGGAAGAGCCGTGGGAAGAGCGTGAGCGTCCCGGATGGACGGGGCGTGGATTTTGAGCGGCATGCGTAGTCGACATGACGGGCAGCAAACGGATTCCAGATGGAATATGGCAGATAGCAGCAGGATGGAAGGAATGTGACAGGCCAAAGACAGGCACTGACGAAAAAGAGTGCTCGGTTGTCTTGCTGTATGTCTCAGCCAGTCAGTCAATCAGTCTGTGATATGAATTCCTGGGGGCTGAGGCCACTCCATGGGCAACAAAAAGGCGTGATACACTTGCGGTACTCACAGTACAACAGCGGTAGTGTTAGTATATAGGAGGATGTTGGACCAGCCAGCACCCAGCAGCAGCAGCAGCACCAGCCAAGCACCTGCGTGCGTGGCGGTCTTGTTGGTGTTTGTTGGCGTCTTCTAGAGATGGCCAGGTGGACACGAGCAGCAACTGCAGCAGCAGCAGGGACTGAGATGTGATGTCTCACTGTCTCGGATTGTGAGGTTATGAGGCCAGTCTAGTGGATCATCTGTCTCTGCCCGTTGATCCTTTGCTTGCTCTTTTGCTGTCCTTGACCTGTGATGGACGTGGCGGGCTGATCCAAGAGATTCTTGCGAACGTGGGCGTGATCGTGATCGTGATCGTGGACGCAACAATAATTGCCGGCATTATTGTCGCATCGTGGCCGTGTTGTGGCTCAATGGTGAGAAGCAGCAAAGGGAGCGAGCGAACGAACTGAGGCGCAAAGAAGCAGTGACATGCCAAGAGGTTTTCGGATTCTGGCTGGTCCAGCCACCAAAGAAGGATTACATACTATTAGTATTGCTTCCTGCCCTCGTGGCAGTCCCGAAAGGAAAAGAAAAATGAAGAGGGCCGAGGGTTGCTTCCAGTGCTTCGCCCCTACTGGACCCCCTTGTAACCTGCAGTACTAGTATGTACTCTGTCAGTCTGTATCATGTAGCAGCAGCTATCACGACAGGGAACTGGCAGGCCTGGCAGGCCTGGCCCGCTCCTGCCCGCTCTCAACCGAAGTAGTTGCCGCGCCGTCACTGCACAGACGGCAACGGGGGTGACTTGACGGGGCCTGAATGGGCAAGCGGGCTCGCGGCTTTTGCCCGGACAGAGAAGGGGGTTTTTCTAGCTCTGCCCGCCCTGCCCGCCTAGCCAGTAGCGTCCCCTGGCCGCCTGTACTTACACAGCAGTAGCCTGTGCGTATGCAAGGTACCACCAGTACTGCACGCATGCACGCATGTACCACTGCAGCCACTGCGAGCCCGCTGTATTATCACTAGTGCCATAAAGTAGTACCTGTACTGTGACTGTGACAATATGTGCAGTCCAGTGCAGCGCAGGAATTGAGTTTTTGTTGGCTGGGGCATTTCAGTGGCAAGCCGCTTCCTTACCCCGTGGACCGACCCCCTGGGCAGCTGACAGCCCGCCAACCCGACTGGCTGCACGCTCCGAAAATCCGCTTGACGCCCTGGACGCCCTATCACGGATCATCACGAGTCACCGTCGCTATCACGGTTGTGTTATGTTGATTGCCCAGCCAGCCAGCCAAACAGCCTGCCAGCCAAACAGCCGCTCTTCTCACCGGCCAGTGACGAGCAAAAGGTGGGGACTTTGACTCGTGGCGATCCTCTCATGACTCTGTGCGGCCCCCGTCCCAACGTCTCTTGCTCATGTTGCACAATGAAGAATAAAAAGAAAGGACTGTGTGGCGAGGCTGTCTGTGTGTTTTCAACGAAAATGGCAAGCTAGGTTATACGTACCGTAACGGCGAGCTGCCATTGGTGCCTGCATTTCATAAGACGGTCCACGGTATCGATTCGTCTTGGACAGCTCATGGACCACTCGGTGCACCAGCCCAAGCAGCATCTAGACGGAGGGATGCTCACATGTCACAACCCAACTCTATCGCGGCCTTCGGTAGCCCGTCATAACGCAGAGAGTAACGAGCAAGACATGGTCGCTATTCTCTATCGGATGTTTGGCTGTCGTTCAAGGGCACCTGGGCACGTCTACAAAAGGTCGAGCCAAGAATACATGAGATTCCTGTCCCTTCAAGGCAGCCAAGGCGTTCCATCACCACCACTCGCCTCCAGACCTCTTCTCGTCGAGACATGTTTGCCAGCATTGGACTTGACCTTGGGCGCGGTGGTGTGTGCTATTGTGCACGGGTCCATGACGGATAAATCGGAGGCCGCAAGGCTGTGGACCTTGATCAAGAAGTTGGTGGCGCAGAAGGGATGCTGCGTAGTACGGATTCCTATGGTTGTGGCTGGAAGAGCTCTATACTATGTAGGGCAAAGAGCCAGAATTAAAAGGTCTGGAAGGTCAGCAGATTAAGGACTGAATATATATATAGTATGATTTTTCTATACCTGCTATGTGCATAATTCATAGTTGATAGTATACTGGTAGACCATCACCAACTGATATCATGAGCTGCCATAGTATCCTCTCAGTGAGGAATATACACGCTCGAATATCTCGACTAATAGAATTGACTCATTCCAGTCAACTTCACAACCGAACCGTATTGGTGCAACAACCCGACAAGTTTCATCTTACTATGTACAGAGTGTCTCGTCTCTGCATGCCTATCTCGGGATAGCCGCCCGTCAAGTCTGCCGCTGCGTTGTGCTTTGTTCTCCACAGATTGATGCTCAACCCCGCGGCAGCCCTGGGTCAACGGTTGATAGGACGTCTAGCTTGGGATAGAACTGACAAGGACAATGGGCTTGGGTTCTCACAGACGGCGCTGTTTGTGAGCAGGGATCCATCTATCGTCAGCCTGTGAGCGGCCTGGTTTGTCTGGGTGTTGATTTGACAGCCGGATCCTCATTCCTTTATCGGCCATTGTGTGGAATACCCTTGTGCCGCGGCTCCGGCATCACTTTCTGAACTGTCCATGATATCCACGGCCGATGCTATCAACAACGGGCCACAAGGCCACGCCATCAGCTTTGAGCAGGCATCTGGGCCGTGGCTGCTCGGTATACTGAGCCCTGTCAGCGTTGAGTTAGTTGGGTGGTTGTTTGACAGCCAAAACGAACCATCACAGCCCCATATCCTCGAGATATATTCACCGTCCCGTCTCATCTTATCCCATCTTCCCTTTTTCTTTTTTCCTTTCGCCCCTTTCCTCTCCCAACCCCCATGAACTCCCTCCGAATCTACCTCCTCTCCCTCCTCAGGCTGCCTCTTGCAGCCCTCACCATCCTCTACAACCTCTACACCGACCACGCCACCATGCTCGCCCGCGCACGCAGCCCCCCCGGCCTCCCCGTGCCCAACCCCACCGCGGCCTTCTGGCAAGACGCGCCGCCCTTCCCAGACCTCTGCAACCTGCAATCCGCCGCTGGTCCCCCCCAGACAGCGGATATCGTCATCATCGGGTCGGGCATTACGGCGGCCGCCATTGCGAGGAGTGTGCTGGCAGAGTGGGAGCGTCAAGGCGAGATATCTCCTCCTCTGTCAGCAGCAGCAGCAGCAGCAGCAACAACAACAACTACAAAAGAACAAGGAGAGGAAAAGGATGATCCATCTTCAACCCGCCGCTCCACCCACACCCGCATCCTCATCCTCGAAGCCCGCCAGCTCTGCTCGGGCGCAACGGGCCGCAACGGGGGCCACATCAAGGCCTCCCCGCATGAACTCTTCCACCGGCTCACGCACAACGCCCACTACACCCCGCAGCGCGCCGCCGCCCTCTGCGCCCTGCAAACGGCCCATCTGGCCGCCCTCGGCGACGTCGTCCGTGCGGAAGAGCTGGAGGCCGTGTCCGAGTACCGCACGGTGCAGACGGTGGATTTCGCAGTCGATGCGGACACGGACCAGCGCCAAAAGGACCAGATGGAGGCGTATTTGCCGTATGCGCCGGCAGGGTATGAGATGAGGGCGTATACTGGCGCGGAAGCGGAGAGGGAGTTTGGAGTGAAGGCGGCGGGGTGTGTTGTCGGCGCGGTGGCGTATCCGGCTGGTGCGCTGTGGCCGTATCGGTTTGTGACGGCGTTGTGGGATGGAATGCTGCGCAAGTTTGGGGCAGCGCGGGTGCTGGGGATTGAAACGGGCACGGCGGTGGAAACGGTGCAGGTCCTTGATGGCCAGGAGGACCAGGAAGTCGAGTTTCCCTACGAGGTGGTCACGAACCGAGGCACCATCCGCGCTCGCCACGTCGTCCACGCCACAAACGGCTTCGCAGCGCAGCTTGTTCCTGGGCTGCAGGGGAAAGCATCCGGGGTCCTCTGCCACATGACGGCTCAACAGCCCGGCAAGGACTTTCCCACGGATCCAGCGGGGAAACGCTCGTGGTCGATTCTGTACGAGCATGGCTTCGACTACATCACCCAGCGGCCTACGACTACGACTACGACGACTACCACTTCCACATCCACTACAACAACGGGCGGGGAAATCCTCATTGGCGGCGGGCTTTTCCAGAGCGGCAGACAGGGCTTGGACATGTTTGGCGTGTATGACGACAGCAGGACCGACCCGCTGACGCTCATGCACCTCGGCGGCGTGCTGCCCACCGTCTTCCGCTGGGGCGATGAGGCAGCTGGCCAGAGGGTGCTCAAGGCCTGGTCGGGCGTGGTAGGGTTCACGGGAGATGTGTTGCCTCTTGTGGGGAGACTGGATGCGAAGTTGACCAAGCGGGAGGTCAAAGGCACAGTCAAGAAGACGGAGCAGAGTATCACCGACAACAAGGAGAAGAGAAGCAGCAGTAAGAGTGTGGCACCTGGCGAATGGATTGCGGCCTATTTCTGCGGTGATGGGATGGTCTGGGCGTGGCTGTGTGGCACCGCGTTGGGGGTTATGCTTGCGGGCAGTGAGGACGAGGATTTGCCTGCTGCTCCGGGAAGACCCAAGGGCGCTTTGAAAGAGTGGTTTCCGGAGGAGCTGGCAGCGAGCTGGGAGCGTTTGAAGGGGATGGATATTGCTGATTTGGCGGATGAGTTGTGAGTAGGAAGTTGTCACGGCTCCGTGGCACGACTTGTGGAGAGATGAGATGGATGAGATGGCATTTATACAGCACTTGTGGCTCATTCTCCTAAAAACGTGATTTGGAAAGGCTTGCAATGGTGCTTTGAAGTGAAGGTAGTGTTGACATACAGGACCGAGCCAGGTATCTCGACTAATCTTTGGACAGCTAAGCAATCTTCCCAAACACCGCTCAATATGGCAAAGGGCTGAGATCCAGTCCCTCGACAGAGAACTTGAACGAGTCGCTCCTATAATACGCGAGTTAGCTCAACCATTGCTCCAACAAAAGCCTTGTTGAGAGAGGGGAGGAAGAAAAGGATAAGCACCTTGAATAACTCCCACCGGCATCGGAATCCAACCGACTCCGAATACAATCCCGGAAATCCACATCGGCAAAAATGATGCCTTCATCGTCCTCCCACTGCGGCCCAGCGAGCAGATCCCCAAACGGACCCGCGATGCAAGATCCACCGCGCGAAACAAACTTGGTATCGCTGGTGGCTCGCCTTGCCGTCGTCCTCGCTTCGTTTTCCTGGACCACATCCAGCGTGTTGCCGTCATCTTGAGAACACAGCACAATCTCATTCCCATCTTCATCCAGCACCGACTTTCTCCGCTTCCTGGTCTGCTGCCCCTGTGCCTGCTGTTCTGGCGCCTGCTCACTTTCGTCCCTTCTGTCACTCCCATCGCGTACACACATGTTACTGGTCACCACAAAGCACCGTCCTTCCACCCCAATCGTGCGCATCAGGCCCGCCCACGAGTCCCGGCCATCGGCGGTCGGACACAGGATGAGGTTGACGTTTTGCGCGTACAGAGCCTGGCGCAGCAGCGGCATGTAGTTTTCCCAGCAAATGGCCGCGGCGAGGTTGATGCGCACCCCGCGGATGGTAGTGGAGACAGCGCGGAGGGTTGCGGCGGAGCCTTGGGCCCAGATGAGGCGTTCTGCGCCGGTCTGCGTATTTATTGTCAAGTTTAGTCCATCCCCACGAGATGAAGTCAAGGAGAGAAAGCGAGGAGGTGAAGGAGTTGGGCGCGTAGGTGATGCACAAAGGGATTGAGAAGTGAGAACCAAAGAGTGGCGAGAAGACTGCACCATGAACGAAACCACAAAGAACAAAAGAAACATACCGGCATAACCTTCCTCCTCTTCCCAACCATGCCCTTCTTTGGACATACATATACCGCCGCACAATACAAGCTCCCACCGGCCTTTTCAATACATCCCACGACAAGAAACAAGCCCGTTTCAGCGGCAATTGCCTCAAGCTTCTCCCTCGTTCCGTCTCCTCTTGCAGCCTTTCCTCCACTGTCATCGTTTGCTGCCTCCTCACTCTCATGGTCACCTCTCAACCGCCTCTTGACCCAGTCCTCTCCACCACCTTTACACCCTTCACCGACAATATCACCCAAATCCACTGCATTGTCCCAATACCTCAGAAACTCTTCCCGTCCCTCGGGAGAGCGGCTCCCGACAACACATCCAAATGCAGACCCGCGCGGATACCCGCCAATGTACGCCTCGGGAAGCAGAAGGATGTCCGACTTGTATTGTTCAGCGGCGCGCACCGCAATTTGGCGAAGCTGGGCGATCGTCGCGGCAGTAGTGGGCTGGCTTCCAGGCGAAGCAGTCGCTAGGCGGATGTAACCCGCTGCTGGTGGCGAAGTAGATGTAGACATGGTGGGTGTATCGTAAGAACAAGAAGCTGAAATATTGGCTGGTGATGTCCAAACTGCTCACGGAGATAAGTGACGAACAATGCTAGAGACTTTCTACATTCAAAGCTGGTCGGGTGGGGTGATTGTGCCTACTATGTATATAAGGTTTATTCACCACGAGCGCCGACCAGCGGAGGCTGCGGGCTTTGAAGCGCCTGCAAAGACGGACACGGCGATTGGGCCACGATGCACTCCCCGTTGCTGGGCTAGCCGGCGGCGATCTGTTGACCCCGCCGTCCCGCCCGCCCTATCTTCTTACCGCAGAATGTACCCCTTGGGTGAGTCACGGGCTCTGAAAGCTTAGCATATCTAAGAACCACAATACATCCAAGAAGAACAACGTTCAAATACAATCCCCAATCCGCTCACGGAGCCAAGCCGGCCATGGGCAACTGTGACCCATCTTGGCTGGCCTCACCAAAGGGGACGTCGGAATGCGCAAGTGCGCGTGAGGCATCAGGCCGACATGTGATAAGGAAACCCGCAGGAAGTTAATTGCTTGTTTTTACTGTAACAAAAGTATTTGGGTATCGAAGCCGTTGACAAAACCATAACACCGTAATCATCCATGCCGCAGTCTGGTGCTGCAAAAACCGTGTAACAGAAAGGGACAAAGGAAAAGAGGGTTTTGAGGTGACTGACGAAGCCACATTCACATTTCATCGGGTGTGTGTCCATTGCTGTTTCAATGCGTCGACGTTTTCGACCTTACAAGTGACCACAGCAATCACGACTCGCTTGTAACAGGCATTGGGCCACCCCCGATGCTGCCGTTGAGACTATCGGCGCGGGCGTGTCCAGGAACCAAGCCCGTCACAGAGCGCTCGGCAATAGATCTGGCTGTAGTCAAGCCCGGGCTTGTTGGCTGCCCGTCCAGATTGGCACTAAGCACCGACAATGGCAAGGACTCGCGGCTACCGCCAAATTGTGAAGGAGGTAGTGCGCGTACTGACGCATGGTCAAAGTCCGTCTCCCAGGACCGACGCCTACGGCGCTGGGTAGACGAGGCCAAAGTCAAGATCGAGATATTGTCGTTAAGCAAGTTGTTTGCGATAATGGCGCTGTAGGTGGCAGGGCGGTAAGCGCTGCGGGTATTGCGATCGGTGGATGGCATGGCCGTGACGAGGGCCTGTGGTTGCGAATACTGCACGGGTTCACCATTAGGATGGTTCGATGGCCCCGTCGTGACAAGTCTGGGAGGAGCATTGGGGTTGTTGGCTGTATTGCCGCCGTTATTGGCGGCCTGACCAGGCACTAAGCCGTTCGTCATGTGCGACTGGATTGTCGAGAGCGTGGTGGCTACGGAGCGTGCCGAGGGAGCGGGTGACGAGAAGGTGCTGTCGGGCCGTCGCGGATCGGTGGCCGTAATCATGGTACCGGCAAGCGAGGTGCCACCATATGAAGGGGCGGTTGTGGGCGGACGGCCATCGTGATCCGCTTCACCATCCATATCAGTATGGGCGCGGGTCGATGGACGGCCGCTCGCAGTGGACAGGATGGAATGTCTGTTGTTGTCGAGCTGCTCAACCGAGTGAGAGGCAGCATTGGGAGAGGAATCGGAGCGGTTGTCGAGGCCTCCAACGGTAGAACGGCGAGACTGGGTATACGCATCGATAGAGGGCGAGTGGGAGGTAGTATCGTCGTTATTGTTACCAGAATCATTATCTGCGCGCCGCGAACCCAGGTGGCCAGACTGAGGATACGGATTGTTGAGGCCCTTTGTTCGCTTCATCTTCTGGTTGAGCTTCTTGACCCATTTGGTGAATGGTTTGCGCCGGTCGGTAGGCTCGGCAGCCATTGTGGCATGTGGTAGAGGCGCGGATGCGGCTGTGCACCCAGCAGAGTTCGAGCAAGAGTAAGTGGAAGCAGTTGGCGGTAGTTGAGCCTTGTGACTTGAGAACTAGCGATAATACGAGGTGAGGGCGGCGATGACGGGTGGTTTGCGTTTAGACGAGACAAAGCAGCCGCGACGGCGCAAATTGACGAGATTGCGTGACGATGGGCGGTTGGCGAAAACAGATACTGAGCTCTGTAGCGTTGCAGGTTGGGTGATCGGCGATGCAAAGGGGAAAAGAGATTGTGAAGAACAGATGAAAGAAGAATTGAAGAGGATGAAAAGGGAAACTGACAGAAAAAGGGTGCGATGTAAATTGGAGAAGGAGCAAAAGGGCCGCATTAGAGGCAGAGGCCGGCACGCTAGGCTGTGGCACGCTAATCAAGTGCAGGAAGGCACAAGGCACAAATGGGATTTCGGGCAATTGGGCCAACAAAGCCGATCGCTCGGGCCAGGTGCGAGTAGATAGTACCGGCCGATACTGCAAATGGACGGGGATCAGCAAGTATAGCTACTCCGTGCCCATGCTGCCCACCGCATCCGGCCTGAGATGATGTCGTGGGATCTGCTGGCCCTGGGCTGGCCCGGTCTGGGGAAAGCGTCCAGGGTTGGTATATATGTACATACATGGTAGTGGTGTCGTTCAGGGCTGACATCCGCTGACGTGAGTCCTGAACAGCCCCAACTCTTAGAATTCGTGCCGCTGGAACTTCCCGATTGGCCAGCCCTCTTCAGCGGGTCACCTGACGTCATGCAGCCCTGTGCAGCCCTGTAGGACTCTGTAGGACTCTGTAGCACTCTCAGGGGCCTTGTAAGTGTTGTACCTCGGCCCAATCCTTTTGCTTATCAACAACTTCATCGCTCTCGACATCGTTTTCTCAACTCTACCTTGGACAGTTCATATCCTCTTTTGGACCTTGAGCCTTCGCCATGTGATCCCGTCATGTCCCTTCGACCGCTGCCAGACCATGTCGCAGCCCAAATTACCTCGTCGACCGCCCTGACATCCCTCAACGCTGTTGTCACCGGGCTCATTCGCAATGCCCTCGATGCTGCCGCGGCTCACATCAACATAAACGTTGACTACTCCAGAGGACATTGCTGCGTCGAGGATGACGGACTAGGTATACCGCCTGCAGAGTTTGGCCCTGACGGTCGCCTGGCCCAGCTGCATTGTACGTGCAAGGCCGCCTTCCGCAAACCACGATCAAAAACACCTTAATGCTGACACTGGACACTCCATAAAGTCACGTCAAAGTTCCCGCCTCGAGTAGACACACATGGCAGACACGGCATGTTCCTGGCCTCGGTCTGCGCCCTCTCACTATGCACAATCACCTCCCACCATCGCGGCTCCCTCTCGCACAACAGCCTCCTTCTACACAACTCGACGTTGCTGGCTCGTCACACGCCCTGTGGCCCCGAGCAGCGCGTCCTTACTTTTCCCAGCCATGGTACCCGGGTCACGGTCAGCGACCTTTTCGGCTCCATGCCCGTCCGCGTGAAGCACCGTGCTCTACAGGCTGAAAATTCTTCGTTCAATAAAGACTGGGACCGCCTGGTGCTGCAAGTCGTCGCCCTTTTGCTGGCCTGGCCCGGTAATGTGTCTGTTTCCATGAGAGACGCGTCTGGTCGTCCAAAATTGATGCTCAAGTTGGGCAGCGACCCCCAACGATGGCTCAACGACAGCTGCCGCCTTCTGCACCAGGCAGCCTTGCTACCCAACCCAGGCACGTACAACTGGGTGTCTATTGGCGCTTCGGCGCCTACCTTGCAAATCACCTGCCATGTGTGTTGTGATCCTGTCGCCACCAAACGCTTGCAATTCATTAGCCTGGGCATTCAGCCCCTTTCCAACGAGAGTCGATGCAACGTGTTGTACGAGGAGGTCAATAGGGTTTTTGCCGAGTCTGACTTTGGAGCTCTTGACGATTGTGACTCCAAGCAAGGGGCCAGAAACGCCGACTTCAAAGTCAGAAAAGGTGTCGATAGATGGCCCGTGTATATTCTGCGCATAGATCCCGCACCTTCAGAAAAGGCTGATGTCATGCATGTCGATGATATGCTAGATGAACACCAGCACAATCTGGCAATGATTACAGATCTCTTGCGCACCATGTTCTATGAGTTTCTCAAGAAGACCTTTTGCCGACCTAAAAAGGTTCGCTCGACTGCAGAATTCGCCTCGCGTCTCGAAAGAGCCAGAGGTGCACTTCCTGAACCACTCAGTGTTGCCAGGAGCTCCAGTTCGTCAGCTATCGGGGAGCGGGTGAGAAAAGCACCGCGTCTGGACTCTGCAGATAGCAGGTCTGAATCTCCATTTGCTACCTGGACCAAGATGAAATCAGGCCAGCCTCTGGAGACTTATAAATCAATGAGCTCGAATGCTTCCGTTGCACGAGCTGGCTCTTCAGTATCATTGCAAACAAGTCGTGATGCTTCTCTAAGTAAAACCGCCGACCAGGCAACCTTTTCTGCTACACAACAGTCTCGCTCATCTCTTTATGACGCCAATGGCAAATTAACACGAATGCCGTTCGATGACTGGGAGCCTGACAACATATCGAGTAAGAAACCCACCGGAAAGCAAGAATGGTCCATAGACCCAAAGCAACCTGTTCAGTCACACATAAATGGTACTCCAACATCCATGGAGTCCCAGCGAGGGACAGATGACACTTACAATTGGGTCAACCCCGTGACAAAGATGGTGAACACCATCAACTCCCGCACTGGTCACGTTATGGCACCGAAGCCTCTAACTCTAAGCATCAGAGCCTCCCACTCAGACAGTTCCAGAATTACTCACGGCATTACAAATCAACAGCTTTCTGAAGAAGAATCGCGACAAGAAATATCTTGGATTCGCGATTTAGCCAGCAAATGGAAGAATCCCGTCTTTGAACTTGCCGAGGCACCTATCCCGCGGCTACCAGACATACATGATATGCTCGGACACGACATACAAGCAGCAGGCCATCAGTGCCGAAACGCCACCGATCAGCCGTCTTTTCACCTTGGGGACCGCCATGAAGCGACTACTATGAGCCTCATGGGGCCTATATCCCTACGGACACTGAAAAGGGCACAGTTGATTGCCCAAGTTGACAAAAAGTTCATTCTGGCGAGAATGCCCATGACTTCTGACTCTGATACACCTAATTCTACCAATGGCTATCTGACTTCCTCGGTACTAGTCCTCATCGACCAACACGCTGCTGATGAAAGATGTCGTGTGGAGGCGCTTATGCAGGAATATTTTGCGCCTGCGACAGGTAGCGATGGCGAGCAGTATTGGACAGCCGTGACAGAAGCACCACCCAAGCCATTACAGTTCGAGCTTTCGAGGTATGATGGAGATTTGCTTGGTAGATACAAACGGTACTTTGCGTACTGGGGCATCCATTACACTCTTCACGTCAGCGATGGCCACTGTTTGGGCGAGCAGCGTTCAGAGAAGGAGAAAGCAATGTCACCTCGAAAAACGAGCATTTATAAAAGCAAGGCCAAAGTCACTGTACACAGCCTGCCTCCCTCTATTCTCGAAAGATGCAGGACCGAGCCAAGGCTGCTAGCGGAGTTGATCCGTGAAGAAGCATGGAAGCTGAGCGATGATGGATTTGATGTTCCTCAGCCGAGACCGAAATTGGTTGCACGGTGTGAAGTAGATCTGAGAAAAGGCCAGGCAGACGGGGTTAATGGTAGTGATGATAATGATGTGCCGATCTGGGTATCACTGTTTCATGGGTGTCCGCAAGGAATCAGCGAGTTGCTAAATTCGCGATCTTGTCGAAGTAAGTTATAAGATTTCGTCCTGTCTATGACTTCACATCAAATTTCCTCTCTTTTCGTTTGTATACTATCTTACTACTGTCGCCGCTTGCTAATACAAACCTCACTCCACACCAGGCGCAATCATGTTCAACGACACCTTGACACTGGGCGAATGTTCCAGCCTTTTTGATAGGCTCCTTCAGTGTGCATTTCCTTTTCAGTGCGCTCATGGGCGGCCTTCTATGGTCCCCGTTGTCAATTTGGGAAGTGGTGATGGCGGATTGACAGGAGGAGAATCAATGGGCAATTCGTTGCTCAACAATACCCAGGGTCTTGAAGAAGCGTCTCATGGTAATTCTGACTTTGCTTCAACGCTCAAGGCGTGGATGAAGAGCAGAGAGGAGCAAGGCCGTCAAGCCTGACTGTATGAACTTGGTGTCGAGTTGAGCAACTGATTTCAGGAAAGCTGTGCCGACCTTCTGTGCCAGTAGGAGCGACTCATTGTGAATTTGCGATACCCTTATTTATGATTGGCAAGTATGGTTATTTGTTTAGTCACGTTTGATGACCCGAAACTACTTGCATGGGAGGTTGTTTAGTCTAGCCATCATAAATGGTGATGCAGTTTGGTAGATTCAAGATAACCGCTTTTCCCCTTCCCAAAGGAATCCTGCGCTTGGTCTACAATCCAGAAGCTATCCCGATCGCAAAGATCCGTTTCCTGTATACTAGCTATACCCAATGCCCTTTCAAAGCACTCTTTCCCTCATTGTATGATATCCTATGTACTTAATACAATCTTGATGTTTTTCTTTCAGCTGCTACTCCGCTGCGGATACAACCTACCCATACCCATCTCAATCCCGTCTCCTGTCTCCGCCAACGACCTTGGTCCGGCCAACGACAGCGGCCCCTTTGCCTTCTTTCCAACTGGGCCCCTTTTCCACAGGGGAGGTTCCACCCCATCGGCACGCTGCACGTCGCGTGCATAGCGGTATTCTTCAAATTTCCACCATGTAGCCCAGCCTGCGATGGTGATGATCGTTAAGGGGATTGTGGTGGCCCAGTAGATCCAAAAGTCGGGTGAGACTGTGGTCGTGGTGGTGGTGCTGGTGGAAGACGAAGACAAAGACGTGGATTTCCAAGAGAACATGCCCATGCTGAAGAGGGTCTATAGAATGATCAAGGCGTGAGGAAGGAGACTTGTTAGCAAGCGTGGCAAGGTGACGTGGGAAGGCAAAGGGGGGCAGGGAGCGTGGAGAAGTGCTGAGTATGGAACAAAATGGAAACCAAAATTTGCCCTCTGAAAAGGTAAAGGGCAAGACGGGGCGGGGGTGTCTTACAGCGATAAAAGTCCCCGGGAGATAGGCAGCCGTGATAATTGCAATGATTTTCATACTCGTGCTGTCCTTGCCTGCAGATGTAGCCAGTCGTGCGCTTGTTTGGCCGTCGTCTTGGGCTATTGACGTGTATAGCTGGTAGCTGGATTGTCAACGAGGGAGACAAAGAAGGCAGCAGTCCGAGAAGATAGAGAACCCACGATGTTGAGCTGTAGCTGTAACCTCGCCTCAGTTGTCGTTGCCATCTCCAAGCATGCCCGACTATGCTCTCTCAACCACTCCAACGTTTCAACAAAAACCTCACCCTTGACTGCCTCAAGCCCAGGAACTATTCCATTGCTATCAGCACGACCACCACTTACATCCCCACGCAGACGCCCACTTTTATCCAACAAGCCCAGCAAGAAATCCGCACACTCGATATCCCACTCAGGCGAGCGCTTGCTGAAGATCGTCCACGTAGTGACGTCGTTGAGCCGCGCCATGAGCTTTTTTGCATTGGCCCTATGCATCTGCCCACCTTGCTCAAACAGCGGCGTAACCTCGCCCTCGTTCTTGGCGCTTTCTAATGCTGACAACACGTAATTCCTCCGCGGAAAGAACCTGACTGAGCGTCCAGCCCTGGTAACCCCGATGCTAGCCTCAATGTCAATCAAGCGCGCGCTCAGATCGTCCATGACATAGGCCCGGACACGCTCTACGTGTATCGCGAGAAAGAGGCTTGGGAGGTGTAGTATGTGGGTGATGAGGTGCTGTGAGCGTGAGAACTTTGTGAGCAGAGCGGCGAGTGCTGGTGGCGGGCAGGCTGGGTCTATAAAGTGCTGCATGTCAAAGACTTTGCCAAAGCTGAGAGCAGTAGTGGTATGAGTGGCAAAGTCATGGGTCAGGGCAAGGCCGCCGATGGACATTTCCCATTTCTGCGGAGACCTGAAAACGAGAGCTAGATTGATTCATCATCAGTATGCATATAGCCACAGGACGTAAGACGATGTTGTCACGGGCTGGGATAGAGCCAGGAGACAACTCACACAGCCTTTCACAAGTATCAAGAGTGCTTCCTACGGGATACACATGCCGCGTACACATGCCCGATGGATGCTGGAAGGTGGGCAGGGTGCATGAGGGCAAATGAAGTGCATCGAGGACCGTAGGTGAGAGTATCTCTGCTGGCACATCGCGGGCGAAGTGGCCTCTTCCTTGGGCGAACAACAGCCGAATGCCACCTTGAAGTACTTTCTGATCGCCATCTTGAACCTGGCTTGGAGAGAATTTCCGCCTGCGACACGCCCAATCTTCTACCTTTGAAGGGGCTAGTGGTTGTAGTGTCGTGGAATAAGTGCAACCCCCGGTAGACTGGCCGGTATTAGCTCGTCAAACCCAAAGATGGCTGCAATGGGTACTATCCAACAAGCTTACATCGACATAGTTCCAAATCTCGAGGTACGCAAATCTGGCGTTTTGGTTTGTTGAGACTAAATCTGGCGAAAGCAAAGGTGATCCGCCCAGAAAAGCATCAAGCATGTTCAATACAGGCTTTGAGGCACCCACCGGCCGCTTCGGTAAACGTTGGCGTTCAAGTGAAGAAGTGGGTGGACATGAATGACATCCGCGTCCGAGGTATTCAGAAATGCTCCTGCGGCTGGAATATAAAGCAACGGCATATGCAAGTAAGATTTGGTTGGCTGCCCATCCAATGAAACTGCTGACATCAATGATACAGATTATAGTCACGAACGATATGCATTCGAAGGATTCACTCCAAGCATCCGCCCAACTTACCTACGACGGCACGACATGGCACCTGTTGATAGTAAGTTGGATCACAGGCCAAAGGAATCTTGTCCACCGTCAAACGTCGAACATTTCCATCTTCCGAGTATGATATAATCACGCCAACTCTAGAACAGCGGTTGCACTCTGGTGCAGACCTTGACACCAGCAACGGTAAACAAACTTTGACAGATGGCCTTAATATCATGACTGCTGGTACAGAGAACCCTTAGCAGTTCTGAACTTGATTCCGCGTTCAGTATTGATCCTCAGGACGCGAGTATAAGGTGCCCGTTTATCACGGGCATCGTCTCGAATATGACGGGACGCAAGTGACCGTCTCAGCAGGGTGTGGCGCAAGTTGGCTACTGTCCACTCTAAAGAAGATTCTCACTCTAGTATCGAACCTCCAGAGCAAACGCTCCAGCGGCTGCGTTTACACTGGTCGTGTTGCAGGGCTTTCAAGCGGCGAGATCACCGGTTGTCTTCAGGCTTGATAGTTCCTGCAGTATCCGTGGACGATAAGACGTCGATCTGGTGGATCCGTGGCAAGTGATGTGAGATGGCAGGAAATCCACATACCCAGCTGATATAATGTCTCTATTCAATCATTGCATATTGATGAAGCGGAGAAGCTGAAGTGATAGGGATGGAAGAAGCAGTGTGATGATAACCCAGGGTTAGGGTACTGCACCGAAACAACCTTGGTACCTCGTCCATCATATGTCATCCAGTACGTACCCTCGAGCTCTCCAGTGCCAGGCTTCTGAGCTCGGCTACTTGCACTTCCTCGCTGCACCGCTTTCCCGATAAACACACCCTCTCTTGGTGAACATGTGATTTGGCTGCCAGATCGAGGCTTTCTGCTGACCTGACCCGGCTTGGTGACCATGGCTCTCTCCGTATGTCCATTCCAACCCGCTGCACTGTTCACGCGCAATCCCTTGCTCCTTCTAACCTGCGCTGCCGCTGCGATAGTGGAAGTCGTTTGACTTCTTCGATGTCAGCCAAGTCAAACTGTCCGACGACGACGAGACCCGCGCCTGCTTCGAGACGAACGAGATTGCCTGCGCCTGCTCTGGCTCGGACAGCCTCTTCATCGGCACCGTCGACGGCCACGTCCGCATTCTAGGCCCCAGCTGGAAGATTGTCCGCAGCTTCCCCGCCTACGACGATGTGCGCATCTCTCACATGCGCCAGCTTGACGGCACCAGCCTGCTCGTCACTGTCGCCGAGGATCTGAGCAGTGAGCCTGTCCTGAAAGTATGGGCTCTCGATAAGCCAGTCAAAAAGACGGGCATGCCTACTTGTCTCAGCACCCACACCATCAACAATGCCCGCAAGCAGTTCCCCATCTCGGCTTTTGCCGCCTCCGAGGACCTTTCGCAGATTGCCGTCGGCTTCGCAAATGGCTCCGTGACGGTCATCCGTGGCGATCTTATCAACGACCGGGGCGCAAAGCAGCGGATCGTGTTCGATTCAGAAGAGCCTATTACTGGCGTCGAGTTGCGGGTTGACGAGAAGCTCACCACACTCTTCGTGTCAACCGTGTCGCGAATACTCAAGTTGACGATTGTTGGAAAAGGACAGGGCCACCCTCCAAAGACTGTTGAAGACCAGGGCTGCGGGGTTGGATGCATGGCTGTCGATAAGGCCACCGGAGACATTGTCGTTGCAAGACAGGACGCAATCTACTACTATACTCTCGAAGGCCGGGGGCCGCCGCGTGCATACGATACCCCAAAGGAGCTTCTGTCCGTCTACAATAACTATGTTGCTATCGTCTCGCCGCCCGCTTCCACACCAGCTCGCGATCCAGCCCTGATACGCCGGCGGGTTGGAGGCAGTGCCGCGGATGCCATCTTCAACGCGTCCACCTTCCTATTGCTCGAACCGGATCTCAAGGTTGTGGCGCACACTGAGACGCTCATATCCAAGGTCGTGGCCATCTTTGAGCTGTGGGGTGACCTGTACACTCTGACACAGGATGGCAAGATCCACAGATACCACGAGAAGTCGCTGCAACAGAGGCTCGAGATGCTGTATCAGAGAAATCTCTACCCGTTTGCGATATCACTTGCTCAAACAGCTGGTCTGGATGCACAACAGCAAAATGCCATCTTCCGACGGTATGGTGATCACTTGTACCAGAAGGGGGAATATGACCAAGCCATGGTCCAGTACATTAAAGCAATTGACAACACTGAGCCGTCGCAAGTCATTCGCAAATTTCTGGACACGCAGAGGATACACAACCTGATTGAGTACCTGGAGCAACTACACGAGCACGATAAAGCCACATCGGATCACACTACGTTGCTGCTCAACTGCTATGCCAAACTCAAGGATATTGACAAGCTAGAAAAGTTCATCAAGCAACCTGGTGAACTCAAGTTCGACCTGGACACTGCCATCACCATGTGCAGGCAAGGAGGCTATTTTGAACAGGCAGCGTATTTGGCCAAGAAGCATGGTGAGCACGACATGGTGGTTGATATTCTCATTGAAGATTTGAAGAGCTATGATGAGGCGCTCAACTTCATCTGGTACCTCGACCCAGAGACGGTAAGACGGCTGCCATGCCCTGTCTGCGAGATTCAACGTTGGATACTGACTTAATGTTAGGCTTACCCTTGTCTCATGAAATACGCCAGAGTACTCATCGAGCACTGCCCCAAAGACGCAGCTCAATTGTTTATCGACTACTACACAGGCAATTACCGCCCCAAGATACGCCGCACAACCACCATCGAGTCTGCAACACCTTCAACCATTGGTGGTGGGTTTGCAGCAGGCGCAGCTAGTGCTGTCCAGAATCTTTCCAACCTCCTTCCGCTCCCCTACATGAATTCATCAGCAGTTGCCTCGCCTGCCACCCAAGGCAATGTGCCGCCTACCGTCGGAGACGCCTCCATTGCGATAGACACGGACGCTGCGCTACCCCCAAAATACACGCCTCCTCCTCCACGAACCGCATTCTCCTCCTTTATCGACCACCCAGACGAATTCATCACCTTCCTCGAAGCCTGCCTCCAAGACGAAAGTATGTCCGAGGCCGACAAGACAGACCTCTACACAACTCTGTTCGAAATGTACCTACACAAAGCCAAAGAAACCAAGAGCGAAGCCGCGCGAGAGGAGTGGGAACAAAAGGCCAAGGAGCTTATCGAGCGTCGCGGTGCACCAATTGAAAACTCCAATGTCCTCTTGCTCTCCCACCTTTCCGAGTACCAGGATGGTACGACGCTCGTCAAGGAACAAGCGGGCCTGCTCTCGGACATTTTCCGCTCCTACACCTCAGCCAAAGACACCCGCGGCGCCCTGAAGGCCCTGCGCAAGTACGGCGCGCAGGAACCCTCGCTGTACCCCGCAGCGCTCGCCTATCTCACCTCTGACGCGCGCGTGCTTGACGAGGCAGGACTCGACGAGCTCGCCATGATCCTCAAGAAAATCGACGAGGACGGACTAATGGCCCCACTTCAAGTCGTCCAGCTGCTCTCCAAAAACACCGTTGCGACCATGGGCATGATCAGACCGTACCTGCACAAAACCATTGAAGACGAGCGTGCCGAAATCGCCTCGAACCGGCGCCGTGTGTCCGGATTCCGCACCGAAACGGAGCAGCGACGCGCCGAGATTGCCGACTTGGGGTCCAAGCCTGCAGTATTCCAGGCGACACGGTGTCCTGTGTGCACACAGATGCTTGATTTGCCGGCGGTACATTTCCTCTGCAAGCATAGTTTCCACCAACGGTGTTTGCGTGGAGGCGATGGAGGGGCGGGCGAGTGTCCGCTTTGTGCGCAGAATAACCAGACAATTCGGGCAATTAAGCGCGGCCAAGAGGAAAATGCGGATCGGCATGAGTTGTTTAAAGATGAGTTGGAGCGGAGCGATGACCGGTTCGCGACGGTGGCGGGTTGGTTTGGTCGGGGAGTTATGGGCGTGTCGCAGAATATAGAGTAGGATGTTTACAGAGTTTTTTTTGCATGGGCGGGTGATGAGAGTGAGGGATATCATTCAAAGAAAATCATTAATTCCTTTTGACACTTGCGATGAGCGTCTTGTTGAGTCCATGCTTTTTGAAGGGGTAACCGGTGATGTGTAAGGTTTATTTGTCGTTGCCGCCTATTCCAAATAGGTGGTTGAACCATTTTCCCACATGTTCTGACGCTGTACTGTCTTCCAAACGCAGAACGTGGCGCCAGTCGGTCAGCGTGGCTAGGTCAAGACCTTCGAGGCTCTGATGGCCATTAACAAAGCCAGAAATATCCGCGGTTTGGATCTGGCCGTGTCGTGCGGTTATTGTTGCGCGGAACTATGGGTATGTTAGGTGGGTGTTTGGGTATGGAGAGTTTGGGTCTGCATCGAGATGGTTGAAGATGAAAGGGAAGGGGGAGACAGATGGGATAGAGGAGACGTGAGGGAGTCAGGAGTGCAGGATGATAAGCTCGAGTGGAAGACTTGCATCACTTGGTATGCCCTCGGGCATCGGCGCTCTCTCACGAGGATCTTCATCTGTCGGGTGCGTTGAAAAGGTGAAGAGTGGCGTCTGGTTGTATATCCATTCCCGAG
Source organism: Coniella vitis (assembly GCA_011317545.1). Taxonomy (NCBI): domain Eukaryota; kingdom Fungi; phylum Ascomycota; class Sordariomycetes; order Diaporthales; family Schizoparmaceae; genus Coniella; species Coniella vitis. The sequence continues at coordinate 4,259,717 of WUJK01000002.1, forward strand.
ACTAAAGTGCCAACGATCATCAGCCATAAACATTCCAACCCGCCCATTCTGAGGAACACCAAAGAAAAGGACGAGGGAGGTACGTATATACTCACCATCAACTCTCGATAGCCCTTGAGGATCTGCTCATTCCCCAACTCTGCAACCTCGCCATCCACCAACTGCTCACCACCCACAACAGCCTGGACATCCGCCTTGCCGTACATGTCCTCAAACTCGGCCCGCACAGCACCCACGAAGTCATCTGCGCCCAAACCAACATTGCGTATCCGACTGCGCACGCTCTCCACGCCGCGGGCTTTGATGTATCCCTCAGCAGGCGAGCGTAGCAGGGCGCCAATGTCGCCGAGGTTAGGCGAGGACAACAGGCAGGTGCCGTGGTGCAGGGAGCGGAGACGGGTGAGCTTGTAGGCCGAGCCAGATATCTTGAAAGTAGGCTGGGCTGCTGCATCTGTGAGGGCGGTAGATGTGCGGGTTGCTGCCTCGTCATCCAAGACAACAATATCATGCCGCGCATTCACCCTCGCCGTGGCGACACCCAGCTTTTGCAGCGCGCGCACAACCATTTCAGCGTGGCGGTCGCGGTCAAAGACGGCCGGTGGGCAGATTACGCTGTAGTTTACGTTGCCGTGGTCGTGGAACACGGCGCCGCCCCCTGAACGGCGACGGACGAGCGCCACAGGTGCGGTGTGGGCGCTATTGTGATTATCGGCGTCTTGGTTCTCGTTGCTTGCAGGCTGAGGAGAGAGTTTGGCGCGGTACGAGGGAGAGCGCAAGAGGCCTAGGTTGACTTCCAGCCAGGGGTTTTGGTTGCGGCCAATGACGACGCAGGGGTCATTTGCGTAGAGGAAGAGGATGGTGGAGTCTGGGTGCGAAGTCTGTAGGAGGTGGTGCTCAGCCGAAAGGTTGAGGTAGGGATTGTGTGAGCGAGAGGTGTATATTTGGACGCGATGAGAGACGACGCCGGCTTGGGTATGCCATGGCTTCGGTGATGAGTGGTCTGTAAGTGAGGAAGAAGAAGTAGAGAAGGAGGAAGACAGTCGGTGGTTGATGGCAAAGGCAGCAATGGGCCTTGGTTGGCGGCGTAGGCTAGAGGGTACGGTTCGCCATTGTAAGGGGCGAAGTGAGGCCATTAGGCCGTTGACGACAGGGTGTATGAACAATACGCTCTGTTATCTTGGCATCATCTTTGGGCGTGGTTGTATTCGAAGAGGCGTGGGTGGTATCGGGTTTCGTTCGGACTCATGAATGATGAATTTGATAATCAGATGAAGTGGTTGATGAGTCAGCAAGACCTTCTGAGAATAGTGAGCATAGGTGACCCTGGACTTGCCGCTGGGTTAGGGCTGGTCAACTGGTCGAGTTTTAGGGTCCTACAGGTACTTCTCGACTGCCAGTGAAGTAAATATATTGTTCTGGTCCTCCAAAGTCTTGGTCTTGAAGGCCACCTGCTCTGTTATATTTACTGATAGTATGCAGACAGTGTCCTTCCAACTGGACTGATCCCTCCCATGTTGTAGAAACCTCTGCCTGTCCGACCCTCATTTATTGGTACATCTGTCCAATACAGTAAATCCTTCCGAGCTGACGGTGGGCACGCACGCTTTCTCACGATGAACCGGGTTCCTCTCATCAATGTTGGCGCAAAGGTCCAACCATGGTCGTGTTCCGAACCGCATGGGGAGGTTTTAAAGTCCTTCAATTTTCCATATAAGAGCTGTGAAATCTGGCCGTTTGCTTCCATTCCACTCTCCATGTTTTGCTAGCAACAGCCCGTCTGCAAAATGAAGTTCACAAAACAAATCACACCGGCATTCTCACCGAATGTCGAAACATCTTTCCTTGAATACCCAATATCAATCTACCGAAAGGCGTGATCTAGTCTCAAAAATATCTTTGAATCTATCATCTATTATCTGCATGTGAAATCGTAGCATGTGATGTCTACCGTCGCTTCATGAAGATGTCTTTCTTCAAATCATGGGGGGCGTTCTTATTCCTCGTAAATGTTGCTGTTACTGTGTGGCTGTTAGTTCATATCTCCAAAGGCGGATAATTTGACCGGCTTGACTCACAATTCTTGCAAAAACTTGTCCCTTCCCTCTGCGTCCTTGTTGACGTAGATGCTGACACTGCACTGCCCACAAGGGAACTCTCCAAAGCCATCCTCGCCAATCTCAACCTCGCGGTCACTCCACCCAAGCACGTCCGTCCACAGCTCCCCGGCGTGCATTTCGCCCACGTGCATTCGCTTAGTAGCAGCTCCAGCGTTGCTCAAAACAGTGGCACAACCAAATGGTCTGTCCCAGGCGCCGTAGCGGACAAGGCCTAGACAGGTAGGCTCGTCAAAGTACTCTGCTTGCTCGCCGTAGGCGTAGAGTTTCCGGGCCAGGATAATACGTGGTAGGAAGCCGCCGCACGACGGTGGGAAGGGGTTCTCGCCCTTGATGCCGTAAAGATCACCGTAAAATACGCATGGGTAGCCAGAGTTGCGAAGGAGGATGAGGGCGTAGGCCAGAGGCTTGAACCAATCTTCTATGGGCGCCTCGAGAGCCTGATACGGCTGCGTATCATGGTTCATGACAAGAGTCTGGACAAAAGGCGGGTTAGGTACCGGTATTTCGGGATGCAAGCGGCGTGGAAGTACTTACCACTGCGCACATTGGCGCAGCCTGCACCAGCGTATCGTCAAACACCTTTCTCATGTCTGCACTGTCGCCGCGGCTAATCTCGCTAAAGTTGTACACCAGTGGCGCATCAAAGAGGCAGAACTTGCGGCCCATTCTGTCCAGGTAGTGCTCCATGTCCTGCAGGCTGTCCTTCCAGAATTCGCCCACAACGAACCAACCTTCACCGTAGGTCTGGTCCATGACGGTGATAAACTCGCGCAGAAAGTCCTCGCTAAAGTGCTTGACGGCGTCGAAGCGGAACCCTTTGAGGGTGATTTGAGACGCCAGCCACTTGCCCCAGTTGAGCACGTCCTCGGCTACTTCGCGGTGATTGTAGTCGAGATCTGAGCCCATCAGGTAGTCGCTGGGAGATGGCAAGTTAGCTTCAACATCCTAGTATGTCGGATGTAACCTTGCTTCCTTGCAGAGAAACTCACTAGTTGCCCTTTTCTCCGTCCACGTCACCCGCGTCTGCCCAGTCCTTGGTATCGTCACCCACGATTTTGTAGATGGCGTTCTTGTTGTTGGCAGCATTGTAGTCAACACCGGAAAAGTGATACCAGTGGTACTGCGTCTGGCTGTACTTGCCCTGTCTTGCAGGAAAGTCATAGCCGACCCAGGCGTGGATTTCGTACACATCGCTTGTCCGCTGGGTGCGATCCTCTTGGTCGACCTCGTGTGCCTGGCACTTCTCCTTGCGATCGGCGGCAAACTTGTGGTTCAGGACGGCGTCCCAGTAGAGGCCAACACCGTGTTCGTTGGCCACCTGGCTCATGCGGACCAGCTCTTCCTTGGTGCCCCATTTGGTGGCCACGCCGCCCTTTTGGTCAAACTCGCCAATGTCGTACAAGTCGTAGATGTCGTAGCCGTTGCCTTCGGGGGACGAACCCTTGCACCCCGGCGGGATCCAAAGGTTGTCGATGCCCCATTGCTTGAGCTGTGGAATGTGCTTCTCGAGGCGCACCCAGTGCTTGTGGTCAGCAGGCACATACCACTCAAAAGCCTGCATCATGGTGTTGTTTTCGGGCGTAGGCGTAGACGCCGGCGCCGGTTGTTGTTCGTCTGCCATGTTGACAGCGCAATCGAGACAGTTTTCTCTGGCCTCGAGAGGTATTTCTCTGCTGATTGGCGTGGGACAGGCTGTAACGACTCTCAACACTGGCGACGAAGAGACGATATGTAAAGTCTCGGGGGAAAGGCAGACAACAACACAGCAAGTATCCTCTATTTATGCCATCTACCCTTTCCCAACCTGGCAGCCATTTCCGGTTCTAGAGACCTGACTCTTTGCCCTGAGCAAGCCCCTTTTACGACACATGTACATAGTATACGACAGCCACACGGCAATGCGATTTGCTTAGACCAGCCTGGGACAAAATGCTGGCAGTGCCTGGCCTGGACTAGTCGGCTTCACACGTTTCGCGGTGCCTGGTCTAGACCACGCTGCTGGCGCCATGGACTCGGTATCCGCCGCGCTTGGGGGTTCTCGCTGCGCGGTCGTTCACGTTGAGAGCAAGCTTTTGCGAGCCGTGAGTTGGCACAAGTGCCCCGGCTTTGCGGAGCCCTTTGCAGGGCCTAGCGGTCGACGTGGAGGTCTGGGAAACGATGACGTCGCTTAGCCAAGAGGCAAAGTGGGCCTTGTTTTTCTTTCTTTTTTTGATTCACGAGAAACCCTGAATACAAGGATCTTACATAAGTGTGGCTGCTCAGGGTTCAGGGTTCAGGGTTAGGGAATGTAAGGCAGTTCGTGCTGGCCTTGTTGAAGATTCCCAACTGGAGAAGGAGCATGGGAGAAGCTGTAGAAGTCGACTAATCGAGCAAAAGCCCTCGACGTGTTCGCCAAGAGTGCGCAAGACACTGTTCATCTTGGCGCTGCCAGACCTCCTTGGCCTTCCTTTTGCCTTCGTTTCGTCCTCTCTGGCTCAACTAATAGCAAGCTGGGACAGCAACCCAAGGCTCTGGAGACACGATATGAAGAAGTCTGCTTCACTTTATAGAGCTTCATCGGACCAATAAGCCATAGCATACCATTCCATGCCATCTGACGCGCATCGCGCCTCTTCATCCCGCGGAATTCCCTCACCGCAGAACGTGACGTTGAATTAGAGCCGTGACCCGCTGTCGATCCCCGACCAGCCGCACCTTTTGTTAGCAAAAGCCCGAGACCATTACTCTATCCATCGAGTACTATGTAGTGAGAGTAGCATCACTTGTGTATCGTGTCGTCTGCCGCTGCCAGCCGAATATTCAATGAGCCACCTTTCTCCAACCGTACAAATACCAACACTACTCTGTACATCAGCATCATTTTTCCACTGCAAGTGTCAGTTTGCGAGGCAGGAGGGGACGTGAGACTGCAGCTGCCGCTTGCCGGGGCTGGGTGGTGGTGTGGGCCCCGCCCCTGTTCCCTGCCACCCCAGATGGGCAACCCCCAGCCACCCATTCTGTCGTTCTCCAGGCCAACGTGCCTAGTAAATAAATCCTCGACTTGCCTTTGGGTTGCTCTGGCATCGCATTGCCGCCCGACTGGGCCATTGCAGGCCATTCACCGTTGTCCACGCGTTGCATCTCCAGCCTCCTCCTTCTGTTTCTACTGCTGCACTGTTGTTTTCTTTTCCCCAACGGCCCAATCTGACTTCCTTCTTATCCGCCTACCGCCACCGCGTCACCACGAGTGACAAGGAGTCTCGTCAAAATAATTCACTGGACTTGAGTTGTTTCTCTCTTCTTCTCTTCTCTCGTCTCTTTCAACAATCTTCAGCAATCGCTGCTCGAATCCTTCCTTGCCCCTCATCGCCTACCCAGATCAGCTCCAAGAATAATGGAGGAGCCAACTCACACCGAACAATCTGATCTCTCTGTCGACGAAATAGAGAGCAGTGATATCCCCATTGCACTAGCCCTCGACGATTCACATCCGGCAGAGGACCGCAGTGCGGCTGCAGCCAGCCACCACGCGGATGAAGCCGAGGATCAAGACACAAGTGCCACAGCAGATAAATCACAAGATCTGCCGCCAAGCCTTCAAGAGGCAGGGCTAACGTCCGACACCGAGATCCATGAAGATTACCAGGACGACCCAGGCAGTCAATTTGGAAATGACAGCGCGCTGGACACATCCGAGCTTAGCTACACCTCAACAGAAGGCGAAGCCCAAGATGACGATGCCTCCTCTGTGAACCAACAACGACGCCATTCACTACGAACAGAAGCCCTCATTCAGGCGGCCGCTCGCGCAGTCGTATCTATGCGGCATGATGGTGGAGATACCCAGCAGGGCGATGAGGACGACGACGACAGCGCCCACGACTCTCACTACTTTGAAGAACATGACAACTCGTCATACAGCCGTCCCGATTCTTCTGCCTCCGACGCTCTCATGTCGCCAACAGCGGAATCCTCTGTCGGAGGCCGCACTTACAGTAGCTCACGCCAGGGCATGGAGGACGATCTGTTTAGTGTACGGAGTCCTCTCAGCTCTCGCGGTTCAGCCTACGACCGCTGTGATGACGATGCGTATGAGAATATGACCGAAAAGGGCAGCGACTCTCCCCAGGTGCGATCGCGTGTCGCATCGGGAGTGTCTGTCTCTGGAGCCTCAGTCATGTCCGAATTCTCGCGACTCTCTCGATACGAGAAGGAAGAGTTCGTGCCGACATCCCGCGGCAACCGACCAGCTTTCCGGAGCCCATCCGCAGTCCGGGCTCTGCAAATGTCTTCGTCAGCGCCGTCCGTTACCTCTGCAAGCTCGCGAACACCCAAGGTCCCGAACGGCTTCCCAACAGTCTCGAGAATTGGCAGCCCAACTGCTATTTCCCAAACCCCTGGCAAAGGTCGAACAACACCATCCCGCTTTAGAAAAGAGGAGGCGCCGCTGGTTCTGCTTCACGTTACTTTGTTGCCACTGCGATGGGCATATGGAGATGTCCTAGATCATTTCGAGGCGAGAAAATCTGCCCCGGATTGCTTTTCCAGCGAGGGCATGAAGAACCTTCGTGCTGCTTGGCGACAGGTGCAAGACCGTCTCGGAGATACCGTCCTGGAACGGGGCATCCTCTTGCCTCACCCACAAGGTGACTACGAAGTCTTGGAGGAGCGTCTATTGGAGGCCCTTGAGCTACCTCTCCGGCGGCGAGCTAGAATCCTCGAGTGTGGACATTATCTCGGTCCTTCAAACAACACTTCGGCTAGTGACGATGGCGGGTCGGAATACGAATACATGAGCGACGAAGAGGGATCCGACAATGGCGTCAAGGAAGAAAAGAAGCACTGGTGCACGACCTGCAAGGGCGACATCAGATACGAGGAGCTAGGATCAGAGAGGATTTTCCGCATCAAAGTCTATGCAAGCAATGGGCTTATGAGTCCCGGTGCCTGGGAGGCCTGCTGGAAGGAAATGGAGCGCGTCGATATTGAGGTGGAGCCGATTGTAGACAGGGACGTGCAGGGCGACATTGGCACTTTGTCATCCGTGTTGGATGCAGAGCAACAGCAGCGCTTGGAGGCAGAGCAGAACCAGCAGCTTGAAGATGAGCAACGCATGCAATTGGAGGTTGAACAACGTCTCTCTCTGGAACAAGAGCGACAGGAACTCGAGGCGCAGCGTCAAAAGTTCGAGGAAGAACGGCGCCAATCCCTACAGGAGACAGAGCGAAGACTGGAGGAAGAACGTCGCAAGCTGGAGGAAGAGCAGCGTCAGCGGCTCGAAGAGGAACGACGCCAAAAGTTTGAAGAAGACCGGCGATTGCTTGAAGCCCAGCGCCAGCAGTTTGAAGAGCAACGTATTGAGCTTGAGGAGCAGCGCAAGCTCATTGAAGAAGAGCAGCGTCAGCACCTGGAAGAATCTCGGCGCCGAGAGCTTGAAGATGAGCACCAGATTCTCGATGAACAGCGACAAGAGCTAGAAGAAGCTAGACAAAAGTTTGAAGAGGAACAGAGACAACAAATGACGTCTCCCCGACCGACTTCGCGCACATCGTACGTCGAGGATGATGTTACTTCGCGATCGCGCGATGGCGTCATGTCCACAGAGCTAGGTCCACGCCGAAGGGATACTGAGCGTCTACGGGAAATTTACGGCAACAATGCCTCTTCATCGGACAGCTTTCCCAACCCATCCTCCCCTTCTATTCACATCCACGTCGACTCGAAGCGAGAGGACCAGAGTTCGCGTCAGCTTACCTTGGCCGCACCCCGAGAAAGCGACATTCGTAACGAGCCGGTACAAGAAGCTCGGCGATCTGAATCATATGCCCCTCCTCCTCCTCCTCCTTTGTCTCCTCTGCCTCCTGCTCAAGCTTATCACCCACCGGAACCTCCGCGCAGGTCTCTGGATGCAGCTTCATTGCCCGAACTTCTGGGAGAGACAATTAGAGTGCTCCTCCAAGATCCCAAGAACGTGGCTATTGCCGTGCTTGTTGTAGCGCTTGCTATGCTGGCAGGAGGGTACGGAGTGGGACAACAGCGTGCAGGAGATGTCTACGCGCCGCAACCGCGGTACCAATCTCAGCAAATGGAGGCTCGTGAGCCTGCCGCACAAATCTACTTGAACACACCTCCGGCAGTGCAGCAGGTCCAGTCACAATGGTCTGCGCCCCCTCCAGTAGTTGAGACAGTCTACAAGACTGTTACTGCTGAGCCTGCTCACACGTCGACGGTGACGCGGGATGTGGAAGTTGTATACCAGACTGTAACCAAGCACGCGCCGCAAGAGACTCCCAGTCGTCTGGTCGAGACCATCTACAGTACTGTCACGGAGTCCTTGGCCATGCCGCCAGTCCAATACGAAGAAAGTGAGTCACCATCACCACAAGCTACGAGCGTGGACCCCAGCGTTGCTTCGTTCGATTCTCTGGACGCCGGAAGCGGTGGTGTGGTTCTTGACCCTATTCCGGCGCCCCCTTTTACCCCTACTGGGTTTGACATTTTTGCCTGTCCGATGTTGTCATTTGTGCCTGGAGTCCATTCTGACGAGGAAAACCTCAAGATCGACACCCTTGATGGGACTGAGCTTGAAGTGAATTTGCAGGAACTTGCCGCAGCAGATATTTTAGATTCAACGGTGGATCAAGAGGTCGGTCAGGACGAGCCTTTCCCTCTGTCCAAAGTGAGCGATGCCAATCAGGAAATTGCAGCCGAGCTATTGCTCCAGGAGTCGGTACCGCATGTTGCATTCCCTAAAGCGGAGGATATTGCAACGGAGGTTCTGAAGGAAGGAATCCGAGCGATTGAAGAAGTTGAAATTATTCTGAAGGAGCAAGGGACCCGAGACGACGACCTTGGCTGGTTCCTAGGACCGTACGTGGATATATGCAGGCCGATGAAGTCGAAGAGAAAAGGACTGGAGGCATCCAATTGAGCGAGCGTTGTGAACGATTGTGTCTTTGGCAAGAGCTGTATATGGTGAAGCTCGTTGTTTACGGATGGCACATGGCATATAATGGATAGCATAGCATGGTTGTTCAAGGCGTTTTCTTTTTCCCTCGCGTATCAGATCTGTGGATTATTTATGGAGTAGAGTATTACCATCCAGAAGCTGTTTGGGCGTTATATGCGGATTCGAGCACATCACTAGTGCAAAGCATTCCATTTGCACGCCGTGCCATGTCCCTCCGTGAATGAACTCGATGAGAATAGACACCAACGGCAATTGTGAAGCCCAGGGCATGGTAGGTAAGGACGTACTTGTGCAAACATCAAATCTAATTAGACAACGCCCGACAAGAGATGCCGCTTTCATAGAATAAACCAATAATGCTCTCCCTCTTTCATACAAGCTTTTTCTACCATTCACTTTCATAACACGATATCTGAAATTTCCATGGTCTTTTTTACCCTTCTCGCTTTTTTACCCCTCTCGTCTCTCAAGCGGCTTGGCCGTTGCCACCTTGATTCAAAGGCGGCAGCAGGCTCCTCGCGGTACTCCTCGCCTGCTGCGCAAGCACAGCATCCATAACCACCAACGCCGCCATGGCTTCAACAATCGGTACGGCACGGGGCACGACACAAGGGTCGTGGCGGCCCTTGGCAGCCAGCACACCCTCGCTCGACCCATCGTAGGTCGCCGTCGTCTGCTCCTGGCCTATGGTAGCAGCGGGCTTGAATCCCACGCGGAAGTAGATGGGGGCGCCGTTGGAAATACCGCCCTGGATGCCGCCGCTAAAGTTTGTCTTGGTGGTGAGCTTGGGGCGGGGGATGCCCGCGCGGTCGGCGCCTGTTTGTAGCTCCTCGAGCTTTTGCGCCGTCTCGGCCGCGATGAAGGGGTCGTTGTGGATGGAACCTGGAATCTCGCACCCGCCAAAACCAGAACCGATTTCGAAGCCCTTGGTGGCGGGGATGCTCAGCATGGCGTGGGCAAGCATGGCCTCGAGCTTGTCGAAACAAGGCTCGCCCAGTCCCGAGGGCGCATTCTTGATGACACATGTGACGGTTCCGCCAATGCTGTCCGCCCTGTCGCGGAAGTCGGCAATGTACGCCTCCATCTTGCGGGATGCTTCCTCGTCTGGGCACCGCACGGGCAGGAACTCGTCCACCGTCTTGCGGTCAATTGTCTGCAGCAGCTGGAGGTAGGCTGGGTTGGTGCTTGGCGAAGGGTGTTCCGCCGTGGGGGGGAACAAGTGGACGCCTCCGACAGAGGAAACAAAGGCGGTGATTTCCACGCCGTAGGCGAGACGGAGGTATTTCTCGGCAATGGCACCTGCAGCCACACGGCCAATTGTCTCGCGAGCGGAACTGCGGCCGCCGCCTGAGGAGGCCTTGACGCCGTACTTTTCGAGGTAGGTCCAGTCTGCGTGCGAGGGGCGCGGGTACAGGTCCATGGTGGAGTTGCCGTAGTCCTTGGGCCGCTGGTCTTCGTTCATGACGAGCATGCCGATGGGCGTGCCGAGCGTGACGCCGAATTCGGTGCCGGACTGGATGGCGACACGGTCTTTTTCGTTGCGTGGGGTGGTGATGGCGGATTGGCCTGGGCGGCGGCGCGTCATTTGCGGCTGGATGTCGGCTTCAGTCAGAGCCATGCCTGGTGGGCAGCCGTCGACGATGCAGCCGACGGAGCGGCAGTGGGATTCGCCATAGCTGTTGTGGGAATTGTCAGTCGGGAAGGGATGGTGCAGACGAGGAGGGAAAGGAGGAGAGGAGACTCGGGATGGGCAAGGAAAACGAGAGCAACGTACGTGGTCACGCGAAAGTACTCGCCAAACGTTGACATGATGGGCGGCGACTGGTGAACCAGTAGAAATTGACCAAATAAAAGGGGGTGTGGAAGAGACAGGACACAGAATAAGACAGCAGTTGGCAATCCGACAACTTCGCTGTGGACTGACTGATGAGAAATGGGCTGACGATGCAATTGGCGTGAGGCTGACACGGGCGATATTCGGCCGGGGAAATTTCTCGTAGCCTTGGGGGATCGAGTCATCGGCTCTTATCGATAAGACCATGATTTTGGGTGCCAAAGGGTACGAAGGCACATGGGCGTTGTACCCCACCATCTCACGGTACCCCGCAACCGGAGTTGCAAGCCTGGATGGTACCATGGTACACGGTACGTACCTCAAGACGTGGGGGCCGTACTGCAACGTCCTGCGGTTCAGTCTCGCCATTTCTGCCCGCCTCCTACACGCAAAGCATTTAGGGTTCGCCTCCCTTGGGCATGCCAGGCTGATTTCATCTTCCAAGTGTGATCTTCCAGCCCTCTTGCCGACTCACAGAAACCAGCCGCTCACATATATACATATTTTCCACCTTGTCGTCTTGCATGTGCGCGGCATGGCCTGAGTTTCTGTATCATTGAACCGTCTGAATCCAAGCGGCTTCTCAGATCACTATGAGATACGGGAATACGGAGCTCGGTCTGATGTCTGCCCTTTGCGCCCCGTGTTGCTGCGTATGTGCCCGCTGATCTAAAGCAAGCACCGAGAGTGCACGAGCGACAGCACAAGATCTGCACAGGGAACGCAAAAGGGCACAGTGGAGTGCACCGGGGTCACGTACGACATTGAGGAGCACCGACAGGTTGATCAGCCGTTCCACTCAGGTGCAACCTTCTGGCCATACAGTTCTCACGGGAGCATGCCAAGGCCTGACAGCCAGACAATGGCAACAAAGTGTCGTTTTGAGGTGTGGCTCAAGGTTGGCGACTGGAGATTGGCGGTTGAGGGCTGAGGGCTGGGACAATGCGGGAGCAAGCTCGGAACTACTCTATCAGCGCGTAGATGAACATCGTCGTTCGTGATGGGATGGTCGTCCATCAGGTCTCGCAGCGAGGTTAGCATTGTAATGCTCATGTGCCTCGACCAAGGAAGGTATGATGGTGTATTAAGATGAGACTGTGTACGCCTAGAAAGATTTGGACAGAATTGTACATTTGGTGACAAAGCTGGCAGCGTATGTAAGCATGGCGACTACTCAGCATACCACTGGGATGGCTCAGTCCGCCGTTCAAAAACGAGGAATCGTGTGATTTCTGTTGGGTCACACATCAAATGACAAATGCACAAACAGCAGTCAGCTTGAGGACAGCTTGGGTAAGAGGCTGGATCAACGGTCCGTGGTCTTGGTGGCTAGGATCACACAGTCAGTGGTCCTGGCTGTTTTTCCATGCTTCCGCGGCCCGCTTTCGTCCCGCTCTGTACGTCTGCCATCCAAGAGGTTAATCATATTAACAGAAACAACGTCACCGTCGAAGCAAGTCTTAGTGAAGCGGTTGTCCATCAATTGATCATGAAGCTTTGAGATGCAGCATTATGGAGAATTTTGCAGGCCATCACAAGACCAAGCTGACCGTCCACGCCGCGCGCCGTCTACCGCCTCCTTAGCTCAAATAGAGTGAATTTTGAGCTCTAGTAAGTCAGCAAGACCGAATCTCTACAGGCGAGCTTATGGTATAAACTATGCCGGCAAGCTGCAGTTGCAAGTGTCAATGATAAGTCTGGATGGTACTGATACAAGAAGGGACAGCCAGAGTCAAACAATATCACGTTGGATTACCATAATTGGCGTGGTAGTAGAAATGCTGTCAAGACGTTTCGAGTCTTGGTTGACTTGCAAACAGTTGAAGCATATAATCGACGCTCTAGCAACTCCAAATCAACCAGAGCTTATACGAGACCCACAAAGTTGTCCTATTATAAGAGTCAAGGTCACATCTGGTTGTGCTATAGTAATAGATCGGGAAGATAGAAGCCAGTCAGCAAACATTCAGCTAGTAATGCGTATCCACTGCTTAGGATGATTGCAAACAGAACGAAGGTGCAGAGCTGCAAAACATCATCATCTGTCGTCGACCCAAGCTGCTTGGGCGGCATCCTAGCCACCCAGCAGAACCCGTTTCCTAGCAGCATTTGGGGCTTCGACTTCATCGACAAGCCGTGCCCAGAAACCATATTTCGAACATGGTCGGACTTGCAAGACCTTGGAGTTATTGACAAGAGGGGTTGCCTGACACTAGATGGTCGCAGAGCCCAGTCATTCCCCCTCCAACCGCACAATGGCATGGCCATCATTCGTGCTCTCCAAGCGAGCCTAAGCCCCGTATGGGGAGTTGCGGCAACTTTTTCGGTACTGGAGCAGGAAGGAATCTATGTATGGCCCAGTATCAACGCTTCGCTGGGGGCTATGTACGAGAGCTTCACAAGCGGCCACGGTAAGTCATGTGTATCATCTTCCTGCATAACATAGTTACTAATGGTGTATGAAACGAACGCTAGGTGATCATTCACCCTTTTGAATATCTGGATGAGTTACGAGAAACAACGGAAATTGTCTGCAAGGAATTCAGTGATGAGGCGCGTGAAGCTCATCTCAACAGTCAGTTCCTGGACTTCTATTTGGATTCAGCCAAGATACGCGCCGTAGCGACAACGTTGGACGAGATTCTCCGATTCGTGCGCAAATACACATCGTCAAGCGCCGAGCCCGCACCAGACAAGATTTTCTGAGTATATCATTCATCAACATCGCTGTCAAAGACGTTTGGTGCGAACAAGGTTATCTTACGCTGGAGAACAGGTCAGTCCATGTGCCACCCTCAAGCGTACTGGCTCGTGGAGATGAGTGTATGCATTCATCTTTTACGAAAAGTTCGTTAATAAGGGACGACCTTACCTTATCAATGCCACGCCCTTTGATTCAATGCTTCTGTGCGACGACAACTCGCTTGTTGGTGCTTACATATCGAATTTGCCAAACGACCCGCCTCGCAGATCTCAGAATTGGAGGTCACTGATGGCGTTGCGTGACGCGCAAGCAAAGGCAGAGAAGATGCGCAATGGTGCGACTGCTACACCCAAGAACTGAAGCGCAGCGTTACGCGCTATGATGGATGGGGAGAGTGGCTTGCTGTCTTTTGTTATGCCAATAACAACGGAAGGCTGGACTTTTCCATGTGAGTTAAAACGGCGAAGAGAGGAAGATGTTGACTTTTATAGAGTGCTATAGGTTGTTGATAACGTTGTCCTCATGCAAACGATAGACTAGATCCTAAGCAATATCATGTGGTTCAAAGATTCTCAAATATACTCGGAACATACTCCATTGATAAGCCAGGAAACAACTTTCAGTAGGCACTCAGATAGTCTGAATAATTTCTAGTGGAAAGGAACATGTTAGATAAAGAAGGGAAGAGGTCTAATCAACTTGTATACTAATCGAAAATTGCAAAAAGACGGTCATGATGGCGGTAAAACCTACAACGCGAGATATCTTGTCGTTGGAATCCCGTGCTCTCAACTTCAAAAGGGTCGAGAGCAAAAAGTAGATCAAGATGGATAGGAATCGAACGTCGAGAGTAAGGAATCTCGCAGGCGAATGGAGAGAACCTTCGAAGTAGCTGGGTATATAAGTGCTTTAAATCGGTTTCTCAAACATCAAATGATCGAATATATGTGAACTGGCATGCTCCAGGGTATGCCTTTGACTTGACCCCGCTTCGTTGGACAGATTTGTTCACATCTGATTGTCAATGATTAGAGTGCCAGTACAAAGAAATCCAAACTCTGCTACAGTTCAGGGAGAAAAGTCTTCCTTGTTGTGCTTCCTGGATCATGAAGGAATTTAAGGAGACGAAGGCGCGCAGAGCATTTCTACAATGGACGAGCTATGGCTTGGAAGATCATTTTGCTCAATTTATAAGCTAATTTTTATTTAGTTTCCGGAATAAGTAGGAAAGATACTAATTATAGCTTCGAGATTTGAAACGCCGAGGCCGTATGTTTACTCGTAGACTTAGAATAAAAAGGCGAATTAAGATAGAATCTGAATCTCGAGAATAGAAATTTTCGCAGGTAGGTAGAAGGAGATTCTGAACTTAGCTAAGTATATAATATTTAAAACTACTATTTAAATACTAAATAGTCGAATAAAGAGTTATTAAAGCTTAGGCTTTATATAATAGTACTAGAAATTACATATACATAAGTCTCGATTGTATTATAATAGCTAATTTCGCGAGCAAATAGAAAGAACTCTCCAGCTAAGGGTATATAGTGTTTAAAATTGATACAAAAGCATCAAACGGTCGGTTGAACCGTCAGACAAGGGCTCCGCTGTAAACTGGCAAGGTTGTCAGGTTATAGTTACTATGACAGCAGCCCGAGACACTACGGCACCTCACTTTTCAGGCATGCCAGGCACTTAGCGTGGCTATCTGGCAGTTCTGGGTACTTCTAATCGCCATGGGTTTAGGTGCTTGGGCGCTGTAATGCTATAGGCAGCAGCTGAGGCTTTACTGAACCTCACCACAACGCTTCAGACCTGACTTTTCCATACCGGCCACGATTACCACAACCGCCGAAATTCAAGCCTGAACCTTACCTGTTCGCATTGCTCACCACACAGCAGACCACCAACACCCATGGCGTCTGTCTTTGAGCCCTTTGGCGGCACATCCGCTATGGACTTGACGCGCTGTCTGCCGCCTGGGGGCGATGTTGCCATTCTGCTGCTCGATTGTCGCGATGTCAGGCACGTTCTGTACACCTCTTTTGTCCAAGCCTCTTATTGTGAGCCTTCCTACCCCTCCATTTGCAGTAAGAGCATGGATTTGCAAGTTCGTTGGCTAATATGTTATACAGGCTGGAAAGAGGTGTTGCGGACACTGGATATCACATGCTGCGATGACGACGACGCCATAGTTGGTTCGCTGGTCTTTGGTTGCCAATGTTTGCTCGCTGTCCGGGATGCTGACTACACTTTTTGTAGCACGCAACGTCTTCTTCTTGACGTTTCTCTTGTCCCCAGAACAAAAGCCCGCCTCACACGTTCTGTGGGACTTGTACCACCATCTCTATATTGATGATGAAGTTCGCTCGCTCGCACGTCATCACACTCAAGAGCTTCTTGAATTCGCAGAGTCCCTGGATGCTTGGTATCAAGGACCGTTTGCTGCAAATGTCCATTTTGGGGACGCTGCAACTTTGAAAAGTGTCCAGGCTATATGGGTGCAGTACGCTACTGCTCTGTCTGGCCAAGAGGCAGCTCAAAGCCAATCTATTCAGGAGTCTCTGGAGAAGGCGAAAAGCATCTTGGCTAGCAATGACTTGAAAGGAGAGCTCAGATATCGTGGAGCTCGGGCAGCTGCTCCTCTTGGCCTGCAGGCTTTGCAGGATCCCGAACTGAACAGCGCGATGGAGGCTTGGCTGACCACTGGCACCTGCGGTCCTACGTCGCAAGAGAGCCAGAGTCCTAATCCTCTTTTTTCTATTCCATTAACTGGTTCCGAATCCGGGAGCGCCAACGTCCTGTCACCCACCTGCAACCCCCTTTTTGGTTTTCACCTAGCTGTGGCCGAAGCACCTGTTGCCGACACAGTGTTGGATGCGTTGCAGCTAGAAGATGTGACCCAATCTGAAAACAAGTTCCTGTCAGCTGCTCAGCGGCAGTTCGCAGACTGGGTACGCGGGTTTCAAGAACTGTCATCTACAGGCCTCGTCGTGCGCTTCGTGTCAGCAAACTCGCTTGTTCTCTGCCATACATTGCAGCATTTCAACGAGACTGGCGAGTTATGTGCCAATCTTTATAGACGAAAAAATAGTCTGGAGCAACTGGTATTGCACTCTGCTGACTACGCCACCTCGAGAAGCCCAACGCGCTTTAGTGTTATAGAATCTTCAGACTTGATCGAGTCGTTCGACACACTGAGTATCATCACAGCCGCGGCTCCTTTACTCCGAGATGAACCACAGGCAACCCTCTATACTGAGATGAAGATGGACATCGCAGACAAGCAAAGACACGATCGACTGTTGGATGGCCCACTTAGAACAATGTCTACACTGCTAGGAATTAGCCCCGTCGAATATTGGGCAGATGTCACTGTGGCCTCAGATGTCGATGAGTATATGCTTGCTGCGTCAGCCGCCCAACACACGACACGCAACCTTGGCCTTCGGCACCGTCTGGCGTGGAGACCCAATTGCTACTTGACGGGCAAATCTATGGAGCGGTCAAAACTGTCAGTGAAGCCAGCTGATGCGGCAGCCTTGATTTTGAATGTTTATCAAGAAAGTTTCTCCCAGAGCCACAGCGTCATGGATGTTGAGGTTCCAGGCCAGGAAGAAAAGGCTCCTATCGACCGCCTTGGTAGCTTTGTGTTGTTTGTCAAGCGATTACTGCGATGCATCAACACTGACAGCTCAACGGTTTGCAAAACTGTCCTTGATAAGTTGAACGAACCTCAACTGTCTCTCGCCTTATACGAGCAAGGTTTTGATACTGGGGCTCTGGCAGACAATAGCCAACATGCTCTGGCCTCGCACATCGCGATTTCTGCACCACACTTTTCGTGTGAACTCGATCCATCCAATAACATTACTTCTATTACCGGCTGTTTGATCATGCCGTCAACCAAAAGCAGGCAATTACTTGCTGACAAGGCGCCTGTTGTAACACGCAAAGTATCGTCCACTACATTCGAGGTTCATCTGGGAAATCAAGAGCACATCTTCACCCTCGATTTCCCTGTTCCAGTCAACAAGGAAGGCAGCAGGACTCGAATTGCTCGCGCGTCGGGCTACGTTGAGATTATCGCGTCACTCGCAGATCCATGTTCCGCAGAAACCCTTGATGGCTCCATTTTGCCCTGTGGCATGGCCTTTCCAAGAGGCCGACCGCCAGTTTGTCTCAATATTCCATACCTCAGTCTCGATGCGCTTCCGATTCTCGACGTCACCAAAAAGGAAAAACTCAAGTTCCTCACCACCCTTACTTCATGGACTTTCTCGGCACGAGAGCGCAAACTACGGGAGCAACTCCAGGCTATCGACTCGCCACCAAGCCCATTGCCTACTCCACCAGCACGCATGAACTTCAAGGAATCCATCTTCACGATGTTCATGCTCGCATCAGGCTTGCAAGGCGGACAAACGGGCCTCTTTGCCATACACCATCCAGAGCGCGGCGGCATCCACATGCTCATATTCGTCTCGGCTATCCGCCTTGATAGTCCTCACGCCACCGCAGTCCTCGACGCTGCCGTGATCCCCTTCACCGTCGAGCTTATCAAGTCTGGCCAACTCGACTCGTTCTTGCTCATCCTCCGCACGCTGGAATGCTGCACACTTACCGTCGACGATGATGAGTTGTTAGTGTGGAAGAAGGCACTCCCGGCATTGGTAGAACGCTGTCGAAATTGGCAGCACCATGAGACGGAGTGTGAGTATCGAGTGGCAGGAGCGAGCATACCGCTGCATACCGAACCAGGGCAACAAGTAATTTGCAGCTGCGGTGCAGCAAAGCTACCCAAGAACTTCATCAACCTACCAGAATGGGAGACAGCGGCGCAATTTGCAACAAGAGTGGCGATTAGTCCTATTTTTGCATCGCCGCTTGTGGAAAAGATTGTTGAGCCTGAAATATTAAGACAGGCTGCAGCTGCTGTGCCGGGCATTGGTCTATCTCAACGGCAGGGTGGTGTGGAAGACGACCAAGAAAGCAACCCAGTTGAAATACCAAAAGCACGGTGTTGGAGTTGCGGTGCTACTGAGGGCAAGAATGGAGGTGCGTTAAGGAGGTGTATGCGTTGTTTGAAGGTGTGGTATTGCTCGGTGGAGTGCCAAAAGAGAGATTGGAAGAAACATCGGATGGAATGTGAAGAAGCAAAAGGATCCTGGGAAAGTGCCCATGTAGGGGCGTAGTGTTAGACCGGGGATTTCTTCTTTGTGACTTGTTGGTTGCGAATAAATCCAAGATGCAAGATTACTTGCGTACGGTTTTGATAAGGTAAGCTCCATATCACTCATTATGAAAATGACGATCTACTTGACTTGTCAAATCCCGGGTCTTTCTATTATGCAAGTGCCAAACTTTATAGGGGAAAGAGGCGTGTTTATGAGAATCAAATTAGAGTTATGATAAGAAACGAGTCTTCACCATTTTACCTCCCAATTGGGTAAAATATACTTGTTAAACGTTTCGACTGAACCATTTGTGAACATAGTCGAAGCAATGCATATCATTACGATTAATTATTATAGCTCACTAGTTGCTCTTCTATATTCTGGGGATTGTAACTAGCGTTTGATCATTCAACAGTCAATCCCGCGATATATATGTACAGCATTGTCGAAACAGAAATCTTGGTGCTAGACCTATGTACTTCAAAACTTATTTCATATATTTTGACCTTTGACTTGATTATTCTTCATCAGCTTTAGGATACTCAGTATTCCAAGGCTCAGTGTGAGGGGACCATTTGTGCCACAACCTACCATGCTCTAGCATATATCTATCGCAGTATGACCCCCAGAATAGGTTTACGAAAATATCATGCTTTCTTTCCTCTGATCTAGACTTTCATAGGATCCCTCTGGCCAATAGTACGTTGCAAAAGGGTGGTGAGAGGGTGCTAGGGGTGGCAAGGGCGGTTTTCCTCCCCCCCCCTGTTTTTTCTTTTTCTTTTCTTTTCTTTTCTTTTCTTTTCTTTTCTTTTCTTTTCTTTTCTTTTCTTTTCTTTTCTTTTCTTTTCTTTTCTTTTCTTTTCTTTTCTTTTTCTTTTCTTTTCTTTTCTTTTCTTTTTTTTTTTTTTTTTTTTTTTTTTTTTTTTTTCATTTTAGTCCTGCTTTGCTTCACTCCTTGCCCATTATACTCTACGGAGCCTACCTTGCTTCTGTACAATATATATATATATATAAGTGCATAAGTGCTATTACTCCTTTTGATCAGAAGAAACTGACAGGCCAGTGAGACCTTATTGTGATGGCCTGCGCTCATTTGCGCCTTGCCAAAGACTTTTTCCTTTTTCTTTTTTCCCGATCTGGCCCCCCATCTGGCTAATGAAAAGAAAGGCATAAATCATATTACTAGAGAATCAGAAGCACAGAATCAATAAGCAAGTGTCAAACACAAAGTGTAGAGATAATCAAGACCTCGAACTTTGTATAAATAAAAAGATAATTTGAAGTTGATAGATTATTAAAATACTAGTAATCAGAAGGAAATATCACGCAATATGCCAAGATAGCCTTAATTTTCTCTTTTGCTTGCACCATTTTATAAAAATTCTGCTATTTTGCAACTATCTACATTCTTTGTTTTAGCCGTTTGAAGGAGAATCGACAGGTACTATGGAGCATTCGCCGTTTAGGATGAGAGAGTTGAGCGAGCTGCCGAATAAGAAAGGTTTGAGGTCACTTATGGTGGCATAATACTTCCTAAGAGTGTTAGCACTTAATTTTCGTTGCTATCCCTCTTCTATGGAGCAGTGTAGGTCAGGTCATAGGCCGTGAAAAATCTAAGACTTGGTATGCAGTCTAGATGAGGAGACAAACCACCAGACAGGCAAGAGAAGGTGAAAGGAGTGTAAAAAGCAAGGTGAAAAGGCAAAATGGTTCGATCGAGATGGGACTCGAACCCACAACCTTAAGTTTACATCCCAGTAGGAAACTTATGCGCTAGCCATTGCGCCACCCGACCATTTTATGCTTCGTACACAGTTTATTAAACTTATATAGCTAATTAACCGAGAAGCTCTTTCTATTTACTCGCGAAATCTCCTAATTTCGAGGTTTAATGTTATAGCTACTAGTAGGTAGCCGTATTTGCATATTCATTAATTATTTTACGCTATTAATACTATAATATCTTATTTAACTAAATTTCTATATTAATATAAATATACTCTACATTTTTATATGTATATCTGAGATCGTTATTTGGCAACCACTATAACAGAAAACAGACCATAAGACGTGTACAAATGCTCGTTTATAATCATCTAGCATGCCAGAATTACAAGACATTTATTCTTCTATCAATCGACTTTCTCCCTTCTGTGTAGCATTCACGGCTGCTATCCTTCCCTTCGCTGACTTTTATTTTATTTTGTTTCTTTGGAAACCTGTAGCGTGCTGCAACACCTTGAGATCTCGAACATTCGACGAGTTTGCGTGAGGTCTTCCAACCTATAGCAGGCTCTTTCTTGTTCAAGCCAACGGCCGCCTGGGCTGTCGGAGTGTTCCCTGGGTCATGGAACGTAGCTCTAGCTCGTCTCTCTGTTAGAAGTCGCGGGTTGACAGGATGTAAGCCCCCTTTTTTCCTGTACATTTAAAGAGGTTTTCTCTCCCTCAGAACCCAAGTTTTGCTGCATCTCCAACTTGTTATTTTACACTCTTCAGATGTAACATGGTCAAGCCGGAATTGAACATGATTCTTCTGGAGCGACCCAGAGAGTCCAAATTTGGGTTTCTTGAGATAATAAGAATATAGGTGTTGCCAACCGGGGGCACAATTTGTACTACTTACGTAGTAAGAAGATTTTATGCCGAACTAAGAGGTCATTTATGCGGTTCAAATACGAGGTTATAGAGAACGTGATGGCTGGTATCGTGATTAAGAGAGACTCTTTATCAAGGGGAGATTGGATAAAATGGCTCGTCCACTGTAGGAGGTGTTCTGCACGCATTCGTCCTCTTGAACTTCTTGGGATCCAGGTAGGCACAACAAGGAGAATTTTTTTCCCGAGCTGTGGCAGAGTTTGGACTTCTTTGAACTGGCGCCCTGACTACTGACAATCGATATTAACCAATATACCAGCGCATAGTACATACTTGGTGAGGCAGGTGGCCGACGTTTTTCAGTGGTTCGCAGTCTGAGGAAATGAAACGTCAGACCCCACTTGATACTTCCCCGGGCGGCGGAACCGCGGGGTACTTACAGACATGCATTCGTTCATCACAACATATGACGTTGGCACTCAATTGCCCCATCCTCTTCACCGAACTTGACTTTGTATAGGGGCCACTCCAGCCGACCGTTGATCCTACCAGCCCGTCATCCATCAACTCACTGGTCCGCAATGCCCACCCAACTCCCAGACGACTACCTCGAGCGCGTCTACGCCGGCGTGCTCGGCAAGCTCATCGGCGTCTACCTCGGCCGGCCCTTTGAAGGCTGGACGCACCAGCAAATCATGGCCGCTCTGGGGCCCATTCGCTACTACGTCCACGACCACCCCAACATGCCTGCCTCGCCCTTCAGCCCGTCGCTGGGCTCGGCTCGTGATTACGGCTTGCCCTTGGTCGTCACCGATGACGACGTCTCCGGCACCTTTGTCTTTGTGCGCGCGCTCGAAGAGCATGGCTGCACCACAGAGATATCAAGCGAGCAGATTGGCAAGACATGGCTCAACCAGATTGTCGAGGGCCAGACAATCCTCTGGTGGGGCGGCCGCGGTATCTCGACCGAGCACACGGCCTATCTGAACCTCAAGAATGGCATTCCTGCGCCGCGGAGCGGAGCCATCGCCACGAATGGCAGGACGGTTGCCGAGCAAATCGGCGCGCAGATCTTTATCGACGGCTGGGCCATGGTCGCGCCAGGTCAACCGGCGCTTGCAGCGCGGCTGGCACGCGAGGCAGGGCGGGTAAGCCATGACGGGGAGTCGGTGCACGCTGCTATGCTCTGGGCGGCCATGGAGGCTGAGGCCTTCGTCTCCAAGGATATTGACCATCTTCTTGACACGGGATTGGCACATGTGCCAAAGGACTCGGCGATCGCGCAACTTGTCTCCGATGTACGAGCGTGGCATGCTGGTGAAACGGACTGGCTCAAGACGAGACAAAAGCTGGAGGACAAGTACGGCTATGACAAGTATCACGGAATATGCCACGTTATGCCCAATCATGGTGTCATGATTCTGGCGCTATTGTATGGGGGGCATGATTTCTCCGAGGCCATGCACATTGTCAATACGTGCGGCTGGGACACGGACTGCAATTCGGGCAATGTAGGTTGTCTTGTGGCGCTTATGCACGGCGTTGACGGCTTCTCTGGTAAGGATGGCGTGGACTGGCGCGGGCCCGTGGCCGATCGGGCGCTCATCTCGAGCGCAGATGGCGGATTCGCCATCACGAATGCAGCAAGTATCGCGACTGAGGTTGTAAATCTGGGTAGGCGGATCGCTGGCCATGAAGCGTTGCCGCAGCCCAAGGATGGCGCACAATTTCACTTTACTCTTCCTGGAAGTGTGCAAGGCTTCCGGGGTGTTGATGCGCAAGTAAGTCACGAATATGACAGTGCTGGGATGGGCTGTCTTGTCATCAGACATTCTTCAAAATCAACTATAGACGGCGCCATCACGTTTAGCGCGCTGACCGACACCTTTGCGGGCAAAGAGGTGTTGAAGATGCCTACATACCCCCTGATGGCTTCACCACTCGTCTCACCAGGGCAAACAGTCAAAGCCACGGTCCGCATAGCTCGAGATGAGGGTAATGGCACAGCAGCAGCACCCGTCAAGGTAGCCCTGCGTCTCCTCGTTTACGCACTCGGGGACAAACTCGTCACGAGGGACAGCGAACCCATTGACATCCAGCCAGGCGAGGAGAAACACCTTGAATGGACCATTCCCGATGCCTTCAACAGCCAGCCTATCCAGTCCGCCGGCATCGCAGTTTACACACAGGCTTCACAACCACCGCCCAAAATCATCCTCGACAGATTTGGCTGGACAGGCACGCCGCGAATGATCTTGCAAAAACCTTCCACGGGAGAAGACAAACAGCATAAACACCCAGGCCAATTTTGGCTCAAGGCATGGGTCAAAGCCGTCGATAATCTGTATGCTTGGACGGGAGCCCCCTTTTGTCTTGTGCAGAACCGTGGCGAGGGTCTACTTATCTACGGAACGCGCGACTGGATCAATTATCGCGTGCGTGTGGAAGGCTTGACTGTGAAGCTTGGTGGGCCCACGGGTGTTGCGGTGCGGGTACGTGGGCTGAATCGGTATTATGCCGTTGTGTTTACATCATTATCGCAGCCGGGTGACGGCAGCATCAAGACAGTAGCACTGGTGAAGGCGCTCGACGAGCAGAGAATTGTGCTCGCTTCTGTGCCGTTTGAGTGGGCGCTGGATCAAAAGTATACATTGACGATCCAGGCTGCGGGCTCGCGAGTTGAGGCGAGCATTGAGGAGAATGGTATCCGACTGCAAGCCGAGGACGGCCAATTCGTCGGAGGCGGGCTCGGCCTGGTTGTTACTGATGGCGCCTTGTCTGCTGTATCTATTGCGGTTGAGCCTGTGGATCAATGAGTCTTCGAAGTACATGTAGACGGACGAACTGTGCAAAATTGTAAGTGATGCAAAAGTATGAGACGAGCGAGCGACAGCATTGAAAGATGGTTCCACGTGCTGCCTATTATTCCACAATCACATGTTACAGGTATAAATCGTCATGCTTTGCAGTCCGACAAACTTCAACCCAACCGTGAGCAGCTCTCAATGCATCAATACGGATGAACCAACTGAAACCAAAATGAGGTGAGCACAAGGAAAAGAATGCTTTGAAGCGAGCGAACCTCGAAACTCAAAATCTAAACACAATCAGCTCCACTGACGTCAGCAGTTTCCTTTTCTGGCTTTTCCAGGAATCTCACCTATTGATTGTACGCGACAAGAAAGGCACTAATGACTTTTTAGCCCTTTTAAACTCTCACCATTCACACGGACCGTGGCTATCTTTGAACCAACTACTGCCAATTAGAGCCCTGGGGCCCGCTTACTTTTTTTGGAGGACTCTGGCGCTGGAGGGTGGCGTAGATCTGGAGATCGCTGCAAACCTGGGCCAGATACTTTATCTGGTATAAAATATTTGGGGGGTGACAGTACCGTGGGAACCAATGGCTGACGACGAGCTTATCTCCCTCGACCTCTCATTCTCAAAGGTCCAGCTGTCCAATTACTTTTCGATTGACATGAAGAGAGCCCTGGATCCTGCCACTTGGGAGGGGGGATTCCCATCGGTGAGATTGACTTGGGGTGCGGAGTTGATATATCGAGGCCTTGCCGCATTTTCATCGCTCAGGTTTTCCCTTTTCTCCTTGGTCTCACTTTTTTTTTGTACTCGCTGCAACATCAGATATCCTGGCACCCTACGGTCAGTAGCTTGCCCACTGTTTCACCGGTTAACCGCAAGATGGCCACAGAGTTTTCCGGACACCAAGAAATTGCAACATAGTAAAAAGAAGGGAAAAATCTCAATCAATCAATTGATTCATGCCTCTTCCTCTTTGTTCATCATGACCGTGAAGCAATACCTAGAACACAGAGCCACCCAACGACGCTCCTTCGGTATAGGAGGAGCAGGAAATATCCGTACGCACCATTTACCAAAGAAGAAAGAAAAGAGTGAAAAAGAAAGGAAAAAGGAAAAAGGAAAGAAAGTATAGCACAACCTACTTACATTTTGATTTCCTGCAATTACCAGGTACCGAAGAAGAAGCAACCCTGCCTCCGACCGCCCTTCCCAACCTCGCCAACAACAATAACCGGAAACCATCCGAACGTCGCCGCAGCAGCGTCTGGAGTTCAATATCCTCGGCGTCGTCAGGATCATCCTCCGCAGCTACAGCTACAGCGGCAGACAATGCACACAGTAAGACGGGGATCGTCTGGGGTGAAATGAAGCATTTGTTCAAGAGTGATTCGAAATGAGTATCAAGATAAATACAGTACATATATACTACACAAATTGAAGCTAGATTGAAACTAGTCGTTCCTCGCTTCAAAGAGCACGCATGATAGGCCTTGGAAGCTTTGCGAGAATGGATGGCGGGTAGGAAGACTCTTGTCAAACTATTGCATCACGAGCTGAGTGAGTGTCGTGATATTCAGCGCATTATTTGCAATATTACTATGTGTATGTATGTATGCTTAATGTCGAATCTTGGAATTCCCTATAGCGAATTCATCAACATGATTCTTCTTGGTATCAATGCCCATATGAGCTTCAAATCAAAGCAAAGGTATCTTGACAAACATTCGCCAACAATCCATCGTATCTCATAAAATCTGCTCGAGCTTTCCGAAAAGCCTCGGTAACCTATTTCCACCTTAACGCACAGCCTTTACACAGCCGTGACGTTCTCATGGGCGCTCTTGTTGTCCTCGTGCACGTGCTCACCAGCCACGTGGCCAGCAGGAAGAGCAACACCTGCAACGGCGGCATCTGGAATATCCTCGACCTTGGTAACGTGTTCGACATCGTAATTGGTGTCACGGACGCCCCAGAGGACGAGAACGCAAAGCGGGAGGGAGACAAGAAGCATAAGCCAGGATGCAAGGTGCTCGCCCAGGTACGCAGTCTGATGACAAGTTAAAAGTCAGCATGTCTTTAAATCAAGCGAGCGTTGGCGGGTATCAAACCTACCTTAACAGCGTCCATGCCAAAAGAGACGGCCGCACCAGCGCTCTGCACACCCTTGTAATAACCAGCCATTCTGGCAAGTTTGAACGGCTCGTTGGTCAAGGACGACATGGTGTAGTATGCGAGGCCCTGGTATGTGGCATCTGCCATGTAGTATGCCATGAGGAGGAGGATAGGGCCAACAGAGACGCCAACAGTCCAGTCCCAGGGAACAGGTTGGCCACGAACGTCCACGTCATCTCGCTTGAACTGAACCTGGAACCCCAAGCCAGCTGCCCAGACAAGACAGTTGAAGAAGATGACAAAGCCTGCTGAAATTAGAGCTCGCTTTCGGCGGGTAAAGGGCAGATTGTCGGTAAGCTGTCCAATGAGAATCGAGCCGAGGACCTGGCCAACACCCTCGAGCAGCGCGACAAGCGCACGAGTGCGACCGTTGAACAAGAACGTGACGATAGCGCCCTGGTAGGCATAAAAGTAGTTGGACGAGAAGAACATGGGGAACAAAGCAATCATTCTCCAGTCCTTGCAGAGGGCCAAGAGCTCCTTCATCTCCTGGCGCGGAGAGATGGCGTCTTCGAGTTCGACAACAGTTTCCATCGCCACGGATAACGCTGTGCGGTGGAAGCAGCAGCCAAGAGGAGAAGATAGACGTGAGCATGATGATGATAAAGGCAAGGTACACGCCGGTGGATACGCCAGGCAGATCAGAGTGTGCTTCAATTCCCAGCGCGATTGAGGATCCTACAATGGTTCCGAGCTGAAAGATGGCCCAGAAAAGAGTGAAGGAACGTCCCTTGTCTTTCTCAAGAGGGTAGGCCATCATGATAGAACCTTGAGCGGCCCAAAGCATAGCTGCCGTAACACCGAGAATTGCGCCAGAGAGAATGAGGAACCATTGTGTGCCGTGGACCTGGTACGCCCACAAACCGCCAATGTAAAGAGAGTATCCCATGGTACCGATCGAGAGTGTCATCCTAGGCCCAAGGACGTTCTGCAAAACAGTATTGTGTCAGTGGGTGGCTTCGAGAGAATGAACGCCCTAGCAGAAAATACCAACGACTTACGTTGACCGAACCGGCAAATAGACCCGCAATAGCAAAGACGCCGTAGAGCACTCCATTGGCCGTATCAGACAGAGTTGTGTTCTCAGTACCACTGTAGCATGCCAATCAATGGTCAGCCGTCTAATCACGCGTCAAGATATTGAACAAGTCGCATAGAGGGCATACCCAGCACCCAGACCGCTGACAGCTGAAAACATGCCCACGGAGCAGAACGTGACGAAACCGAGGATGGTGACCTGGGTCCATGGCGAGTTGTCTGCATAGAGACGTCGAGCATTAGCTTGATTCTTTCAATCGACCGAGTAGCGCCCAAGACAACAGTGAACAGGAAAGAAATAAAAGACAGGCATACATCTCACGCCGCCCACCTTGACGGCGGCCAGATTAAGTGGCATTTTGGCTTGCTGTAGGCCACAGAGCGTTTGGAATGGAATTGATCAACCTTGTAAAGAATACGTGACAAGAGTTGTCGTCGCCAACAACACTCGGCAAGGACACCGGTAGCTGCTGGGAGAACAAGGTCGGCGCTGCCAGGTAGGACCAGAGGAGGAAAGCGGTGCCTGGCTGGCTCACGGGCAAGTCGAAAGAGCAGCGTCAAATATTATACTGGCGTAGCAGCGTAACAGCGTATCTGAGTCGCTTGCTGATCCTAGCTCTCCGCGTGATAGCTAATCCAGCAGTGACGGGCCCCTGAATTGGAATCGTTGCCACCTTTGGGACAGCCGGGAACGCGCCTAGCCAGGGGCTTTCCTCGTCACCTTGGTCACAAACTAGCCCATGTCACCTTACATTGTGCTGCCACTGGCATTTCAGTGCCATCAGCCCTGGCAGGGGCAATGGGGCCGGACAAAAGCTTATCGTTGCCTGGAGATACACAGTACTATGTACACCGCAGCGTTTGGCTGATGGACATGGACCCTGGCCTGTCCGGCACGTACCTGCCTCCCCCAGCTACCCAGCAAGTCGAAACGGGCGCGGGGGGTTGCAGGCAGCTGAGGCCTATCCCTGTCCAGTCTTTGGGGTAAGGGCTCCGCAATGCCCCATATCAGATCAGAAAGCTGAGGTCACAAAAGTCACATCCCATCAAACCTTTTTTTTTTTTTTGGCAACGCGGGCTGCCCGCTACGACTTGTGCTAGCTTGGACGTAGAATAAAGTCCAGCGGCAATCGAAACTACGTTCCAGCGGCTCTGGCAGGCTGTATGCTGCTTTCGGGGCGGTCGCAGAGGCAGCGACAGCACACAAGCAACTACTATGGCGATAGCGTGCGGGAAAACAGTGGGTTCTGCCCTCCACCAAGTTGTTCGTATCTAGCCGAGCTGACGATATTGCCTTTTCCCTCTAGCCACCACACTCTCTTCTCTAGACCTACAACGATAAGGCCCGAGACTCGAGGCAACAAGAGCGAGAATCTGATCCCAAATGGACAGCGACCTGCGTGCAGATTCACACGTCAAGCATATGAGCTATGAGCATCGATAATAAAGCATCCGGCATTCTCAGCGTCTTCTGACAACTACTACGATGTACTGTGTTGTGTCATGTACACAGATGGCTGGCGTATCAAATGCAAGCGTGTATTGTCAAAGATCATGCCCAAACATTGAGACAGGACGTACCAATCAGCAGTAAATGGCAGCAACGACGATGCCACCCCATTCGCATCTAGAGGCTGTCTTGACCCCGATCATACCATGGCTATCGCTCGGGCTGCTCTGAATTGCCAGTGGCTCGTTCCATCCACTTCCCACGCAACGTAACGCCACCCTGGGCTACCTGGGTGCCACAAGCCACGACGGAACAGCAAGCATTTTACCCAGACAATACGACTCCTTTGTCACCGCCCAGCCCTGGATCAGGGTCAATCAGTCAGTCAACCAGTCACTCGAGTACTTATGTACTAGCTTGTCACGCCTCACTGCCACAGCACTATCGCTCTCCGCAAGAGATACAAAGCCATAGGCAGCCGAAAGGCAACATAATCTCGGCCAAATACAACCACACCTGGCACGATGCCTTGTCGTAGGATGCATCCTTGCGCAAGCGGTGTCTTGCAAGTCATCCCTTGGTACAAAGCCCCTACACACCCATCTTCTCGAATCCTTCTGTGGGATTGGCAAAGTTCTGGACCCAGGAGCAACCGATTGGCGTCCCCACTTGGCAACATCTGCAACGATAAGCCCATGGAAGATGCCGCATCTTGTCTGGTCCACCATCAAAGACAGTGAATACCACCGGTTGATATCCGGCGATAAGCACATCTACTCGATTCTGAGAAAATGAAACATACAATTGAAGTAGAGGGGTAAGCCTAACTATCAAGTTTAACAATGGCGATCAGTTTCTGGACAAATCACACTAATTGGCCCCGTGACCCACCCTAGGGTTCAGCCGGTACTCCAGTCCATGTGCCATTGGTAAACCAAATTCCCGGTTTCGAGTACTTCAACACCTTGCCGTCTTTGATGTACCCAAAGCGGATATAATCCACGAAAGCCTGCGGCGTCCTCTGCCAAAAGAAAGATTCGTCCGTCTCTCCATATCTGAGGTTGTTCTTTGCAGGGTCTCGAAAATAATGCCGCGATCTTTCCACATCGTCCACCAGCATACTGATTCCGTCCACATGCTCAGGCACTGGTGTGACCCACTTGATGCTGAAGTTGGAGATTGAATTCATATGGATGACTGGCTCCAAGAGTTTGGGAATTGGCACGTTGGCGTCCGCATTCGGACCCGTTCTCGACGGTGCAGGCCGCCGCCATATGCTGCCACCAACACTGGATGAGGTCGACAAGTGTGCATACGCAACTGCGAGAGACCAAATAGCCCGCACCGCGCTTGAGCTGCTTGTTTTCCACACTAGAGCTGTGTACACGGCCGATACGTACGGGAGCACCCGTTTGGTGTCCTTACCGGTCGAGGCTGGACACTTCATTTCCCTAGAGTCAAATGTGAACCGGAATGACATGGGAAAATATGTCTGTACATCAAGCGACTCGACGTCGTACATGTACGAGCTGGAAAAAGAGTTGGTCATGCCCATGAGCTGGGCCACGCCACAACCACCTGTGGCATCGTCAATCGTCCCGTCATGGACTGCCGAGGGACAAATGTATGAGTCGCCCCTATATATGGGCCCGCCGATCACCAGTGTCTTGTTGAGGATCTCCTGGTCGCCAGTCAAATGGGGCTTCTCGGTAACAATTCCATCACGGATGCAGTTGGCTGGGCATTGAAAGGCCACGTGATGGTCGGAAAAGGGCTCGCAGTTGATCCCGTCGATACCGCACCTATCTGGTGCCCAGAACGAGTCGGTGCAAGACAGCTTTTTGACGCGTAGCAAGGTGGGTGAGGATGCAGATTCGATTGGTGGCAGAGTCTCGTGCGAGAGGATCTTGAATGCGAGTGCCCACGTCACCCAGAGCAGGCCGAGAAAGATGATATTGCGCCGTCGTATCGGCCGTGACCGCTTGACGGGTGCCTGTTTCGACTCCATATTCGCATTTACAGCACTCCTGCTGCTGTGGTAAGTTGAGAACAAAAACAAGAAAGAAAAAACGTAGATGCGCCTACCAGTGCATGATCGATCTGCTGTGTCATGGAGGGTAAGCTCTTATACATGTCTGCAATGAGGGCAGAACAGGCCACTGTATCAGGTTCACAGCCTCGACTCGACTTGTTGACCATATGAATTGGTTTCAGATTTCTATGTGGTGTTTCGACCTTCACGCACACCGAGTCTGTGCACAAGTGTCACGGATGTTGGGCGCAAGTCAGCCACCAAATGTGCCGCCCGCCTTAGTGTTTCAATCACACTAGGTGCATCTCAGAACTTGAGCCCGGATGAAACTTTCCGTTTACAGTCTTTGATACTTTTCACAGCAAACACTGGCAACGATTTGGCTGCTACGTGGCCACAAGAAATGCACTTACACCATTCCCGCGCAGGGTTTCCTAAGAGACAGGGACAGGGACAAGTACGCGGGTATTGACGATACAACAATCTTATTTAACCTTATTAGGATCTCTAAACCATGGATAAACTCCTCGTCAACTCTAGTTCGGGATGAGGGTCTTGCTGCAACTTTTTGCTAAAGTTGCTGGCAGCCCTAATCTTTTCGCCCCAGATGATGAAGCCAAAGGGTACCAGGCTGAGACCGCAACTGATAAAAGCAAGCAATGAGCAGGACCAAGCGATACCCAATGTGTTCACCATGCTGTCAACAGCCAGGGGAATCACAGCTCCTGCCACACTGCGGGCTGCAGCACAGGCCGCCAACGCCGACGATGCATAAATACCGTATGCATCAGCCACGTCTGTAATTCACCAAGGGTCAGCACCACATCCGCTTCGTCTCGATGTCTTGGGCACTTTCTGGCACTTACAGTTGATCATTGCCATGAAAATCATCTGGTATGCTATTCCATACGGTATCATGGACAACAAGGGGACCACCCATGGCACCGAGGCGCGCGAAGTCCAGCCCAGCCACAACAGTGCAATGACAAAGAGCGGACCACCAAGGCAGGCAATGGGTAAGCGCAGGTATTCGGCCTGCTTGTGCGGATGGCGTTGGATGATGCCCTGTGCGTAACGATCGTAGATGTACGAGACGATTACCGTCACAATGGATCCAGCCAACATCATGACAAACGCAAGGCCAGACTCGCCGGCAGTAAATCCGTATATGCCTTCAAAGATATCGGGGAAAATTTCGAGAAGCCTACATGATCAGACTTGTCAGCAACCGCCACCGCTCGTACAAGATGCACGACGGCAAAAGACTCACATGTAAAACACGGCATACACAAATGCCATGTACACGCAGGTCAATGCCACAAGCATTTCCGTACACATGAGATAAAGCGGTCTCGTCGTCGTGATTTTCTATACGCAGCTTGTCAGAAGCACGAACGACCAACATCATTCCATGTCATGCACAGAAGGGGAGAAGAAGAAGAAGAAGAAGAAGAAGAAGAAAAAAGACAGAAAGCAACATACCAGCATGACCATAAGACTCGGCCTGTCTTGGTCCGCGGGCGCCATATACTTGTCACTGCCCTTTTCCTTGTTCAATTGCTTGGCCCGATCTCTGAGGATCTTGGTGGTTAGCGTCTCAGGCTGCATGACCAATGCAACAAGGCAAACTCCCGAAAGCATCATGGCCGCCCAAAACCCCCATCTCCATGAGTACACAGCCGTGTATCCCGCAATGACAGGGCCCGCAAGAGGTCCCACAAGCGTTGCCGTGGACCAGAGCACGTTTGCGCGGCCGCGCGCGACCTTGTCCTCATTGACATCGGCAATGGACCCTCCCGTGACGCTCATGGGCGGCGAGGCAAAGATGCCCGATAAGACGCGAAAGACGAGAAAAGCGGCCCAGTTGGGCGCGAGGGCGCAGGCCATGGTGAAAATGATGTACAAGCAGAGGGTCGAGATGAGGATAGTGCGGCGACCATAAAGCTCGCTCAGGGGCGCAAAGACTAGCGGCCCGAGGACGAACCCGATGAGGTACATTGTTGCCGGGAGGATGGTCTCGGCGCCGTCGCTGAAGTGGAAACGGGCTTGGAGGGCGGGGATTTCGTTGGAAGGGATGGAGGAACCCATTGTTGAGTTGATGGATAGAAGGGTGCCGACTAAGACGACATAGTTCTTTTTGGCCTGCAATATCGTTTTGGTTTCTCCGTTAGCCTCACTCGTCGGGTTCGATTCGTTCTAGTCATTCAACAAGGCTGATGTCTTACCTGCGACCAGTTGTAGGGGTTGGCCGGCTCCCCTGGCCGGAATGTCACGAGGATGATATCATCTTCTGATGCTGGGCTGCGCTCGCTGTCTGTGTCGTCGTCTGTTGATGGTGCCGCTACTCCATCGACGTTATCTGCGTCTTCCACCTCGTGAGAAGGTCGAGCATGTTGTTGTTGGTGGTGGTGGTGGCGGCCCTGTTTCTCATGGTCGGCATCCTCTTTTGGAGTCTTTTCGCGCGTCAGCTCGTCCTCGTGATGCATTGTGCAAGAGGTGGAAGAGCAAAGAAACGAGCAAGATGACCGATTTATGCTCGGTACACGTTGAGGGTGAGTTGATCACACTGACTACCTAGGTAGAGAACGACAAGCAGTCGGCTCGGCAATGCACGTATCCTTTGTGATGTCACTGATTTTGAGAGAAGGAAACAACATTCGACATTTCTCGCTCATGTACTCGTGACGAAACAACGATACGCTATACAGAAAGGACCAATACGGGCAAAGCAAAGAGAAAACAGAAAAGATGAGAAAATTACAACCGAAGAAGGTCAGGAGAAGAAGGGAAACATAAACGTCGCAAGCATAGAGTGTTATTCCACCATCTTTTATGTACCTTGTTGTATGTAGAACTCTACCCTTTTGGCGGGTTCCACTCACAACTTTCTTAGCAGGGTGCCTCCCGCGTCTTCGGGTTTACCACAAGAATCTCGCCATAATCGCGAGCACACCCAAGCAAAAACGACGTTGTGGGGCTCCATCAACTTACACGTTTCTCCATCACATCCCGCGGGAGCAACACGCCAGAGAGGGTTTCCGAGTGCTGGTGGGGCTGGTCATTCTACCGACCGGCGTACATCCGGCGGTGTCGGTGTCTCTGGTCGGCAGTGGCAATGGTTGGCTGGTGTGGGTGCCAGCCGTGTCTGGCCGGTTTTCCAGCACACGTATTCATTGTACACGAATGAATGGATAGCCAAGGCGCCAATAGTCAAAGCAAATATCGATTCGTGGAGGCTGTGGAGTTGCCGTCTTGCGTTGCCTTCCATTGTGAGAGTTTCGGCTGAGCCTCACGGAAAAGGAATTCGAGCGTTGTGGATGTGTGTGGACGGGGGCATCCTTCCCGCCGTGTTGCCCGGCTGCTACCACTTATTTGCCCACCGCCCGTTCCTTATGATTACCATGTAAGCCCTGGAAGGTGATGGAATGTCGATATGTTCTACACAGCACGCCTGCCATGACAAAGGTCAAGGAATGGTATCGATTCCCACATCCCATCCCGTGTGCTGCAGCACGGGTAGAGCCGCCGCGAATCCTGCTAGACACTTGCAGGGGAAAAGACAATGGCGGATCAGCCGACCAAGACCGGGGTGGCCGTGGCGTGGCCCGTCGATTTCCTTCGGGCGGCTAAAAGCTCCTATCTAACATCCACTCGCACTAAACAATCTATTATACATCTTCATCATCTGCTATCAGTGATGGTTCCTGCGGAAAGACGGGGACAGGCTGGCGCATATTACGCAGTAGCAGTAAGGCATCAAGACTACCAGACCCAAAGCCCAAAAGCAACGCAGACCAAACGGCCAAAGGGGGCGCAGAGAAGGCGCGCGGCGAGCCCCGTTCCAAAAGGGCCAGATCAAGGAAAATACGTGAGAAAATCACCAATCACAGGGAGGAAAGGCAGTGTTTGAACTTTGTTCCTTTCTTTATCCTTTTTTTTTTTTCCTTCTAGAATCTTATTTTTTCGGGGCTGATGGATGGAGTGATATAGGGCCACTGGATTCACGAGTCGGCAACTGGGGGTAATAATTATTCCCGTCCCAAGTCAATATACTTAACTTGCCGTGTGCCGCTGCCTCGAGTGGAGCCTCTTTTCCTTTTGGACCTCCTTATCACACTCTTTTATCTTTTTGGAACTGCCTGACGTTTGAGCCTCATGACGTTGGGTAGGATCCCCTGCGTTGTTTCGCCGGGGTTTGTTCCGACGACTTGGCCGATACGAGGCTGACAAAAATATCTTTTCCTCTTTTGCGAAGGTTTGTTTGGCTGCAAATCATTGTTAATCGTGTGGGTTCACAACTCTTTGAAGGGTTGACTTACCTGTAGCCTCTCGATGCCTTCCAAATTGAGAGAGTACACGATCCTTCTTGCCTCGGGCTGTGGGGTCTTCCATCGCCGTTACGTTCTGGACCACATTTCCGACGAATTCGTCCTCTGTGACCACTCTGCGAATGATGCGTGTGCTGTCCCAGGGCTCGCCAGGGTGTTTGGACCGGATATGCAGCCCAATTGCCTGCTTGGGTGTAACTTCATTGACATTGTTCACCAGTGTCAGCATCCCGAGGTAGCAACAGATCCGAGGGTTGGTGTAATCTCCTGTATTCCAACCGAGTGCATCGTGGTCCTGGTCATCAGGGCCAATCTGGTCGTTTCGGGTGGTAGCTGGAGTTCCTCCGTGCTATATTGTGTGACCTTGGGAACAGCAAGCTCGGGCAACCAGAATCCGCCGTGGTAATCCTTTTTGAAGTAGTCACCAAGGTTGTCGACTATGGTATACGACAAGCTACATTTCTGGTCTGTTTCCGAGTCCTCGAAGTAGCAGCCGTATCGAGCGTCCCTCCCCTCCTATATGTCTGGCGTGACACGTAGCTGGCGCTCATCCTTCCACTCCACGCCAGTGTGGCGGACGTACGAATCGTGCCTTACGGCTGTCTGTCCAACAAGGGACAGAGCAGCGCTCCACACAAGGTCATTATAGCCACTTCGCCTGTTGTTGTCGGTCTTGATCATGAATTGAGCATGATAGACCAGGAACACCACTTTCTTGATGTCACCAGTGGCACTGATGATGAGATGGTATGCTGGCTTTTGTTTTATATAGGTGCGGTAGCATAGAGAGCGTCTAACCGCCGATCTTCTTGCGAAAATAGACGGGCTCAACCCGATCATCCAATCGACTGGGTACCAAGTCCCGCCAACCCCGGCAGTTCTCCTTGCCAACCATAACAATAACCTTTTCAGACTTCATCAGCTCCTTGTTGAATGCATCGGAGTGTGCCATGATCTGCGCCCAGTTCGGGACTGTTGTTTTCCAGGGCACCGCGCCTTTCTTCTCCGATAGAAACTCGTGCCGGACCACGATCCTATCCTGGGTTCGACCAACCTATTTAACAACTTTGATTTGTGTAGTCGGAGACTTGAGTTTGTTCGGTCGAGGGTCATGCCGTACCGAGACGGCTGGTCTTGAAGGTTGGGTAGTGCCACAAGGACATTAGCCCAACCGCAGAGGACCTGAGGGCTTGACCAGATCCTCTTTAAGGATCTTCCCCTGCCCGAGGGCCAGAATGTCCTTAACAAACTGGTCCCACTTCAAGTCAACGTCATGGTTGTGGGAGGCCCACCGTTTCTCTCTGTGGTGGAGGAAAACGTCTATGGGCTCCGTTGCCGGGAGCAAGACACCATCTTCCAAGTCTCTTTGTTTCTCTAGACAAACTCGTCCAGAGCAGAGCGTTCTCTCGCTCAAGTAGCTACACGCAAAGAGAAGCTCGTGGAGAGGGTGCTCTGGACCAAGGCTGCCGAGTCCTAGGCACTTCAGTACTCGACCCATCTACTCGGGGAGGGTATTTGTGCTGGGGAGGTTGCGGAGGATGAGGACGCGGCGGTGGCAGGCTTTTCGTTACGGTTGTTCTTCAGGTTCACTATCAGCTTGGGGCGGCGCGCGAAGTCGTCTGAATGTCACGAACCTCTGTCTTGGTCTTTTTGGTGAGCGGCAGCGTAGCATCGGAGGATCTCTTGGAAGAAGGTATATTGAAGGAGGTTATAATGTTGGATTGACCCCTCATGTTATGCAGCAGCTCTCCTTCCTCTGTATGCGCTGCCAGGAGTCCTTGACCACAAGGGCCTGCTTTGGAGAGGATTCGGAAAGGCCTTCCAGCAGGTTGTAGCTCGACTTGCTATACATGGAGCAGGACGCATGACAGAGATAATAATGGTGAAGGAGGTAATAATGGTGAAGGAGGTAATAATGGTGAAGGAGGTAATAATGGTGAAGGAGGTAATAATGGTGAAGGAGGTAATAATGGTGAAGGAGGTAATAATGGTGAAGGAGGTAATAATGGTGAAGGAGGTAATAATGTTGAAGGAGTCAACGTAGGTCGTTGTTTCCAGGGGGGTAAAATCAGAGATTGTTGCGATAATGGTCTATGATGGTCTTGCGGTCGGTCAACATTTTGAATGATTTCCTCTGACATTTTGTGATGCACACAGCTGAATTGGCAAGTACCTGATCTTTCCCGTCCATTTTGGGAAGTCGCAGCACCAAGCACCTCGCTGGTTCCTGGAGTCACTTGACCCGTCACTGTCTAGAAATCAGTGCACGTGTGCACGTGTGCAAAGATTCATAGCTCGCAAGTAATGCACGGGGATCGAGAAAGTTGACTGTTTTCACATCAATTCCAATCGTCACGTACAGGAAATCGAACTCAAAGAGCCGTGGGTGACAACATATCGAGAAGAGTAAACGAAATGCACAAAGAGACATGTTAGGATGATTCTTGAGGCTGTTGGAGGTTCAGGCCTAAGGTTTATAACTACTTACTCTACATAACCTTT
Source organism: Coniella vitis (assembly GCA_011317545.1). Taxonomy (NCBI): domain Eukaryota; kingdom Fungi; phylum Ascomycota; class Sordariomycetes; order Diaporthales; family Schizoparmaceae; genus Coniella; species Coniella vitis. Next base: position 4,297,435 of record WUJK01000002.1, read on the forward strand.
ACAATTATGGTTGTCTTTAAGGCACCGAAATGCGCATTGTTCGTGCTGGAAATGCTCGTAACGGGCTGTACAAGGCCGTGCTAGAAGAGCAGAGAATGTTGAATGGTGCATGCCCTTAACACACACTCGCTTCAGATTACAGGCCGACCATTTTTGGTTTTGAACTGACAAAGAGGATAACGCAAATGCAGAAACAAAGCTGCTATTACTATCACATCTGTCTTTTCCTACTCTTTCTTAGCAGGGCGAAAATTAGCCTCCGCTCCTCCTATTCCCCTTTTCTTCTCTTATCGGCTTGGCGCGCTTGATTTCGTAGTCTCTCGGCACCCCTCTTCGCGTTTGATTGCTTGTGTCTGGAGAGTTTCGTGTGGAGATCATCTTGAGCTGCGGGTGCCTTTCGGTCGAAGATGGGGTTGTCGGGCTTCAGCTTGATGTCCACAAATACAACACAACTTCCATCCTCTGAAGCAAAGCGAATAGGTTCACCTCGCTGTTGAGCCCATTCGCCAGAAGGGACATCCTTGTCCGAAAAGTGTTGGCCGTCTCTTTGCTTAAGGAAGATGTCATCGTATCCGTGATAACCCAGTCCTATGCGAAGGGGGCGGGGTATCGGCTGCGGAAAGAATGATGAGTATCCACAACCTTGCGATCAGACTCCTCTTGGGTGGCAGCCTGGCTCTTCTCGACGGGTTCATCGTTCCAAACGCTCGAATCTTGCATATCCTTCAAGGCCCATGTCGTCCCAGCTTTCTACTCACCTCCCTTTCCAGGTATGGCGTCAGCAACCTGCATTGCTCCAATCCACTTCGAAAATCTTTCAAATGTTTCGGTGTTGGTGTTGACTGGATTCTTGACAAGGACATCTTGGAGGTCACCTATTGTCTTGCGAGGGTCCACGAAAGGTGGTATGCTATTCTCATTGGCGTGACGAGGAGACCAGCGCGACGGAACCTCATTCAACGACTTGCTGTAGGCTTCGATGTCTCTGTTGAGCGGTAGCGATTGTTCTGTGCTTGGTGAGACTGTCTTGGTTTCGTCACGAAGCTTGGCAAGCTGTTTGAGGCGGTACTCCTCTGCTTCGTCGGCCGATTTGTGGACAGATGTAAGGCACCTCTAGGTACGAGACGTCTGAAAACTTTTTGGGATCTTGAGGCGCAGTTATCCACTCACGGCCAACTAGGCCTGCTGTAAGGTGCCAGCTCTGCTGCTGGAAACCATCGCGAGGGGGCTGAGTATATTGCCCCTTTCCTTCCTTGGCCGGACCCTTCCCCCAGGCAAACCTGCTTGTATGAGTTTCCACTTGTCCGTAAGGATTTGCCTTGACTCGAACCAAGCCCTTAGCAGCATAAAATTTGTAGAAACCTTCATCCATAGCCTCTTGACTAGGAAAGTCAGAGGGTTGCCAGTGAATGGGAGGCCAACCATCTGGTCCTCAAATAGATTTGGTTGTTAGCGAGCGGGCTCTGAGGGCCAGAAGGAGCAGAAACAAGAGGAGGAATTGAAGCAGGATCAACCTCAGAAGCAGGATTGCCAATAATGGGAGCAGAGTCGACCGGAGGCAGATTTTCGTCAACCACGTCTCCTGCAGGGTTGGTGGTAAAAGGCTCAGAAGAACTATGCAAAAACACTTCTATCATAACGTTCCTGTGCAAATGAATGGCTGTAAAACTTCCGACCAACCGAGACTCGACGTTGTTCGCAAAAGCCGCAGAGTCGCCCGTGTAAGTAAATGCGGCCATTTAAGAGAAGAGTCAGACGTCTGCATAATAATGTACCACACAACAGCAAAGAAGAAATGGGGCGTCTATTTGCCATGGGCCATTTGTGCCCAAACTTGTTGTCATTTTCAATTTTTTTGGTCGCTGATGTGTTTCAGCAGCTTGCTACTCCGCAGGTTTCCATGAGCTCGAAAGGATTCTGCGTCCACGACTATCTGCAGTCAAGAGATGACAATTTGTGAGGTATCATCACTTCACACTCAATTCCCGTGGTCTTCTCTTCATTTTAATAGTACTTCCACCACAGTAGGATGATCGGGTTTTGATCGGATGATGGCGAGACAGAGCTGTGCGATTCGCTGCGCTAAACTGCATAATTTATTTCTTTTTGTTATTGTTGCCCTCGAGGTACTTTTGAAATCTCGACAGATGGTAGTTGATGTTGTCCTTCTTTTTCGGCGCAGGCTTGGGTCCGTCCATACAATCGCGTAGTGCTTGCTCAACGCCTGAACATGTTGATGATGCGTATCCTGTCGAAGCCCAGCATGCTAGAATAAACAAGTTAGCGTTATGATTATGAGCATCGTGTCCGCACCAGGATAGTTTGCAGAAATCTCCAGGTTACACAATGGCAAAAAGGTATCAAGATGTCAAAGTATAGTTTGCGACACAAACCACGGTGGACGTTCTGGATCCGAGCCGTGGCAGTTCATTAGCGAACCACTCGCCAAATCACCGCCAACTGGAAAGCATCCCAGAGCCTCTGCATGTTGTACAAAAACAAAGCTGGCCGTAGTGACACTTGCTTCCAGCGCGTGGTTGACAATAGTCTGGCAATGCGCGATCGTGGAATCAGACTGGCATGCACTTGCATGCCAGCTTTGGTACCAAACGGGCCATGGGTCAAGTGGAAAACGGCGACATCGAGAATCGAGTGCCGGATCTAAATAAATCGTGCGTCCGATTTGGTAGCCCATAATTTGACATATTGTCCCTAGCCTTTCGCAACCCGCAAATACACCGAAGCATGTCTTGCACGTTCCCAGCAAGCGCAAGCAGAGATTCACAGCCGCCAAGCAGCATCAAGACTTACCCAACACTGATGACATAGCCGCTATACACGAATTTGTCTCTGTCTTATTTGGGTTCCGCACTCTAATCACGCGCAATGGCGGCAGCCGCATGGGTTTCTTGGTCATGGCGGAGTCGGTTTGGCGTAGCCCGGCGAGGGCTACAGCTCAACTCTGGGGCGTGTCTTGGTCGGTATTTCTAGGGCAGACAATCGAACGTGAGGAATATCCGCCGTTTTGTGTTCGTGAATGGGGGCTGTTGGTCGTTACACCCTTGATTTCGATTGTCAACTGTCACTTCAATGACATGCGACGATGTCGTCGACGCGGTGCGGCTCTGTAGAAAGTTTTGGGGGGCCCGTGCGTGCCGGCGGCAAGGCTGCAACGCAAAGGTGCATCAAGCACTGTGTACTACGTAGTTCTTCATAGGACGGACCCCAATGGGGCAAATGGCAGCCAATCAAATACTGCGCCCGGCAGCCGAGTCGGCAGCAGTGGAGATTTATTTTGATTGGCTGTAGCTTTCGAATGTCAACAAAGACATTGGCTCTGTTACCGCGACCACAACAAGCCTGCAGCTCTTGTTTGAACTTGCACCACCAGACACGTTAGAAGGATTGTGTACATGATCGCGTGCCGAATCAAATTGGCTGTCAACTTGGGCAAATGTATATGGGCAAATTGTTCTAGCGGATTGTTTTGCTCTTCCCAATCCACCCGCCTATCTGAGAGGCGTCGTCTTCGTGGTTTCGCTTGTTTGTTTACTTTCGCATCCGGCCTCCTTGCCGACCGACGCGCACCACTGTGCACCGTCGCATCGATAATATGCAAACAACAAGGTCGCGTAAACCTCATTCGACATTTCAGGCCGCATGGGATGAGGCCAAGAAGCAAGGCAAGATGGATTGGCTTGAGAATACGTACGTTCTTCAACTCCTCAACACACCCAGCAAATCGGATCCCAGTGGTGATGCTGATCGGTTGATTCGACTAAGCCAGGACCTTGATAGCCGCCGACTGTTTCGAACCCCCGAGAGAGCCATCCAGGCTCCGAGCCTGGGACCGAGTTGCCGTACCAACCACAGCTTCTCGTCGAAGCGAGTACAAGATTCAAAAGAGAGTCAATCTTAAGCCTCTACCCGATAACAATTACACCAAGGTCGCGGCGGAATTGGAGTGTCAGAGCCTCGAGCCAAGAAAACATGCAAGGAGTGCCAAATATACACCTCCTTGCGGCGAAGCTTTGTTTGAGGATGAATGCGCCCCCAAAATGAGCGGAGCAGAAGAGCTGGCCAAGGCTAGGGGTACGTTCTCTGTTACCCTATGCGCGCGTTGCAACAAGGCGCCATTTCAGCCGCGATATACATTTTGTCACTGACTCGGTACACAGCATGTGTAAAGACGGCGCTCGAGACCATCTTTGAAGATAATTTGCGCCTTCGCCGTGACCTCCCCCCTTACAACCAATTGCGCGATCGCAAGCGCTCGACGTACGACCCGGCGAACCTGACCTGGGTAATCCCCCGCAAACGACACAACTCTCGCTGGCCAATCCCCACACCCAAGGCGATCACGGCAATGATTGCTCCCTTTCAGCCGCTCATCAAATTCGAGCTGCATCCCAAAGAAATTGACGACCCGGGATTCTTTACCCAGTTGGCCAAGGAGGCACAGACACCACCTCTACGTCTGCCAAAGACGAGCCCAGGCACAAAGGTTGCAGATTCCAGGCTGAAGGAGTTCACCTTGAGTTTAGCCGATGATAGAGAGCCCACTACCGAACTCCCAAGTCAACATCAAGATGAGCTGGCAATCTCCAGCCGAGCGGCCAGGGCTGATGGGCCTCAGGGCGAAACGCCGGATAGCCCTGTCCCAGAACCTGTGACCCCTGCGACGGCAGCAGTCGCAGAAAAAACCATAGACTTGAGCGCTTCTATCACCACAGCTTCCGCGCCCGGCACATGGCCAACATATCATCTCTCGAGCCCTACCTTACCTCAAGCCGAGCGTACACCCATATCTGCTGTCGCAATCTTTGATCAGCCCAGTCCAATCATGCAACATGAACCCGAGTACGAATCCAAACGACGCGTTTCTCTCGACAATGCGCGACGCAGCGACAGACGCTCTGATTTCAGAATCGTTCAAAGGACCTGGAATTATCTTTGCGGCAAGTCTGACACAAATGTCGTTACCAAGCGGCGACACAGTGATATTACCCACAAAGCTACGCCAACGATCCCTGATCCCAAGCGTCGGCGGACATTTGACGTTGATGTCAGTAAGACACTGGACATATTTGGCAAGCCAGCCCATCACGTGAACCCAAGAATCCCGGCTCCCCTGGACACTAGCTGGCGGGAAAGCGTTGATAGAAAGTTTGGCGCACGCAAGAAAGAGGCCCAACGAGATAAATCTTTCCCATGGCTTAGCACTGTGCAAGCGGACGAACAGCCTCCCAGTGTTCAAGAAGAGAGGAAGCCAACGTGCCAAGGCGACGATGGAACCGAGGCGGAAGCCGCTTTGTTGACAAAAGTCACCCCACAGAATGAGGACAAAGACGATACCCGAACGTCCCCAGAAAAGCCCGCAGGGCCAATACCAGCCGTCGGATTGGAAGGAGACTCCGAGTTGGACTTTTTACATAACTTTGTGCAGCGTGCAAAAACCAACAAAGGTCGAAGAGAGATTCAGAGTTTGATGATGACGAAACAAGATAGCAGCTCGCCCACGGTCAAAAGCGACGACTCTATCCAAACCAGCAGCATGCGTGTGCCCCTTGGCACCAAGGACTCGAACAAGAGCCCGAGCCCGAGTCCCGGCACGAAGCGAAAATTGCAGCGAACCGAAGCCGCGCAGGACTTATCGCCAGTGCCAAGCAAAAAGACCCGTTCGCGTCTGACTATACCAGATTTCGAAGACAATGAGGCCCGGTCGAGGGTGCGGAGACGCCGCCGAGGCGCAGAGTCGGATACGGACGACATACTGAACCCTGAGATGGGAATCGGCCAGGATCTAACCCAGCGACGCCTAGGCTCCAAGTCGGAGACTGGCGCTATTCGCCGGTCTAGCCGCATTGCGGAGAGCAAGGTCGGTGAAGCTCTGCGAGGCTCTACCATCCCCATCGCGATTCGCATGCCAGGCTCCTTTGTGCTCGACGTCGTCGATATGCCCGCGGTATCCACAGTCGGAGTTAATGCCCGGAAGAATGAGAAGGAGCGAGACCTAGAGACCAAAAAGAGTGAGTGATGGTCAAATCCGTATGTGTCTAGATATGGAAGACTGTCGATACTGACCTTTTACATGGCAGACACCAAAAGGAATAGTAACGGTGCACTATCGGTTCCAGAGACTCTTGCAAAGCTACAGCAAGAGAAAGAAGCGAATTCGGGTGAGGAAGCGGAGCCCCTGGTAATGAGGTCTACGCAATCAAGCCATAAGATTGTCCAATGGGCTCGCGTGCTCAAACATATTCAATTCTCCGATGGCCGAATTGGGACCGAAGCAGACACCGAGAGCGCAGACGACGAGGAAGGGGATGACACCACCAGGACTACGAGTGTTGACGGTGATGACACACGGCTACCCACGCCGCCACGTCTACGATCCATGGCATTTTCTGGCCAAGACTCGCTTGACCAGCCTGATACAATACTGGTTCGACAATACGGTGATATGGATGACGACAAGACGGACAGTGGGACCGAGGGCGAGAGCGAGCAGCCTACAGCGACAGCAGAAGACAGCAAAGGCCCAGCAGCAACGCAGAGGAAAATTCTGTGCGCCCCGCGAGCGACCAAAGTCCACCGTGCCCACTCACGGCGTTCCTTGAGATCTGGTTCGGGTATATCACGGTTGCCTACGCTTGCCAGTGGGGGTATGTTGGCCAGTAGTGGCATTGCCCCGAGTACTTCTACGACGAATATTCCGAATCCTTTGCAATTCAGCGGTAGCCGTATGCAAGGCGGCACTCCATCCAAGCTGGCGCCTATTGGAAGGCTTACGAGGGCTGGTGCGCCCATGTTGGCAATGTCTGGGCCTGGGACCCCGCAACCACGCCGACGGGGCGGGTTTCCGAGGTGAATGATGGAAGATGGCGTTGATGAGGAAACCAAGCCCAGGCTAATTTCCTGAGATTGCTCATGATGAGGAGTGAAAGGACGGGACGCATTTGACACGATGAGACGATGCCCGAGCGCTAAACCGAGACCCTGATCGCAAAAAAAAAAAAAAAAGAAAACCACTGTGAAGGAGATTGTGTGGGCTGTTTGTTTGATTGTTTTGTTTTTTCTTGTTTTGCAAGCATTGTTGAAAGAGATACCCACCTTGCACGGAGTTAGGGAGTATATTTTTCAAAGACGCAGCGTTTTCTTGTGCGGTTCCTGGTTACCCTATCTTTTGTCAAACGTGCGATGGCCCCAACGACAATGTGCGAATCATGACTGAACTTTGCCACTGCAAAATTGCAAAGCGTGTGCCAATTATGTTCGTACAGGCGGTAAAAGGAATTGGCCGTGGATCTTGATCCATGATACACTCCTGGTGATGTTTCGCCACTTTGTGTCTTCTGGAAGCCCTGGGCAAGGGCGAGTGCGCTGAAGATTGCTGGAATTTAGCGGCGGCCAGGGGTAAGAAAACTTCCTTCCTTTACTTTTTTTTGCTTCTCGCCTTTGGGTTTCATTCCAGTAGCCACCGGGCTAATCACCGCCACCCGCCCTTGCGCTTGGTATCTTTTCCGAGATATGTGTGCAGTCCATCCTACAAGCCACAATCATTCCATCTGCGCCGATGGCCATCTACTCTAAGCGGATGAAGTCAGAATCGCTTCCAATAACACGTGGTCTTCGACTGAAGACTGGAAGAGGGGCTAAGTAACGTGCTGAACATTACTGACTTGAGCGTGAGCAGGATACAAAATAGATTGCGCAAGTGAGCATGGCGTTCATGTGTAATGACAATATTGGTACCGTATTGCATCAGACACAGCAAACCGTTTTCCACGACTGCAAAATACCATATACGCCCGTTGCTCCTTCTTGACGCTGCTTCCACAGCCTTTCGACAAATCAGGGCGACACTGCTAGGATCGTTGACGACACGCCTGAGCATGGCGAGACATGGAGCCCCGCAGGTTGAACGGGGGGCAGGAACCACACCCCCTTGATAGCTCTAGACTTCAGCTCGCACGATCCAACTCAGATATCCGGATTCTTGGGGCCCCGTTGGAAACGACTTGTGCCATGGGACATCTAAACCCCATAGTTCAGTCTCCCTGACAAGTTGCCAGATTTTGTAACGAAGTAGAGTGGCGGAATTCATGGCCGCAGCCCACCACCAACGGCATCCGGGCGGCAATACTGCATTTCTTGAACAGGGAAGAAGAGATTCGAAGCGAATGAGAACGAGGCCATTCGGTTGCTGCTGTATGACAAATCGTGAGCCGGCGTCGAGTCCCCATAGCATCAGCCCAGCTATGTTCGCTAACTGCGGAATGGAACTCAACTATGTGGACAACGTCCCTAGACTCGAGTCGACAGTACATGCATGGGAGTCCATCCCTTTCGAATCATGCCGCAAGTCCTAACAATCGGCGTACCCAGCGTGTGCATGAGCTTCTATGAGGCAGTCACGGGCGTCTTGACCGTGCAGAGAACCACTCGAGGAGTCATTGAGGACTTGCCCTTAACATTTCACAAGGCTGAAGGGATGATGGGGGGGAAACCTCCGCAATACGGTCCTCAAAAGCGACTGCTGGCTCCGATATAAAACCAGACAAGAGGATCGGACGACAGCACCACTATCCATCTTCCAGCAAAGCAGCAGAGACCCAACACTCGTTTACTTGGTTTCTTTTCCTTTCTTCCCTTTTTACGGCTTCTTTTTACGGCTTCTTTTGGCAACATTTTGCTTACAGCCCCCCCAACCAGCCCACAATCCTTCTTTTGGGGAAACCTTGGCGTCAGTAGTAGTGTCTCCCCTCCGAGACTTCTACGATGCTGTTCGGCAGGATTTTGGCGTGGTCCTCTCTCCAGAGGCTCGCCGTCTCGCTGGCAGTTCCCGTTGCTGAGCCTCGCGCTGATGGCGTTTCCACTCTTGCCGATGAGATTCACGCCATAAGCAACATCGATCTCGCCGATCTTTCCAATGACGAACTTGTTGCTCTTGAGGCGCGAGCCATGGAGCTGGCCGAGCGCGTGCCAGGCCATATTCAAGAGCGTCAACTGATTTCGGGTCTCAGTTGTCTCTTGTCCGGCCTCACCTTTCTTATTGCCAACATTCTGCTACAGCCTGGCGCACCAGCCTTCTGTGCAAGGTACGAATGCCCATCTTTGGCCCCCCCTCTCTCTCTCTATATATACAACACACCAACGAGAAAACAACACGATACTAATACCTAACCGCTTTGTACTGCAGCGTCCTTGGATATTCCACCGTCACATCGATCCTGGGCATCTCAACCACGACTGTGTTGAGCACCAGCACCACTACCGTCATCTCGGGCGTATCGAACGTCCTCTCCGTCGTGACGGCGGCCCCAGTCACCGGCCCTGCTGTGACTGGACTTCCAACTACCGTGACAATTACTGGAGGCACCACGTACGTAACTAGCTGCCTGTCCAGTGCCAATGCATTGGTTGCTGCTTCCAAGCGCCAAATCCTGGGCATCAACTTGGGGGGCTTGTTGGGGATCGGGGGCGGCGCTGTGGCAGCGCCCACCACTACAACAACAACAACAACCACCCTCGCGACATCAAGGGCCTCTTCTGGCTCAACTGCAGGCGTTGCTTCATCAACAGGCGCTGGTGCATCGACGGCCGCCACTGGATCGACAGCACGTACCTCGACTATCGCTAGCACAAGCCCCGTGGCGGCATCCTCGTCCGCAGGTCTGCTTGGTGGCCTTTTGGGTGGGTCTTCGACCGCCTCCGCTGCTACAGCCGCAACTGGATCGACAGCACGTACCTCGACTAGCACAATCCCCGTAACACCATCCTCGTCCGCAGGTCTGCTTGGTGGTCTCCTAGGCGGCGGATCCTCATCGGCTGCAACCGTTGCCGCCCCGTCTGTGGATCTACTTGGTGGTCTTTTGGGAGGTCTCTTGGGTGGTGGAGCTTCGACCGCCCCTACTGCGACAAGCGCCAGTGGAACGACTGCGCGTACCTCGACTAGCACAATCCCCGTGACGCCAACCTCGTCCGCAGGTCTTTTGGGCGCTGTTGGGGGTTTGCTGGGGGGATCTTCGCTAACAACAAGTGCTCCTGTTGCCACCTCCTCTGGAGGCCTTTTGGGCGTTGTGGGCGGACTGCTCGGGGGATCTTCGTCAACGACAACAAGTGCTCCTATTGCCTCCTCCTCTGGAGGCCTTTTGGGCGTTGTGGGTGGTTTGCTCGGTGGATCTTCGTCAACGCCAACGAGTGCTCCTCTTGCCACCTCCTCTGGAGGCCTTTTGGGCGCGGTCGGGGGCGCGGTCGGTGGCATTCTCGGTGGATCGTCGTCTACTACTGGTGCCGCTACATCGTCTGCTGGAGGCCTCTTGGGCGCTGTTGGGGGCTTGCTCGGGGGATCTTCGTCAACGACAACGAGTGCTCCTCTTGCCACCTCCTCTGGAGGCCTTTTGGGCGCGGTCGGGGGCGCGGTCGGTGGCATTCTCGGTGGATCGTCGTCTACTACTGGTGCCGCTACATCGTCTGCTGGAGGCCTCTTGGGCGCTGTTGGGGGCTTGCTCGGGGGATCTTCGTCAACGACAACGAGTGCTCCTCTTGCCACCTCCTCTGGAGGCCTTTTGGGCGCGGTCGGGGGCGCGGTCGGTGGCATTCTCGGTGGATCGTCGTCTACTTCTGGTGCCGCTACATCGTCTGCTGGAGGTCTCTTAGGCGCGGTCGGTGGCATTCTCGGTGGCTCCTCATCCACTACTGGTGCCGCTACATCGTCCTCTGGCGGTCTTTTAGGCGCTGTTGGCGGACTGCTCGGCGGATCATCGTCGACTATTCCTGTTACCACAACATCGTCCTCCAGAACTGCCACCTCATCCGCTGGAGGTCTTGTTGGCGCCGCGATAACGCCCACCACTAGCTCGTCGACGACGTCTTTCACGACGGACTTGAGCCCCGACCAGCAGACTTTGGTTTGCCAGTGCGCGGGCGCCACCACCCCGACCGTCTCGACTATTTTCACATCGACCCTGACCTCAGTTGTGGTTCGAACTGCTGGTGTTCTTGCCACGTCGACCAGCACTAGCACGATTACTCCCACTATTACCCCTACCATTATACCTGTAAGTGTCTGTCCTTGCCCGAATTTCTGTGGTAGAGGGGGGATTATTGCATGCTAACCAACATCCACTCCCCGGCAATAGACCAGCACCGTGTCCGTGACAGCCACTTCCCTCGTGTCCTCCTCATGTGCTCCCCCATCAGCCGCTCCAACCTGCGGTAACACTGGTGTCGACTGGGCTTACTTCTTCAACGCTGTTCCAACTATGAACTATGCTGCCCATAACCCCGAATACCTTCGCACCACCCTGCCCGGCGCCACCGGTTCCCAGGATCCAGCGCAGCAACTAGGTTCCTTTGCCGGAGGCTGCCCAAGCTACACATCCACCTACGACCAGCTCGGCACCACCCTTTACTGCAGCCTGTTCATGATGCAATGGCGTGGCTACTTTTACGCTGCCCAGTCCGGTGTCTACACCATCGGCTTCAGCCGGCGGGTGGACGACCTGGGTTACATCTGGGTCGGAGACGTGACGCGCATCCGCAACAACTATTCTGCTGCCAATGCGGACCTTGTCTCGTTCCAGGGCGCCACGAGCATCACATACACTGCGGTTGCCGGCGATTATGTACCGTTCCGGGCTGCGTTTGCGCAGTCGACGGGCCCCTATGCGTTTGGTGTAAGGATTACGGCGCCCGATGGTACGATCATTCTGGGGCCGAGCGGAAGTACCCAAAACCTGGTGCGGTACTCTTGCGATGGCACCGCGCCTGCGTATCAGGCCTGGGGTGCTGAGGTCTAAGGGTCGTCAAGAGAGAAAAGGAAAAGAGGGGTGGTTGCTTCATATGAGTATGGTCTGATGATGACTTTGGTATGATTGATGATGTTTGTCTTATTATGAGGGAATGATGATGAACGGATGAAGGACAGGTTTTACAATTGTTCTTTATATTTTAATAACCTCGTAATGCGCGTGGTCTGTTGAGGACAGCCAGGACGTGGGTGACCGCAATGAGGGGCTCTCCTTTTGTTATCTCGAGACAGAATTCTACACAAGGATTCTTTGATCGCCCATATGTTTGTGTATGTAAAAGACAAACAATCGGTGGGTTGGTCATGGTACAGATGGACCCCGTGAATCAACTGTGAGCTCATTGTAATATACAGGCTCGTGGCGTTTCTGAAGTCAAGCAATCTTGCTCTTCAGCCTTCATGGCTGGAGCACCCGAGAGCCAGCTGGAAGTATACCAAAAGGAGTATTTTATGATTTGACACTCGAGTCACACACCCGAGAACAATCCCGAGTATGACACTCAGTATTCGCAGCATAGTCGTACGTATATCGACCAAAATCACGTGCAACCACCCGGCAATGCCGACTCGCACATATAGGAAGATCCGCCACCCTGTTCATGAAAGTGCGATCCACAATTACCCCACGGGGGGTGAGCGGAAATTCCGGCCGGGTCGCAGCCGCGGCCCATTTCTGGACAGGGCTAGACAGCCCCGCGTCCCCCGGGAGACTCTCCTGGTCACGGGGGTGGTGGGAGGGGCGGAAGGAGCCCGCTGTGTGTGTCTGGGGAAGGTGCGCTTCAAGTCTTGCCCATGGATACACAAGACTTGTGAAGTAGGACGGGATAGAGGGTGGTGTAACATGAGCAATTTCTGCCAAGGGCAGCACGATAAACGCGACAAGAACGAACAAGTTGACCTGGAAGAGCCGTATGTCTAGCCTGTGCCCGGTAGAACGACCATGCCTTGTGTCTCTCGGTGGTGCGGCTCGATGTCCGAGCGCGCCGATCTGGACCAGAGAAATATACATGCTTGGGTATATATTTGATATCTTGGGCGCGCTTTACTTTCTGCAGCTGTCGCTCGGAAAGAGTTGGTCGCGTTTCTCGTTGTTCTCGGTCCTTCTTTTTGCTCCTCGCAGACCGACGCGGATGCCGAGTTTCGATCGCTGGGTCCTCACTGATAAGTAGATAGCACCGTCCCGTATTCGTTTTATAAGAGCCTTCACACAAGACGTCGTCTTGGCCTGGGTATTCAGACAAAATGGCTGCGGCAAAGGACGATTACCCGACGACACCCGCTGGCGCCCAGCCAAACGGCCACACGACAAATACAGCCCCAAACTCGATGGGGAACGGCAGCGGGCCCGTGCAAGCACCTCCTCAACAACAAAAACAACAGCAACAAGCTGCCGTTGCACTGGATATCATTATTGTTGGCGCTGGAATCAGCGGCCTTGCCACGGCCATCTCGTCGGTGCTGTCTGGACACAAGGTGACGGTCTTTGAGAGCGCCAAGGAACTCCTCGAGGTTTGTGCAATAAAACCAGTCTCTTTCCAGAAGTCTCAGATCATCACAGCCATGCGTCTCACGAAAGACCAAACTAAAACAAATCAAACAGGTCGGCGCAGGTCTCCAAGTAACACCCAACTCGACACGCATCCTCCAACGATGGGGTCTCCTCGACCCATCCTCGCCCGCCCTTTCATCCTCCTCCTCCTCCACCAACGCCTCTTATAGTGCAAGTAAAGACCTCTGGTCCACAGCCGCCGAGCCAACCTCCCTCACCGTCCACCGCTACACGGGCACCATCCTCGCGCATGAAGAGAACTTTGACACCAAGATGCGCACCCGGTACGCCGCGCCCTTCATCGACCTGCATCGTGTCGACCTCCAGCGTGCCCTCGTCGCCCGCGCGCGCAGCTTGGGTGTTTCTTTGCGTCTGGGCGAGCAGGTTGAGTCTGTTGTTGACGACTACTCTGCTTCTCCTTCTTCTTCTTCTTCTGCAAACGACGACGACGATAACATGAGCCATCACAAGGCAGCAATCACCACCAAATCCGGCCTCACAGTCTCCGCCGACCTTGTTGTCGCAGCAGATGGCGTCTGGTCCAAAGTCCAAGCTAGTTACTTTGGCGCTGAAAAGGCCCGCCCCGCTCTACCAACAGGCGATCTCGCATACCGCGTCGTCTTCACCCTCGACCAGCTCTCGCACGAAGACGACGAGGACCTGCGGCAGTGGATCAAGAACCCCACTGTGCACTTTTGGATTGGACCTGGTGCGCACGCTGTGGGTTACTCGATGAGAGGAGGGGATATGTATAATATCGTGCTGCTGGTGCCGGATAACTTACCAGAGGGCGTCAGCCGGCAGCCCGGAAGTCTGGAGGAGATGAAGGCCTTGTTCAAAGCGTGGGATCCCATTTTGAAGAGGTTTTTGGAGAGAGTTGAGGGGGTAGAAAAGTGGAGGCTGATGCATCGTGAGTCCTTGTTTTGTGTCTTTTGTGATGTCTGGAATTGCCCGGCAAACAGTCATGTGTTGGAGCGTGTGCATGGCTAACCTGCAAATAGGCGAGGAACTGCCCTCCTGGGTCAACGAAAAGGGCAACCTTGTTTTTGTGTAGGAGCACTCCCTCCCTTCCTCCCTCCTTACGCCTTTTCTCCGAGACAAAAGAAAAAGACTGACTTGTTTTCCCAATATCACAGCGGCGATTCTTGCCACCCTATGCTCCCCTACCTTGCCCAAGGCGCCAATTCGGCCGTTGAAGACGGCGCAGTACTGGGCCAACTGCTCGGCTGCATCAGGACCAAGTCCCAGATCCCCAAAGCTCTCAACATGTACGAAACACTGCGCAAGGCTCGAGGTGAGGCGATTGTGCGAGAGACGTTCAAGCAGGTATGCAATAGCGCCGGTACCGGTGCTGTTTTTCTTTGATCCATCTGCAATTCAATATTCGAGTGAATGTAGGCTAACGTTTTGAACCCCTTTTGTTTCCCTCTCTTCTAGCGACATGATTTTCACCTGCCCGATGGGCCAGAGCAAGAGGAACGAGATGCCTTGTTCCTCTCCATGCTGGGCAAGGACGAGATTATTGGTGCGTTTCCGAGTCGGTGGACCTGTCCTGAGGTGCAGCCGTGGTTGTACGGATATGATGCGTTCAGAGAAGTGGAGGATGCGGTTGCCAAGGACCCTTTTTAGAAGAAATCGGCTGCGATGAACGGGAGAGAGAGCACATCTTTTTGGTTTTATTCTTATAAGGAATAATGTATATATAGGTCAAAGAATAAAAAATACTACACCATTTCAGTTCACAAGCTCGTTACAAAAGTCCACGTCAAGGCTCTAACAGTACTTGAATACTAAAAGAAGAATACTATGATACTCAAAAAGTGATGTGATAAGAATCATTCACCCACTCGTCAGGGCTATGGTGGACATTGACGTTGTCTGGAGATGTGTACATGTAGGCTCTATGATCGTCGTGTTAAACCTATTCAACCGCTGACATGCCGTGGGAGACACCTTCACTGCATCACTTCTCTTTTCTTCTCCACCAGAATGAACCCCTTTGACGGACATTGGTCTTTTATTCTGTTTGTTCCAAGAGAAATAACATTACTCTCTAAGCATCACGCACCGCTACATCAATTTTGCTACAAGCCTCCTTTAGCTTTGCAGCATCAAACGCGGCCGGCTCTTCCGGCAGCACGATAGTCTTGCAGTCTTCGCCAGCGAGTCGGACAAGCTCTTCGATGCCCTCACCATTGGTAAAGGTAATAGCACGCACGTAGCGGCTGCCAAACTCCAAAGTGAACGCCTGGCCCGCAGGCACCAAAAGGGTCTGGCCTTCACGCACTTCATTCCAAGCACCATCTGCTTCTATCTTGACCTTCAAGATGCCCTCTTGCACGCAGAAACAGTGATCTACATTCCGGAAGTTCAACCACTTGCCTGACAGCGGGGACTTGCCGTATATACTGGACGATTCCAGGCTGGTAATGGAGAACTTGCCCGAGCACTGACGAGCATAGATGAATGGCCTCGACAGGATGCCGCCCAGAATCTGTCGGGGACCGGTGTTGGCGCGCAAAAAGTATGGTGTGAGGGGTTCTTCGGGGATCGTGTTTTCCGAGTCGAGCCAGTCCGCCACGGCAGGAGGGTCGTACTCGCGCACAAAGTGGACGTCGAAGCGATCTTTGGCCGCCATAACCTTGGGGATGATGTGGGCTTTTAGGTCGCGGTTGTCCTCTTCGGGGACAATGACGCCGTTGTAGGACTCGGAAACGTATCGGAAAAAGTCGACCCAGTCACCGGGAGCGACGAGACCAAGTTGTTCGGCGTGGGGGCCGAGGGTCTCGGGTTGATGTATGACTTTCTGTTGCGTTAAAAAACAAAAAGATCAGCATCCATTTCCTCCTACCAACTTAGTCGCCCGTCCATGAGCTGAGTAGCCAGACATACAGGAGGCACGTAGGCAAAGTCGCCCGGGCCGAGGATTCGGCACTTGTCGCCATTCCACAGCTTCAGGAAGCCCTTGGTGGGAAGAAAGACGTCGTGTGCTTCGGCGTGCCAGTGGAACCCCGGCGCATCTGCCAGCACTGCACCGCTTGAAAAGACGGCGATACCGCCGCGCGTCTGCTTGGAAGAAGCAAGGATGCGGAAGACGCCCTTGCTGCCGGGGATACTGATGCGCTCGCCCTCGAGCTGGTCGATGATGTAGCTCGAGCCGTCTTCAGGTGGGGTGTTGAGGACTGGAATGCTCATCTTGGACTGAAGCGATTTTGAAGATCGGGGGTGGATGGATTGTGTCAGGTCGTGTCAAGAAGCAGGATGCTGCTATTGGAAACGAGCGAGAAGGCCAGCTAGGCCAGCTATAAACTCAGGCTGGCTCGGAAGAAATGACTACCAGCTCCAAGACCAGGGAGCACATTGAGCCGATAACTTTCCCACATGCCCAAGGGAGTTGATGCCACAGCCCTGATGTCCTGTCCGGAAATTCCGGTCACGATGTCGTATGCGGGGGAGTGGCTCGGCATCATTTCTGGAGAAGGAGCTTCGGTGTGACAGGTACATGGCATGGTAGTGGAGATTGGCCGGTTTCCAGGGGACTCGTCAGTCAGTTCAGCTTGCGTATAGCAGCAGTGTGGTTCGGTAATTGAATCCCATGATTGAGCGTATGGAAAATGGGCACGTGGGGGTAGGTGGATCATAGACGGATCCATTATTGCGGAGAAGTGGGAACAGGCCGCTACCTAGGTACTTAAATACTTGGATACTTGATTACCTCCAAATGGTGTCCCTTGTCCCAAACCAGGTCATCTGAGCTTCAGAGGCTGACTCAGCAGCCAGGCTGGAAGATCCGGCTCGGATTCCAACATGGTCCCAAGGCCGCCGTTTGCCCATCGCCGGACATCGCGAGCATCACCCCGCCTTTTCCTACGAGCGACGCCATGAGCCAGAGCCAGTGCGACCCCGATCGACAGCCACCCCAGCAGCCAGCGTCGCCTTCACCTGCAACACCACCGCTGCCTCCTCCTCCACGGTCAACGAGCCACAAAGTCCGCCGGCCGCGCGCGGCGAGGGCATGCAACCTCTGCCGCGTCAAGAAGAACAAGTGCGATGAGCTGTACCCTTGTACCTACTGCCGAAGTGAGTCTGATTTTAAGGATGCCTTCAAAGGTAAACAAATTTGACAAAACCTTGTGAAACGACAGGCCGCAATGTAGAATGTGTCTACCAGGGACAAGACGCGGCTCGAGGTCGTTATACAAACGAGTACGTCTGTCTGTCTGACTGCCTTGGCCCCTCCATTCAGCCCACGCAGACACTCATCTGCTGTTTGTATCATGACAGATATGTGCGTAGCCTCGAGGACCAGGTTCGCCAGCTCTCGGCTGCTCTGGAGACGGAAAAGGCGACCTCTAGCAGCCATCAACCGGATGCCGCGTCACCGTCGCTGTCAGGCTTCGCCAAGGCTGGCGCTGCTCGCTCCCAGCCGTCCCCTTCTGTAGAGCCAGGCTTTGCTGCTTCCCCGAAGCGAGCACGGCCAGCTAGCCACGAGCTGACCGCAATCAACACTCACACCCACAACGTCGAGTTCTACGGCAGCTCTTCGTCGGTCGTCCTCCTGTCCCAGGCTCAGAAAGGAAGGTTCCAGGATGCTCAAGATAATAGCGCCAACCGTCATGACCAGGCTGAATCTGAAGCTGCCGCCGCGGTTCTCCTTTCGAGCCTCCATAACACCGGCTTTTCCCCCAGACAGGTGGACACCGGCGCCGAGGCGCTGTCTGCAAGTACAATAGCTGACAAGCCCCTCCCATCCATTGTCGAGGCAACACATTTCCGCCAGTGCAGTGTCTTTTTACACAACTTCTTCTCGACCTTGCACTATATCCACCCCATTCTCGACAAGTCCTCCTTTTTCGAACAATGCGAGGTTTTATGGTCTGGGGACAAGCAAGCCATCAAAGAGCACGCCAGTTTTGTGCCCTTGTATTACAGCGTGCTCTCACTCGGTGCCCTTGTGGGCTATCGAGATACTGAGCCCATCGGTGGCATCACAAACGTTCAGTGGAGCAGAAAGTTCTTTAACGAAGCTCGACAGCGGTTCACTTCACTAGAAGTTGTTACAGACCTTGAAATGGTGCAAGCGCAGTTTTTCTTGGTGAGCTCAAATCATCTTTTGTTTTCATGATGTGGAGTCCCTTTTTGACTTGTATTATAGGCCAAAGTCTGTCAAAACGAGCTCAACTCGCACTGTAAGTCCATCAACTTCGACTTCGACTTCGACTTTGTTGCCTCATTCATACACACAGCTGACACCGCTCCAGGGTCATATTCCTACACTGGTCTTGCGGGTCGCACGGCTTTGGCCATGGGCATCAACCGCCAGCCCAGCCCACAATCCAGAAAGACTCCAGCCCTACTGAGGGCAGAAGCAAGAACTTGGTGGTACGTACTCCTTGGATCGCTGGACGCAGATGGTGCAAGGCTGACTCATGGCATCAGGGGCCTTTACTCGTTGGAAGAGCAAGTTGACGTCCGCTATGTGGCATTCTCGCAGACATTGCTAACTTCTCCATAGAGAGCTCTCATTTTCCATGGGTCGTCCCAGCAGCCTGGGCACTGATGACTATCACAACCGTGACTTCCCTTTCACCGACGTCTCTGAACTGCCATCGCCATCCGACACCGACATGCTTGATCCACCCCATTGTGCCATAATCAAACATATGGTTGACTTGTCGCGAATTACGCGCCATTTGTGCATACAAATATACCTTAAACATCACCCTTTGCCCAAATCAGTGGAAGTCGCCCAGCAAATTGACCACATCTTGGATGAATGGCTTCGAGGTTTGCCAGCAAACATACGGCCGCGCCAAACACTGGACCCGTCCATAGTAAATAGTAGCAAGGAGGCCATTTGGATGAAACGCCAAAGGCTGGTGCTCTATATTCGTATGTTCTGACCGGCCGCTCAATTCCGTTTAGCTATTCAAGTTATTGACTCTTACTTGCAGGCTACTTGAATCTCAAAATTTTGACATATAGCTCTATCTTATTAACATCCAGCCATCAAGAGAGAACGCAGGTCCCCGGTTCGTACGACGCAACACAGAGGTGCTTGACCTCTGCCAAAGAAACCATTGAACTCATCCACGAAACATACAAGCACCATGAATTCTTTCGCACTTGGTTCGCCATTCCCACTCTTTTTGCCGACTGTTTATCCGAAAGCCGATGCTAATCAAACTCTGCAGGTTCTACAATACGACATACACCATATTTGCCGCGTCTGTTATTCTTGTCTACATCAATCAAGAAGTCTTCCATTCCGAGGTTCAGCAACTCTTTCAACACGTCAACATGGCCATCGAAATCCTGCAAAGCATGGCAGAAGACTGTGTTGTAGCTGGCAAATCTGCGCAAATTCTGCAAAAGGCACTCAACCGTGCCTTAGCGATCCATCACCAAAAAGACTCGGAGAGACTAGCAGACACATTAATGTCCTTGGCAGGACGACCGCACGAGGATCGACAGCAACCGATCCCAAGAGTTCAAGCCTTGCCCATGGAGCCCATTTACGGTGCAAATAGCGATTCAGCTCTGAGAAGTCAAGGAAATCTTGCACCCGGTGGCCCATGGCTTGATCCCGAGATGAACATCAACTGGATGCACTGCTGGGCGCCCGTAAGCCTCCTAGACAATGAGATGCTCGATACAGACTTGAACCTGCCCTTTATGGGATTCGAAGGAGCTGCTCCTAGTCAAAATCCTAGGCCTGGATGAAGACTGTCTCATGGCAGCAATAGCCACCTTGTTTCTCAAGCTAAGGCTTCTACGTCTTGTGTAGCATTTCTCAGTCTTTGCGATTCTCTCATTGCGGAATTCACAAGCCTTAAACCAATGAATAGCTTTTAGAGCGAATCACTGTCCGACAACAGCAGGGAACAGCATAGACGGTCTTTGCCGACACTACTTGGAAATGTGCATCGTCACCCCAAAAGCGGCACAATGCGACCCAGCAAGTCATCGCGGCGGACTTGGTTGCGACTTCGCCGAGAAGAGCGAGTCAACCTAGGCCGTCCTAGTTCAGTGATTCAATGCGATCTCGGCCGTACCCGCTCCGATACTTCTTGCTACCCTATACTGTCTCCGTTTTGCTTGGCTTGAGAGACGGCCATGGTCAATATTACCCGCTAGACAGTCGATGGACACGATGCTCAACTTGCAGGCTGTGCACAGCTGTCTCAATGTCCAGTAAGAACGCAAGAAAGGGGCTCAAATCTCACCGCGCAACTCAGCGAATCTCCAAGAGGTCTGCCGCGGCTTAGCACGGTCATCTTGAGGAGATTTGCCGTGCGATCTCTGCCTTTCCACGATCTCAATCTGGACAATGGATGCTGTCTTGCAATCCTTAGCTGGTATTCGTTCCATTAGGGTACAAAATAATACGAAGTTGAGATTTCGCTATGTTGTGACTTGTTCCTCTATTTCTTTTGCAGATTTTCTTTCCAAAAAGATTAAAAAAAAAAAAAAAAACCACCTTTCAACCCTCTAGAAGCAAGAACCCATGGTATACCCAGAAAAGAAAAGAAATCGCTGTCTACACTTATTCGCCCCCATCCCTCGATTTAATAGGGATGAATCGCTTCCGCCCTCTATTAACTCACGCGGCCTTCTTCTTTTTGTCTTTGTTTTCTTTATTTGGCGCCTCAACTCTTTGCAATAGTATGCGTCGACTGCTTGCATCACTCGACATCACCGGTAGCAAACAGCTCCAGGTGCACTCTCGACTTGTCGACTCCCAGGTCCATCAGCTTGTCGCGAATGTCAGTCATGAACTGCTCCGGTCCGCAGATAAAGTAATCTGCCCTGCTGTCCTTGACAAAAAGCGTTGACTCATGATTCAGTGCTGCAATATCCAGCCTTGGCTTGCCTTCGCTGTCCAAGCCCTCGCGCAGATGCACGTGCACCGCTGCGCGGTCCTTGATGCTCTCTGCAACATCCAAAACCTCATCCGCAAACGGCTGCGTCGACTTGGAGCGCGACGTGTGGATCCATGATACAGGCCGTTGAATCGCCTTTGGGCTGGCCAGCGCATGCAGCATCGACATCATGGGCGTGGCACCCACACCAGCCGAGACGAGTACCGCCGGAGCGCCCTGCTTGGACACATCCTTTGGGTCCAGATAGAACTCACCGTGTGGGTGCGACAGTTCCACAACGTCTCCTTCCTTGTAGCTCTCGTGCAGCAAATTCGACACGAGGCCGTCCACGCTCACAGCGTCGTCGTGTTCCTTCTTGACGCTGATACGGTACTGCGTCCGGGCTGAGTCTTCGGCGGTCCACGAGCTCAGACTGTACTGTCTGCTTTGCAAATGGCCCAGCTGCGGTGCAGGGATCTGCACACTGATATACTGCCCTGGCAAGAACTCCGGGAGTGGCACGGCACCATCCACGGGCTCCAAGTAGAAGCTCGCAATGCCTTGCGCCTCTGCCACTTTGCGCGCGATCCGGAACTTGCGCCAGCCCTGCCAGCCCTGCCCATCCGCCTCATACAGCTGCTTCTCGCGCGCAATGAAGACGCTCGCCAGCACGCCGTACGCAGCTGTCCAGGCGTCGACAATCTCTGGCGTCGCTGCGTCGCCCAACACTTGGCCGATGGCGCCAATCAGCTGTCCGCCCACAATGTCGTACTGCTCGGGTCGGATGAACAGGCTGACGTGTTTTTGGGCAATGCGCTCGACGGCGTGGGTGAGCACGGGGAGGTTGTCAATGTAGCTGGCGTAGGCGAGCACGGCGCGGGCGAGGGCGCGCGGCTGGGCGCCGGTTATTTGTGAGGTGTGGCTAAAGATGTCCTTCATATCCGGGTGGGCTGCGATCATGTTGTTGTACATTGTTTTTGTGATCGCTTCGCCGTGGGCTTGGAGGACGGGGACGGTGGCTTTGATGATGGACAGCTGAGAGGGCGTGAGGGGGCGCTGCTTGAGGCAGAGCGAAGGAAGAGGTGTCGACTGCCATTGTGAATGGAATTGATTTTGGTATTGGTGTGTCGTGGTCCGTTATGGTGTAGTTGGGAGGAAGAAAGAGGTAAAAATGATGTTGAGACTGGAGTAGGGGGGTGAATAAAGGATGACTATAAAGCGTAAACCCAACTTGGCTTTACGCGTGTATACGAGCAAATATCTTTGAAGATTCACTGAATTCCTGGATTTCCTTGAATACAAGACCATATGGAACCTTGGATGCTCCCAATGGGATTTGCCACGAGGCCCTTTTTATCACATTTTGCCGTCATGATGACTCGCCCCATGTCCCTATTCTTTTCCCCCATGCCCGCAGCTCCACGGAGATGCTTCTGTCAATTGGGAAATAGGAGAACAGGAAGGATGAGGCCATCATGCCTTATCTGGTGAAGCATTTGAACATAGCCCGTTCCCTGATCAATATTTCGGAGTAGCCCTCCCGGTTTCTTCCCAAAGATGGGGTGATGCCCAGCCAAGCCGCCGAAAAAAAAAAAGCTGGAAGAAAAAGAACAGGCGATTGAGTGGGAAACTAAGCGACCGACGCCCTCGGTCCTTGGCCCCGCCCTTTGCATAATTGTCCTGCCCGTACGACAAAGCTGCGCGCGCGCGCGCCACCCCCGGAGTCGAAAGGGCCAGAACAAGTTGATTAATAGTGCCGCTGTGATTTGTCACTTTGTTTTAAATTGGCGCGCGAAAGTGGGCCGATACTTTTCATTGCCGCCGCTATTGCGCCGTTTTGTGTCAGTGTGTGACTTGCTTGGGTTTTTTTATTTTTGCTTACCCGATCTATTTTCGCCTTGTTTGGCTTTCTCCGCGGCGCATGGGAAGGTATGCACAAGGTCGGGGCTTGACCGGCCGGTGTATGCTATTAAGCGGAGAGGAAGGCTGGATACCGGCATGATATGATGGGTAGAGAGATAATCAATGAGTAAGCATCCGGCATGTGGGAGGATGTATGCGTCTAGCGCAACGACCAAGCAGTAGAACTTTGTTGTTCCTTCACCAAATGTCAACTTGGTCGGTTCTGTGCGTCTATGAGGTTCTTGAATTGCGTGCCTCAGAGCAAGATGCTTGTTTGACCGTTTTCAATCATTCTCCAGGTCTAAATAAAGGGATCGTGATGACGTCGACCAAGTGTGAAGAGATGAGCCGATGTGCGCTCGAGTGCTCCCAGCTCTGGGGCTGATGGCAGAGGATGACCAAACTTGGTTCGTGTCTCATCTATTGTTAAAATATGTATCTTTTGTGTTTCAACCTGTCTTTGCCTGATTGCCGGCATCAAATTTACAGTGGCAGTTTGTGAGATTGCCTCGAACACCGAACGCTTGCTTCGCCATTAATGAAGTTCTCGACCACATGGATCTAAGAGGCAACTCGATCAACTCGTACCCGCCGCTGGTTGCTTTTATAGCTTCTTTTCTGGCCTATCGGGGGTTACTTGACTAGTGTCGGGAACCAGTACTTCAAGGCATGGTGTGGGACATATTACTTCTACTCCGGGAGTTCTTTGGCATGCTGAGGTCAGCCTTAACAAGTCATAGAAACCATTAACCACGAGCTTATAATCCATTGCTGCGAACAGTACATGTCTTATTATCCCGGGTGTAGTACCTCTACGGAGATACATCGATGCATACCAATGAATTTAATGCTCCGGTCCGCAGTCAAATTGGCCTACGACTACGCATGAGCTTCGTGGCCCTCCATTGAGTAATTACATAGTAGGTCACAGATTACATTGATTTCTTCAGGCTGGAACTATACGAACAAGCTACAAATGCATCCACTAGTCCTTGAAATTAGTGAAGATCAAACAGCGGATGCCGTCGTGGGAATCAGCCACTCCTATCTATACTATGACAGCCGGTCAGTATCGCGTACTTGTTCCTTGTTGAACTTATTTGACAATTTTAGGCAGGACAGTGGTAAATTCCATAAATCAGCATTCATGATTGCTCGAGAGAGTTGTTTTGCTGAAACGAGAAATGACTCGACATCTAAAGGACTGTCCCTTTATCAAAACCGGTCTGATAGACATACCTGAAGCTAATCTCACTCTGGTCATATGTTGAAATGCTGAGAAACAATGCTTGAGACGAGGATATCGAATCAATACCGGCAGCAATAGACCTCTGTTCCAGCAAACAATTGTGCAAAATATCAATATATGGCGCCACGAGTTCCGGACGAAATGTGATAGGCCTTGACACTTTTGAATACAGGGGCCACGATCCAAGCTATTGCTGGGTATATGCCATGATTCTTTCTCGCCAATGGCTGGTAGACACTCAGACGGCAGCAAAGAACAAAGCCTTTCGCCCATTGAAACAGCAGTCCCGACTGTAATATTCGTGCAAGACGAGGTCCTACCCTTCAAGCATGTTTTTCGATCTCCTTTACTATAGCAGGAATAAGAGGGGAAACTTCCGCGTGTCTCTTTCTTTCTTTCCTTCCGAGCAAGCTCTCATTACTATTTAACTCTTGCCAAACTTCGAGTTTATTCGGTAGCGCCCACGCTCCTGCAAGGGTGCATAATCCAGCCAGCACTTAGACTAAAAATGAAAGGAGACGGAAAAAAAAAGAAGAAGAAGAAAACGTGTATCTAGGGATTAAAAATGCTATAAATCAATCAAAGGGGGATATTCATGTTCTCAAAGTCGATCATATGTAGTAAAACTGTGAACCTTCAGGGAAAGTGGATAGTACTTACATGATTAGGAAAAGCCTAAACACAACGAGTCTACTGTTATTCGAGTCGATCAAGTATCAAATTTACAATAAGAGGTAAAACAGAAATTCAATTCAGCATAAATCTTATCGTCATCATTGCTTTTATATTATCTCCCTTTGGTTCCTCATAAGACACTCCTTCTGCCATATTTAGCAACCATATATCAGAATCTAATCCTCCAAATGAACATCCAAATCTACTTGTCCGTCGGATCCGCGATGGATGGAGGGGTTTGCCTCAAATCCAGTGTGGCTAACCTCATGGTCTTGTTGTTGCTGTTTTTGCTCAGTCATTCCATGCGATTTGGAATCACGATGATTCAGATGGCATTCACTAAAATGCTTTTCCAGAAGGTCTGGTGAGGCGAGAGTCCTGTTGCAAACTTTGCATATCTGTTCATCGAACAGCAAAACGATCATACACGCAGCCTGAGCGTCTTGCTTCGTACTTGCCGAACGGAAGTCTGCAGCGCCGGAATGATTATGGTTCTTCTTGAGGTGAGCAGCGAGTTTGCTCTTATCCTCCCACCATCCTGATTTGCGATTGCGGATCGCTTCATGTAGCTTTCCGCAGCCTTGAAGATGGGTTTTGGCTTGTTTCAGCTCCTCCACAGTCAATGCACCTTGGGTTTCTGATTGTGATGGTAACCTGGTAAACCCCTTATTGCAGCTTTTGCAGGTATATGAAGTTTTATTGATATGCAGTGAGCAGATGAGGCATCCGTACTTTGTCGGCCAGTGTGACTTTTTGTGGATTGTCCATTGACTCCAGCTTGTATACCCCTGGTCGCAATTATGGTAGGGACATTTCATTCGTGTTTTGTCTTTTGTTTTTGGAGGCGTTATTGTTTCTGCTGTTGATCGAAATTGTGCAGGCACAGTGTTGCCAACATTGTTGCTGGCATTCGTCCCCGGGGAATCTGTGGGAGCCGTCGGCCCTTCAGTCGTCTGTATACCGTTATGGCCTTGCGGCGGTTGCAAGCCATCAGGTTGACGCTGGTTAAAGGCATTGTAGAGAGCTTGTTCTGGGACTTTTCCGTATAGAGTTTCCAATAAATGGACAAAAGCGTTGGTCTGCTCAAGGCTTGGGTTTGGCTGTTTCTGATAAAAGAAGTGGATCCAAGCATATTGCTCGGAATCGAGTCCAGGCGCACAAGCTTGGGAATCACCATCACCCTGGTTTGATGGATCTTGAAGTGTAGAGCCGGAGATGTGAGAGGGTGTCGGGTTCATGTTTCTTTGGATATTTGAATGATGGAATGGTCCGACGGGGTAGAGGGGCGCTGCGTAGTCGACATGGCTATGATATTGTCCATTCTGCTGATATGGAGTAAGCTGGGATGCGAGTCCCCCGGACTACAGAGCGAAAATGATTAGCCACCGTCTTTTCTGCTTGTAAATCATGCTTGTCTATCTTTTCGTGGGAGACTTACTCTCGTTCTGGCATTGTTCATGACCTGGGGCATGAAGACCGTCCCTGATGCGTCGATCATCAACCCTGTAGCTGGGTTGTAGAATTGGTCCATGATCGCCTGCAACCATAGGCGTGTCCAGGATGATGCAAATGGCGGGGTCGAGATGGGCTCTCGAAGGGTCAGAGGGTACCCAGGAACTTGCCGATGATCTGTGCGGTCGGCAGTGTAGTCATATATTGCACACAGAGGCCCTTGAAGACTCCTTGCGGCCTCAGGAATGGAAAGAACAATATCAAAGCCAAGGACTTGCGATCTCCAGAGGAAAACCGTCTTCAAGGGACTCGTGCACGATGGAATAATAGAGAACTGAAGGAGCTGGTTGACCTGCCAGGCAAAGAGGAAGTGAGCAAGAGGACCTGGGACCGCAGACAAAAAGGGGGGCACTGTCAGCCACTCAGCAATGCAAGCCCAGCACCACCACCACCACCCAATGCACGTCACTCGCTCAGGGCCTCGCTAGCTGGGCTGCTGAGGCTTTTACGGATCCTTGACACTGAGGGTGTCCCGGTATGCTGGAAATGGTTGGGGGGGGGGGGCACATGGTTTGCGCTGCAAGCCGTTTTGGGTCCGAGGTCATTGGTTCTTGCACTGATGATTGCGTGTTGTAATTGAGCAATAGGGAACGAAAATTATTGAGAGACGGAAAGCTTGGTGGGGAAGAAAGGGAGAAATCCATGATATTCTTCCATCTATTTGTTCTTTTTGTAAGAAGACAAGAAGCAAGATATTCTATGCTGGCTGTTAATCAAAGAATGAAGCACATTTGCGTGTTTAAGCCGCTCGCGGCCCGCCAATATCCAAGTCTATCTATCTATAAATACAGGCCGTTGGAATAGTGTACTGTTCTTCGCATCCATCTCAAGTGAACAGAGGCTGAAATCTGTCGTTCTTCAAAGACATACAATAGCACTTACAGTGGTATTGATCACCGGCTCTTTATGGAAACCAAATTATGCCACCCTTCGCAGATAGCGCTGTCATTGCCCTTGCGCCAGTGCATGCATCCTTTTTCAGGGCTCTCCGACTGTAAGTTTGATCCCTACTGAGATGAATACGCGTGGCGCATAGCGAACCCAGAATGACTCCAAGCTCCTCCTGAGACGGCCAGTGACCCTCTTGAGGACTTCCAGGGACAGATATATCACCAGCGTCAAGACTGTAATGACAAAAGGATATAGAGACAAGGGGACCTTTTGAATAGTCGCGGCGTCGAGCAAAAGAAGAGCGCTGATGACCACAATGGAGACAAGGCCATGATCTGCTTGTCTGGACCTGCGCAACTTGCTCCAGGGCCCGAACAGCGCGTGCAAAACGATTTGCGCAAGCCACACAAGGTACAGGCTGCAAAGTGGGACGTGCATTTACCGCGGTGGTTAGCGAGTCTCGTTTGGCTTGACATCGTAGCGGTGCAGGTCAGTGAGTGGGCTTGCTTACCTCCAGTGTAGCTGCTGTAGTACTGCCACCGCCAGATCGAACAGAGGCTGCTCCTTGTTGAAGTCAGGCCCGAAGAAGTAGGCCAGCAGCGCCGTTATCACCGTGAGCAGAATGACGAGCAGCGAGGGCCACTGCTCCTGCGGATCGATGGGTTTGTTCGCCTCCAGGCCTGCATGTTCCCCTGCAGGCTCACCTGTCTGGTTGATTATCCCCACCGCGTCGTCACCTGCATCGGCGTCACTCATTGCGCTTTCCGTGGGGTATAGCAGGCGATCGGAAGTTTGTTGTAGAGCACTTGGAACTGGGGAAGCAAATCGGGGTTTGAAGGCGCTATGTAAAGTTAGCTATTTCTATGATGTCCTTTGAACAGGACAAAACAGCAGCAACGTACATTAACCTTGGTATATGTATGATGGATTTCTTGCCTACGTTGATCGCTTTGAATGAAGATATGAGTGTCGTGTGTCGTGTAGCGTGCAGACGTAAAGGGGATGAATTGGAACAAGGCGACTTCGCTGCAAGAGAAGAAGAAAGGAAAAGACGATGGCAGTTTGGAAGCTTGTCAAAATATCATCTGCTGGGGAAAGCTACAAAGCGGAAGATTACAACACGCCAGAGTTGCCCAGAGACTGTTGAAGTGACCGAGATTCTGGATGGGAGCATCTTGTTCTCTCTCCCTCTCTCTCTCTCCAGCTTGGCATCAACGTCACTGAAGCTGGCTATAGCGGATACATTCGTGATGGGACCTATGCCCCTCTCTGCGGTGTGCTGTCAAACCTGTCCGGAGGCCTGCGACCACTTCCTTGGGGCACTGCAGAATAAGTGCTTGTAGACTGATGCTCATCAGCAACAGTTCACAGACAAGAAAGAGGGTAGCGGTAGAAACTGGGCTTCGTGATCTCATAGACAACAGTGCATCGGCTACAGTTCGTATCTTGTTCGCAGACGACAGCTCATAGACTCCTGCGCATGGGATCTTGTTCATAGCCAACAATCCATTGGCTACAGTTCACAGGCTCTAGCTCATGGGATATTGTTCACAGACAACACTCCATGGGCTATAGTCCACAGGCTCTAGCTCGTAAGATATTGTTCGCAGACAACAGTTCATGAGCAACAGCGCCTTTGCCTGGTACGTATCCCGAAAATCAGCTTCTGTCAGCACCGCGAATTCGGCCGGTGTTGCATGTACATAGTACTCCGTGCACCTAGTACGTATCTAGAGTTGTGCTGACTTGAATGCAACAGCAGTAAGGATGACGAGTTTGATTGTATGTGGTGCGCAAAGGCAACGGAACTCACAACAAGGCGTTCACAAGTCGCCTCCCTCACGTGTAGCCGTCTTTTTGATAATAAAAGAGTAACCTGGCTCACTGGTCTTCGCCTCTACTGACTGTTCAACATGGTAACTTCATTACTCTACCCTTTATCTGCTTTCTCACTGACAATGAAGATTGTGTCGTGCAATTGGAGGGAGACGTTCTGTTTTTTGCACGGAATCAGGACGACAGTCCACGCCAAGTCCATGTTGCGGCCAGGGCTTCATCATCCGGGCTACACGCCTTTCCAAGCGAACAAGCGAGTGAAATACACGCAAGACCATATGGTTGGAATCAGACTCGGGGAAATTCTCTTGCAAAATCTCGATTTCCTTGTCGCATGCTCCTCTTTGGCTATTGCGACTCAAGGCTTGATATTGCGTGGATCTCCAGAGGTAAGTGAAAACCTGGAATACAGCCACTACGGGATTGTATCGCTGATGAGTTGCATGTCCGATGGAAAGAAATACCCTGCCTCGTGGGCCCGGTCGACCTCAACAGAGACTTGCTCACAGCTTCTTGCTAGCACAGGGCAAGACATAGCAACGCTGTCCTGTAGTTGTTTGGCATGGTCCTCGCTTGTCGTACTATATAAACGCCGATTCGTGGAGGAGCGTCACGGTTGGTGCCTTCTAACGGCAACAGTGGCTGTGGTTGTCCTGGTTTCAACCACCACCATTGCTGCGGACTTTGCAGTTATGGCCCTTTTCCCTTGGTTGTTGATTTTCGCCCTCATCATCGGCTCGCTTTGGGAGAGACGGCAAGAGATTGAAAGCGAACGAAGCAGTCAATGCAGTCAACTCGATTGCCCACCGAGCCAGAATGAGACGGTTGTTCCAGTCTGACATGCTGGTGCCGATGATGGGTTTCCGGATGGGGTTTCTTCGGCAAGGGATTTCCGAGACCTGTCGTCGTGGAAACGTCCCGCTTCGCTTCTACTTGCGTAACTGTGTGTATTGCATATATGCTGGAGGAATATCTCTTTGCGATTCGCTAATTCTGAACACGAGGGGCTCGCACGTCGCATGCTGCTCAGGTACCTGTCAATGACTTCAACATGACAGTACAGTTGGCTGGCTTGCAGAATGTGTAGCCCTATAATCCATCTGACGGTCGTCAACGGGAACTGAAATCGACATGGGTATATCAATCGCTGTCTCGGCCTACACAGACAGCGAGCCGTGTAAATGAGAGCAGCGATTGAGTGAACGAAAGGCCCAAATATTCACACAAAAGATAGCCTAAATGAAGGACAACCAATATCCAGATATTTACTCGCATGTACTCAAGTGCTCTTCATTTTCCTCACCATGACAACAACATCACATTCGAAAATCGTCGTATTCCCAGTGATGGAATGTTGCCGAGATATCATGAGTCGTTGGCTGGGCCACGAGTCGATTATCCCCGTGCCGCTTTCGTCCAAAAGGTGGGAACCGAACCGACCCGCTAGTGAAAGTATAGCATAGTACATACCCTACTCATCTACTATATGTATGTACCGTCTTCTGCGTGACGTGAGGGGGACAGCAGGCCGTACGAGAGGGGCGGCCACTCAGCCGATCTGCACAGATGAGCAGACCGTTGTCCTTTTGAGTTTTTGAGGGGTTCGTACGACTGACTCTCTCTGTCTTCCTGTCCTTCACATACATCAGCGCCAATCACAGTATCGAGGCAACCGGACCATAGCCGCCACCGAGACAAAATATTCTACATCATGGGAGCAAAGACAGCAACAACATGGCTCGACAAGCTCGAGGAACAGCGCAAGTAGAGACCGCACCCGGTGTTATGGTAGGATAAACATCACTGACCAGACGGATCGGCATGCTGTTGGAGGTACAGTCGACGTTGATGTGGACTGGATGGATACCGAGTACATCAGCACAATGCCAGACCGGCTAGGACTGATCCCGCACGACCAAACGAGCAACCAGCTCTGGGTGGACATTGAGCTGCACAAAAGGTCCAATGCTGATCTGCTGAGGAAGGCTGCAAAGGAACTGCAGGGGAAGGGCTGGCTGCACGTCTACACTCGTGCTGTGCGTGAACCGATGACATTCCGCTCACTTGACTGATTACTCGATTTTTTTTATAACCCTTTTAAGCAAGATTCCAAGTCCTTCTCACTTGGAATTCTTGGATCGAGGCTGATGCTCCTTTCTGTGCAGTCTGTCCTGATATGCAAGCGGAACTTCAGTCACATTCAAGACCGGGTCCTCCTTCAGACCTCGCCATCGCAGGCTTACAATGAGGAGAAGACGCTCGCCCACGCTCGCCTGTACGACGCAGAGTTCAAGAGGGTGGGCATTCCGCGAAGCCGTTACTGCATCAAGATACCCGCCGTCGGGCCAGCGTTGAACGCAGCCAAGATGCTGTCCGAGGACCGCGATGACGAAGAAGGACTCCCCATTGCAACGCTGGGCACAGCAGTGTTTGGGCTCGCCCAGGCCATCGCTTGTAGCCAGGCTAATATGCTGTATATCAGCCCCTACTTCAACGGTGAGTTTCATGCTTCTCAAATACCTCGAGGCAGTCTGGAGGTCGAAACAGAATACTTGCAAAGACCTTGAAGAACTGACCGCTTGAATATAGAGATCCGCGCGCACAACGACCTCAGCCTGTGGCCCGACGTCCAAGACCCAGCAACACAGCACCCCATGTCCGCGCGCTGCGTCCAAATGATTGAAACCTTTCGGACGCTCCATCAGCAGACAGGGAAACGCCAGCCCAAAATGAAGCTGGCGAGCTTGCTCTCGGCCAAAGAAGCCATGGCTGCCGCAGAGTTTGGCTGCCACTCGGCGACCATCTCCGCCAAGCTTCTAGACGAGCTCGCCACCCTCCCATATGACGAGGAGAACACGTCTGCATCGACACAAGGGCCCAGCGACAGGGGCGTCCAGCCCAAGCCTGCGCCTGGCGCCGAATTCTACCAGTCTCTGCGGCAGACGCCAGCGAGACTGCAAGAGCTGGCAAGGACTGACCCGCTTGCGGCAGCGGATTGGGACGGCCAGTTGGCGAGCACCGAGGTAGATTATCTTGCAAACGACGGCAGTGCGCTGCATCGGGCTATTGAACAGGACGCCATTGCGCAGAGCCGGTTGGCGTATGCGCTTGAGATCTTTTCGGAAGCGGAATCCAAAAGCAGAGGCAGGATAGAGGATGTTTTATCCTCTTTGTGAGCACCGATGGATCATCAGGACAGCAAAAAAAAAAAAAAAAAAAAAAAAAAACTCAGAGATTGTGGGTTTGCTTCATGTTTCCAGTGTCTGCTGTGCAAGACTGGAGAATAAGAACTTGGTGTTTGGTTGCCTCTCTCGCGAATGCATTCAAGACACACTACTGTTCCGGATGTCTGGAATCATGCGCACAAACACAACTCAAGTTTCGCTGTAAACCTGTATAGAAAATCATGTCATCAACAGTATTTACATACACGTATGTGTCAGTCTGATTCGGCCACCCTGAATACAAAATGTTGAAGCTCATTATACATGTTCGCCTGTTTTATGGACCCAGAGTACGTTGAACCGTCAATGGTCTCCCAGACTTGGAACTATGCCCCGTGCAGAGTATGTATCACCGATAAGCCGAGTTCTCGCTACGGAAACTCTATGATCGCAATCGGCCCGTGTGCTTGTCGGTTCATGCCAAAGAATCTGGGAAGGATAAATACCCTGTGGCCTACGTTGCAATGTAACCTTATAGAAAGTATAGTATAGTTATTCTGACCAGTTGATAGCATTGGTCAAGACTCAATCCGTAAGTGTCTACGCGTACGCAACTGCCGGGAAAAGGGGGTTGGTATGTACTGTCGATTTTCTTTTCTTGATTTTCATTGAGCTATCGCTCATTCCCCAAAGGGCCGTTTTTCTTCTTTAGGAGACCTGGGGTGATGGCAGTTGTGGTTGTATATGTACGTAAATCAGACCACTTGCACATCAATATTCTAACCAAGTATGCACCGCTTTTGCCACTGTTCAACGGGCAGTATGATAACGTGCGAAGAAGCATGAGCTTGATGTGCTTGCCACAAGTATTTGATGCTTTATTGTGAATCCAAAAGGCAGAAAAACGTAAGAAAACAAAGACGATAGATACCGTGGTCTACCCAGCAAAATAAAGGCAACAGATCCCACAACCACCAGTTGGCCCCTCTGCCCCTTTGGCTGGAGTTTCTGAGCCCGGCGAATTCTGTCTGTAGAAAGATCATCCCAATATGCTCAGATACAGACGACGGTTCTGCGGGTCCGGGGAACATCAGGAGTGGACTATGGATCCGTAGATCTCTGCGGAGCAAAGGAAGGCTTGACCATACAGCGGCATTGAATTACAACACTCGGGATCTCGAGCCCCCTACCAAGGCAAGGTAGGAGCCATTGTTCTGCATAGGGATGTTGCAACTGCTTCCTACTTTGCCCTCTTCACCGGTGCTTCGGAGATTTGCACAACCGCACCAGCTGGGGCCCGGGTTGCGTTGACGCCTTGGGGTATCATCCTGGCTTTTGCAAAGGACTCGGAGCCGAAGGCCTGCGTATAAGTGGGCTCTGGGAATCGGCATGATGATTGGAAGGCCACTGGATATAAATACCCTGTGGTTCCTTTGCCGCGGACCATGATACTCACCAACCAAAGCAACAGCAAATAGCACAGCGGTCGGGATGGCTCGACTCACAGCCAGCATGTTATTGGGGCTTGCCCTGACTGGCCCCTCGCTCGTGGCCGCCGAGTCTGCGCCTGTTGTCTCGTCACGCTCTGGCATCTATCGTGGCGGTCTCTCGGAATACGTCGAGGAGGTCAACGTCTTCAAGGGCATCCGCTTCTCCAACGCAGCGACCGGCTCTCTTCGCTGGACGCACTCGCCCGAGCCCACAATCGACCTCACGACCATCGTCAACGCGACCGAGTTTGCACCTCCCTGCCCTCAGCTGAGGGGTGGTGAGGTTGTCGGTGACGAGGACTGCCTCTTTCTCAACGTGTGGGTGCCCGAGGGCTTCACCAACACCTCCAACTACCCGGTCCTCTTCTTTGCCTATGGCGGCCGCTTCGAAGAGGGCGCCACCTCGGATGTCACCTACGATGGCTCCGCGCTGGCCAAGCAGGGCATCGTTGTTGTCACCATGAACTACCGCCTCGGCGCGCTGGGTTGGCTCGCGCACCCCGAGCTCTCAGCCGAGAGCGCCGCCGCCGACAACCATGCCTACAACGGCAGCGGCAACTGGGGAATCATGGACCAGCAGGCTGCGCTCCACTGGACCTACGAGAACATTGCCTCGTACGGCGGCAACGCCTCAGCCATCACCGTCGCTGGCCAGTCCGCCGGCTCAGCCCTGGCCCTCGACCTCCTCTTCACCTCGACCTCGACGAACAGTCTCTACCACCGCGTCATTGCAGAAAGCGGTGCTCGCGCGCCCAACGACCCTCTCACGGGCTCGCTCGCCACCAGCCACTTGACCCAAGAGCAGGCCTATGCCATCGGCGAGAAGTTTCTCGCCATCCTCAACGTCTCCTCCATCGCCGAGGCCCGCAATCTCTCCCTGGCCACCATCCTGCGTGCCGATTTGCAGACCGACACGACCTTTGACGGGACTGCTTTTGCCGGCAACCAGGCATACATGAATCCGCCCGTCTGGCGGCCCACCATTGACGGTTGGTACTTCCCGATCAGCTACGAGGAGGCCCTGGCCACGGGTGCCCACGCGGATGTGCCTGTCCTGACGGGCAACAACAAGGACGAGTCCGGCGCTTCCCCCAGCCCAGCCGTCGACCTTGCCTCGTACACGGCCAATAACACCGCCATCTTCGCGCCGCTGGGCCTGCTCGACACCTTCAACGAGCTCTTCCCCGCGACGACCGATGCCGAGGCTGTCCAGCAGACCAACAACCTCTACCGCAACCAGAGCCTCATCTCCACGTGGAACTGGGCCAACGCGTGGGCCGCAGGCGGCGCCCAGAGCAACGTCTACACGTACTACTGGACCCATGCGCCGCCCGGACAGGACCAGGGTGCGTTCCACGGCAGCGAGCTCAACTATGTCTTTGGCAACCTGGCGTACTCGGCCACGCTGACGGGCGAGAAGCTCAACTACACAAGCGAGGACTACGTGATTTCCAACAGAATGCTTGCCTACTGGGTCAACTTCATCAAGACCGGGGATCCCAATGGAGGCAACTTGACGTACTGGGCGCCCAGCACCAACACCTCCAAGACGACCCAGCTGCTGGGCGACGGGTGGGGTTCGGTTTCTGTTGGCTCCGACGAGGCGATTGACTTCTTTGACGAGTTCTTTGCTCAGGAGCCTGCATACTAGACAGACTTGGGAATAAGTATAATTATTTGAGCATTCGTTCATGCGTATCTGTACGAGTCCTGCCCACTCTGGTGATCTACCTTGTGTAAAGACGCTCTGTGAAAATGTATGATACTGTAGTGTCCCTGTGTAGGGATTGTGATGCCCAAGGAGGCTTGACGCCCTATTTTGAACATTCTGGGGTCATCTTGTACCACATATCGTGGGGTAGAGCAGTTAGTTGGTGATGAGTGCTCGGTCTCATAGGTCCTCCTAGGTTTGAACCGGATTATGGCTATCTATCAACAACTGATAGGATCCAGGCCACTAAATTGATATTGTGTCGATGGCGCGTTTGTATTAATCGCCGGCATTACCCTTCAAGACTCGGGACGCCTGAGACGGCTGATGCACAAAACGTAATACATATAATGTGAATAACAGTTGTCAAGCTAGCAATAGAATGTTTATTTTCAATATCATCTAGGCTCTCGAAGTGGTGGTGTAAAATACCACAAC
Organism: Coniella vitis; assembly: GCA_011317545.1. Classification (NCBI taxonomy): domain Eukaryota; kingdom Fungi; phylum Ascomycota; class Sordariomycetes; order Diaporthales; family Schizoparmaceae; genus Coniella; species Coniella vitis. The sequence goes on from WUJK01000002.1 coordinate 4,333,529, forward strand.
TTGACCATTACGTGTGAGCACACCTTGGAACGGTATAATTTGTCGGCTTAACTACAAAGATTTGTGAACTCGGTACTGCTCTGAACTGCTCGTTCTGAATGCCATCGGAGAACTGACCGCATGGGCATGACACCATGCTGAGCAGATCAGAGGCTCGAAAATAATGCACCCAGATTGGGTGTGCGCTGAAGCCGACAAGCGAGGAGATGCCCGGGCTGTGATATATGATAGAGGATAGTGTACTCGTAGAGTTGCGCACAAATCAAGGCAGATATAATCGAAATAGAAATCAACATCATAGTGATGAGGAAACGACAAATATTCGGCGCTCTTGTTACAGTCACTTCGGTGGCCAATTCCTCCGAACCATGTGTTTCAAGCTTCTGTCGTACGAAGGGCTCAGATGTCAAGTTATCCAACCTTTATATGCACAACTCACCGTGTGATTAATGAGTGATGAAGGTGGTTCATCTGATGATGCTCACAACGATATATCTTTATCTGGTATGCAATCCCAGTCAAGCAATAACAACCACTACTTCTGGCGGCGTCACATCCGCCAATGAATATACTACCTCGTTATGTGTGACACATCGTTTAAGGCACCGATATTGAACAGAAAAAGCCCATTCCACATGGACGCGCGTTGCCAAGTGCACATCCCATAATGGTAGCAGGAAAATGATACTTACGTGAACCGTGTGGGGTTTTGCCGACCCAGTTGAGATCTACCTTATTCTTTTTTTATAACACGTAGCGGGCATTGCGAGATCGATGGACTCTTGTGGTTGTAAAATTCATGCATCTGAACGTCACCCTTGCTTGCTCTTCAAAAGAGGTTGATGCTGATGAATATCCAGAGTCTATACAATATCAGCAAGATCAACAGCTTAGACTCTTTTAGAGAAGGAAACCCAGGCCAAAAAAAAGTCAACTTGTAAACCGCATTGTAAATGTCAGTTCATTTATACTTTCCGCCGAGAAACGGCTTAAATGAAAGCCTGAAAGCCTGAAACGAACACAGCCCCAGCCGTGGCTGTCCATCCACTCTTGCAATGAACCGCCTCCCCGACTCGAAATCTCCGTGTGTTTTCCTAGAGCAGGATGAGGGGCCCAGGCTCCAGATTTGGGCTGTCTTCTTGATGTACACATCATCACCGTCATGAAGCATCGTGCCCTGCACATGCTGTGAGAGTGGGTTTTTGTGCTCATCCACTTCGGTGGCTCATACGCGCGTTTCCCAAGTGACAAGTCCATTGTCGATGCTAAATTACCGGATCCTTCGTCTGCTGAAGAGCTGCCGTAATTGTCGAGACCGTCACCCGCCTGAAATCCCATGTCTTCTATTGGCTGCTATGTGCTAAGTACACAGTAACCAATCTAGCCTTCGCAAATCTTTCGCTTCTGCATCTGCAGATCTACCCGTACCCAGCATTGTAAGTTTGAGCTTGAAACCCGATGAACTCACGGGTCGGGGATTTGCCTGTCCGGGCCAACGAGCGGGCATATCGAACGCTTTCCCGCCGTTAGGGTGCTGAGCCTCAACTGCGGCGCTGTCCTTGACCTGGCTGAGGACGGTCCGAAACATGCTTCCTTTCGTTAATAAGAGGAGGCACAACGTACACTGTAAACCTCTACCCCTATAATACGAACAAGACCGCCTTTCATCCACCCCCAAAGACCAACATACGGTCCGCGCGTCCCCCCTTTGGGTGGACCTCGAGCGGTTCGCGGGGCTGTCCGACCCACATTTTCGTTTTGGATGACACTGGAGGCTCATCTCCACCCGCATCTCCTTCATAAGAAACATTTTAAAATGGTTTCCTTTTCGCTGGCTGGCTGGGCGATAGAGCTGACTGGTGGTACATGGTACAAACCCCGTTGTGCTGAGGCTCAAAGGAGAGAGAGGCTCCAGGTCGCCCGGCTTGGTCTTGAACCCCCCCTGGACGGCAATCACCGGCGCATCGACAGGCGTAAACGACACGGGCGTGAGGCTGGCGCGTACACTGGATTAACTGTTGCTTCTGCCACTGCGGATATGGTCACACCCCTCGAGGGGTCCAGGGGCTGGTTTTCATGGCTGGAGCATATCCAGAATGAAAGCTGTGTGGATGCGTCTGTCTGTGTCCGAAGCCCCTGAATCTCAAGTCAGACCCTGTCCAAGTCGATAAACTCGTAAGTTGTGGCATCACTCCATCATCAACTACTATCGTATAAAGAGGTCCGCTATCATCCGCGTTCGGTCGATCAAATAGTCTGGCCTCTCCCAAATCAAATCATCAAACACACAAACACCACCACACGAAGACCAGATCAAACCAAATCAATCAAAAGACCCAACACCACAAAAACATCACCAATATGCACTTCGCCACTTTCTTTGCCGTCATGGCCGCCCCCGCTGCGGTCCTGGCCACCCTCGACCCCGCCAGCTCCAACTCGGAGGGCTACTACCCCAAGTCCGTGGGCTGCTCTGCCTCCAAGGTGTCCACCTCCATCCAAGCTGCCGAGTGCGCCTACAACACCCGCACAAGCGACCAGACCTTTGCTGTCTTTGAGACGAACCACAAGTACGACGATGTCGAGGGCGCTCCTTACGGAACTTGCAGCGCCTACGCTTGCACCGCACCCACCAGCTCCGAGATGGAGTCCAGCTCTGACTACTGGACCTTTTTCTGGAGGTAAGTTTGTGTTGGTCTCGCCTAGGCCTTCACTACCCCTCCCTCTTCATCTTTCGCTGCATGTACAGTATAGGATGCGAAACTCAGTCCTGTCCATGCGTTCCTCTTCCTCAACCCCCGCCCCGTGTCTGCTTTTGTATGCATTTTTGCCCAGGCCTTCGTTTTGAGAAATGTGAAATCTTTCCAGACTGCGCCGTCGATTTGCTCCGAAACCCAACCGCTCACCGTCAGGCCTCCCGGAAAACTGGCTGACTTACGTATCATAGTGATGCTGGCAACTCGAGCGGTGTTGGCACCAACTGCATCAAGGACCCCTCCACCGGAGAGTGTGGTTGCGAGGACTCTGATGGAACTTTTGTTGCTGGCAGCAGCAGCTGCACATAAATGGCTATGCTTTTCTCTTCCACACGGCGTTGGCTGCGCACTCCTAGCAAAAGGCACGAGGCGCTTCCTGTCCGGTATATAGTTGATCGTCCCGTACATACTAGAAAGGGCACATATGATGTTTTGATGAATAAAAAGCTGGCTGCGCACTTTTTCAAAACCCTGCGACTGATCGAGTAATATGCCGTGCATACTGTGACTGAAAAACTCGGCGAGTCGACGGTGTCGCAGGCAAGGTTGCTCTTTGACAGGTTTTGCGATTCGAAAATTTGCAATACATTCACGATGCCTCAAGAATCGAACTCCGAGGGCGTCTTTCAAAAAATGTGTGCGGCTGACATTTCCAAGACTGCGATGTGCATACTTGAGAGCGAAGCAAGCAAATGCACAGATGGTACAGGGACAGGATCGCAGGTGGTCGGTCCAATCTTGTATTCCTATTACTTGTGTTGAACCTGGTGATAATTTGCTAAATTGCTTGTCTTTTTCAACCTGATCGGACAGCCACTTTTAATCACCTGGCAAGCTGCAACGGAACCAGCGACATTGCGGTATGCGAGCTGTTTTGGCTGGTGTATTAGTGAGAATTTGATACAAATCAGCGCTCAGTCATATCCAGGACATTCCTGGACTGCGTCTGTACTTTGTTTGAAACATGAGAAGTAGACGAGTGTGTACAGCGTTTGAAGACTTGTCCAATCCGTGAGTGAACGTATTCAAAACCAACGGCAGCTTGGGGTTGCATCACTAAGGCGCCGTTGCTTGTAGCTGAAAAATGGTTGTGCCATGCGAACTGGCGAAGAAGATGTGACTTTATCAAGCCAAGTCGCATGGAACGGGATCCAATTGCGGCAGATGCATCGAGGATCTGCGGCCTGGGCATCGCTCATGACTTTCCGAGACGACATGATAATATCTGGAAGTCTAGTGTCAGCGTGCCCTCGTCTTCCTTGAAGTTTCGTGGAATACGAACCTGTGCCGTTGTCCGTCGGTGTCGTGTGTCTGGCTCTGTCGTCCTTACCGTACGTATATACATATATATATATCTTCCGGGTCAAATTTCGGCTGAATCAACCAAAACAATGGTTATCAACCCTCCGCAAGGTTCATACCTATGCACACAATGATGTGAATATAATCCCAATCATCCTACTTGAGCCCGGCCCGTAATCGTAGCTGCTGTGTTAATGCGACGGGGCATAGCAGTACAGCCGTCCGCATATATGCAGTGCAAATAGATAGCACGTTGCATCCCGCTCGCCTTCCATGAGATTCGGAGCTTGAAGATTGGCGAATTTAATGCTTCTTGACGTTCTCCATCCACTCTTTTCCACTTTTCAACCCACTATGCGCCTTTGTGAAAAGCTGTCGCTCCCATTCGTCCAGGCCTCGCGTAAATTCGTCTTGGGCGGCTGCTATGCCAATATTGCTTCCGCCTTCTTTACCAGCCGAGTCACCCATCTTTCTCGCATGCAAGGCTACCTCAGCGGCGCGCATCACAAATGTTTTCCTCAACACTCCGTTGAGTTCTCTCTCTTCAAACAGATCCATCAACCGGGTGGCCAGGCCATAGAAGTTGATGCTGCGTTGTCGAAGTTGGACGGCTCGGGGATCGGCCTTGAGAGCCTGGACGCACTCGTTCGAGAGGGCATCGGGCAAGGACAGGTTCACAAATGGTTTCGCATCGTCGTTGGGGTTACCGGCGGTGTTGGCAAGGGCGAGCAGTTCTGCGAGCCAGAGAGGAAGCGCCAGTTTGGTGCCAGCTTTCAGATCTTGTCCGGGGTTATTGTTGAGATGGCCGAGGTTCAAAACGCTCACGTTGAATTCGCACGGGATCTTCTATAGAGTCGATGTTGGGTTGGGTTAGCGATCAGTTGCGCGCACTGGAGGACGCAAAACGGAGAATCGCCAGAAGCCAGTACCTCGGCGTCCGTAAGGATCGCATCAATATCGTAGTACGACATATTCGACCCGGTGGCAGGGAGTCTAGGTGAATGGTGAGTCCGTGAGGAGAAGAGAGAACAGCTTGCTGTTTGGCGTAGAAACACCAAGCAGTATGGACGTCGTCTGCATCAAAGTTCCACGGAACGCGCAGCGGGCGTAACATTGAACGCGACTGTGGCTTGCACGTGTGGCTTGCAACGTGCTGTGGCTGCTCGCTTTACAGGGATCAGAGGCATACCTCAGAATGACGTTGGCGTGAACTAGGTTAGAGCTTCGAGCGAAAACGGCGAATCCTGGGGTTCCCTCTCACCGATTGTGCAGCTCCAGCCAATGCTGTAGCACCGATTAGCTTTCTAATGCTCAAAGCGGGGCCAAGTTATCTCATTGTACCTTCGGGAGACGATTGACATCACGTTCTATCACATTCTCTCGTTCCCTCTCATTAAATCTCCAAGAGCTCTTGATACATCACTGGCGTCTCGGATCCTCATAGACCGAAGCTACACCTTCTTTCTCTACTGACTAGCATCAATAATTCTCAAGTCCGCAATCCAGTCATGTCGTCCACACTTCTGCGAACCACTCCCGCTCTCCGCGGGGCTCTGCGCTCTGCCGCGGCGAGGCCGGTAACCATGGCAAGCACACAATTTGTGCGTGGCAAGGCTACGCTTCCCGATTTATCCTGTACGTGAGCATCTCGTGTTTTGAACTTTACATCGTAAGCCGGTGCAGTCCATTGCTCTTGGTGAACGAGAGTCCCCCGGGAATCCGGTGCTTCCTGCTCGGAAACGGCAATTGACTTTGAATTTTTGTGTAGATGACTACGGCGCCCTCGAGCCACACATTTCAGGCCAGATCATGGAGTTACACCACTCCAAGCACCACCAGACATATGTCAATGGCCTCAACAGCGCTCTCGAGACAATTGGCGACGCCGAAGCCAAGGGTGACTTCACAAAGGCCGCCACTGTTGCGCCGCTTCTCAACTTCCACGGCGGCGGTCACTTGAACCACACTTTGTTCTGGGAGAACCTGGCTCCTGCTAACAAGGACGGCGGCGGCGAGCCAGATGGAGAGCTCAAGGTGCGTCAATCAGACTTTGTTCATCGTACACATAGCACTTGTGGGCCTGGTGATTGCCCGCACGTGCAACATACTCGAATCAGTAGCTAATCTGGCTTCTGTCACGTAGAAATCGATTGATCGTGATTTCGGCTCTTTCTCGACGTTCCAGAAGCAGACCAATGCTGCTCTCGCCGGTATCCAGGGCAGTGGCTGGGCGTGGTTGGTCAAGGACAAGGAGAGCGGCGCCTTGTCCCTCGTCACCCGCGCAAACCAAGACCCTGTTGGAGGCAACCTGATCCCTCTGCTTGGGATTGACGCTTGGGAGCACGCATACTACCTTCAATACCAGAACCGCAAGGCCGAATACTTTAGCGCGATCTGGAATGTCATCAACTGGAAGACTGTCACGAAGCGCTTCCAGGCTTGATATGCTGAGGATGTCGATGATTTGACACCGCGGTGGAGTGTCGTATAAGCAGGCATTGCAAAAGTCGTCGTTGTGCAGAATTACGCCAGCTGTAATGTACGCTATGTTAAGCTAGGTACCTAATGTGCTCCTAATGTACATCCCTCCTGTCCAATATGGCTGAACAATAGCGCGAGGTCCGCGGTTACAACCTGATTACAAACAGTGACTGCAGCATCATGATCCCTGAGGACAAGCGAAACGACTGGAAGGATAGATCTGTCACTCCGTACTCATGCGCGAAAGCGTTCCCGACGAGAACGCGCATACGGTACAGCGACCTATGCGGTTGCTAGTTTATACAGCACTGCTCTTCTACTTTCCAGAGCATTGGCATGAAAACAATGAGCTGATTTGACGGGAACTCGGTGTCCGCACATGTGCACTGGACTATTTCTTCCCGAAACTTTAGTTTGAGGATATAAGTACAAGCAAGCAACTCTTCACAACAAAAACATGTGGTCAGGTGGTGTAGTTGGTTATCACGTCAGTCTAACATCATGAGTTCCCAATCGGAATTCATCTTGTACACTGAAGGTCTCCGGTTCGAACCCGGGCCAGATCATCTTTTTGGCGGGCTTGCAACGGTAGCGTATGAGATTCCAGTCTTGTTATCCTGGATGCTCCTCAGGTTGTCGGTTCGAATCCGGCGTCCCTCAATTTGGTTTTTCTTTTAGTCTTGACTGGTCACGTTGCTTTAAGGCGTCCGAGACCCGACAGATCTTTGGCAGGTCGTAAGTCTTGCAGAAGTGTAGGACAACTTCAAACCCAGCCTCTGTCGAGTATGAGTTCCCTCCTGCCATCTCGGCTCTGGTCAGCAACAAGCCGAACAACCGTTGCATCAACTAGAAAGCTGGCCTGGCGTGGCCCGTACCACAAGTGGACGTCCAGAGGGCGAATCCAACTGCTCGACGGCGCAGTGTACCCTCTTGTGTCAATCTCGGGGAGCGGTGCTGTCGTGGCCGTAGAGGATGGTTTCTTCCTCGTTGTCGGTCTGGTTGTCGTTAGCGGCAGACATCATTTTGCTTGCTCTAAAGACACATACTACGTTAAGGTGTGACTGTTCGGGTCTTTCGGAAGTAAACTATAGTCCTAACCAACAAGATCGGACTTCATTGCGAAGGCGCAGCTCTCTCTTAGATATCGGAGTTCCGAAAACAAGTTTGTAACAGAATCGTACATTACAATTTCCCCCGGAACAAAAGATCGCTATCACCGTACTAGAGGCGCCCTTTCATCACCGTCGCCTTCTCAATTTCCCTGTGTGCCTTGACCGCACGCCGTACTGCAAGATCCAGCATAATCTCCTCACTCCCGCCAGGCACTGTTAGAGCCTTGACATCACGCCAAATCCGCTCAACTCTTTCTCCACGGCCGCCACGGGTCAGTCCAATACCGCCTAGTATCTGGATGGCATCCCCGGCGACATGTTGTAGGACTATGCCGGCATGTGCTTTCAGTTGTGCGGTGGTTCCAGCCAGGAGGAACTCGGCTTCGGCAGGAGACAATGCGTGCAGCTGATATATAAGACTCTGGCAAATTCAGAAGCGAAGTCATCAGTATGTTCTCTTCCAACTCCTGCGGTAGGTGTGCTGATTGTCAAGACGTCAGGATGTAAACTCACTTCGAGCCATGCTTGTAGTGCTTCTACTTCCCTGCTCATATTGGCGAATTTGTAACTGACGACGGCTAACAGTATCAAATGTAAGTGAGCCAAACCCCTCTACACACACATTTTGAAGTCTGATTTGACTTGATATCGTGTCTGTGAACTCACCGTGGTCGATCAGTACCTTGCCGAATGTATGTCGTGACAAAGCGTACCTGTGAGAACAGATGAGCGGTGATTTCTGGAGATCCTACTTATCCTCTGCTATTTCCTTTGGTCAACCTACTGAATGGAATCCTCCAAGCAATTTCTCGCACAGCGAAGCGCCTGCATGGAAATGAACAGTCTTTCATGATTGAAATTCGAAACCACGTATCTGAACCCCTGGCCTCGCTCACCGACGACCATGTCAAGTGGCACTTTGACGTCGTCAAAGTCGACAAAAGCAGTACCAGCGGTTGCAGAGCCAGAAACGGCGATATGTCGAGTGGTTACTCCTTTCTGGCGCGGGACAATAAGGAGAGTGAAGGATCGATTGGCTTCCTTGACCAAAGTTAGGAAGAGATTGGCGTACGTGCCGGATGAAATCCACTGGAGGCATAGGTCAGTATCGAATTCCTTCTTCCAGTTTCGAAAGTTTGATTCGAGGAATCACTCACCTTCTTTTGTCCGTTGACAATGAAGTTTTTACCATCTTCTGTTATGTTTGCCTCCGTCTGTAGGCCTGCAACGTCCGACCCAGCATCAGGCTCTGTGATGGCCAGAGCGATCCGAGACTTGCCTCTCAGAACATCTGGTATCACTCTGTTGGTGAGAATATTAATCAGAGTTTCTCAAGAATCGCTTGCACAGGACGAGACCACGACATACTGCTCTTGGATCTTATCTGAGCCGAAACGCTGGATGGCTGGAATCGCCAAAGTCTGCAAGGACGAGTACGGTCAGTTGAGCTACGAATTCAGAACAGCGATGCCGTAAAAGTAGAGAGAATGTGACTCACGATTCCTCCGACGAGGCCGACTTCAACGCTACAAAGGCAGGACCGTCAGTCGTTTTTGCACCTTTACGAGCTGTGCTCCATGCAAAGGCGGCAACAGTGGACCAACCCTATGCCACCTACACGACCGAATTCATCATGTAGTATAAAATCGTGGAAGCCATCCCATTCATCCGGTGAAATGTCACCCATGATGGGGAACCTGCCGCGCCAGGCTTCTGGAATTCTCGCACCGGCCGCCATTGGCATCAGAATGCCATCGTGTCCTGCTTTGGTCCACAAGGCCGCGGGGAGACTGGTGCTTTGCTCCCAGTCTTGCACAAACGGAATGAGGTTCTTCGCCCTTGTCAGCGCTCAGATTCGAGTGTCATGATGATATAGAAGGAAAGGGGTTATGGTTTATCTACTGATTCAACCCATCTTCGCATTGCATCGCGGAGTCGACGGTGGCTGGCTTTGTAGTACGGGTTGGGGCAGCCTCTTGCCCATGATGCTTCAGCGAATGGAAGATTTGACCCATAAAGCCATTTTCCCTTTGTATCTCTGGATAAGACTGACATGTTGTGATTATTACGGAGTGTTTCCTCGTCCTTGGTGAAGCAATCAAAGGATGATACAGTCTAAGTGAGGCTCATTACAAGGGGATACCAAATATGTGATTTGCTGGACGTCTTTTGTCTTTTCAGTTCCGAGATCTCGGCATTGTGACCGGCCGATATAGTCGGCCCAAATGCAGGCGTCCATTTGAGGCAGGCCGATACCATAGAGGAACGTACGCCGACCCGGGGACTTTGTGGAATCTCCGCCGACCATATGTGACTTGCGAGCTTGTTGCTTGCTGAGAAGCTACAAACACAGCATCAAGTTTTGGATGACTGAGATTCTGTGATCCAATTAATGAGGAATTTATATGGTCGCCATTGCCTTTTGGAACAAAATTCGTTTTTTCCATCACCGTGTTGCCCACATAGCATTTCTCAGCGCTACTTGTCCGCTCACAAACTCCAGAACTCAAAAAGTATCAGATTTCATGCTGAAAGAAGCGCACATCAAGCCAAGGGTTGTTTATAAAAGGCTCTCGAAACTTGTTCTGTCGAAGTAATAAAGCATCAAATATGCCAGCAATGGCTAACATGTTACTCTGCCATCGCTGTGGTAATTCTTCCAAACGTTGGAAGAATGAACGATGAAGGACTGACACGCGCCAGGCCCATTGCGACCGAATACTTATACTGATGTTCAATCGCTATACAGTCGGCGACGTACAGATCCACGACTCTTATTCGGAGCAGGATCCGCATCCTAGTAAAACCGTTCGCTGCTTATCATCGTCCTATATAGTTTGTTACCTGATAAGCGTCCTTCATCCACATGCTGCTTATTTACAGCACTCGGAGCGTCTATGGGAACCGACGAATCATGACAGCCCATGTATATACAAGAAGCCCGAAGTAAGCACGGGTTTTGCATTGATCCGTCTGAACGTTGACTGTTTGCAAGCCTGAAGCCCATCGGCTCCATGACTATAGCTCTCTGAGCCGATATCATCATCCAGTCCCATTCTGAAGTGAGCAGAACCAGTTGGCAGCCGGGAAACGGCATTTGCATCTCCAGAAAGCAACTGCTTCTTGCCCTAGTTATCCGGCTGCAGAATCAGCATTGATGCCTCCGAGGGCATTGTCGGTAATACTGGCGGCGGTCAGCTGCATCGCAAGCTTGACGTCCGCCATCGCCCCCGATGCCACAGAGCAGCTGCCCAACGTCCAAGCTGCTCGTGAGCATGCTTATGCCTTATTCAATTCTATCCACGCAGCTATGCGGCAGTTTGGCTCCTCTGACCATCATAACGGCCTCTCGTTCTACCTAGCACAGGCTCCCAAGGGGAGTGTCTTCTACCATGGTGGACCCTCTCCAAACCGACCGCCAGGCTTCGAATGGCTTGCCTTTGAAATCGAACATTCGGCCGTGTTTGCAATGTCGTTGGATCCCTTGCCTGCAAGCTATCAGGCGCAAGGGAAGCTCGAATACGACTCGTCGTCTTCTCCGAGTCGGCGCAGCGAGGCTCTCTTTCGGCACCTCAAGTCGCATGGCAGGCTAGGAAGGAAATCAAATTTCAAGTCGGAAGAGGGAATCGTTGCTTCGTCGCAGCCATTGCAACAGCCACTGGGTGCCCCTGCATTCCATTCCACGGAGAAGTGGGTATATTGTGATGACCACGGAGAAGACCACTGGCCCGACTACAACACATCCATACGAGGGTATTTCCACCAATACCGCGCCAATCGCCCACTCAACTTCTTGTACATTGACGGCCAGAGCGCTGCCAAATCAAGCATTGGCACGCTCGACGCCCAAGACCACATCTTGCTCGGCTGGGACACGGGCATGTGCCACGATCCGCAAACGGACCTGCGTCGCGAGTGGGACCGGGCAGAGGCCTTCTGTGCGCTTGCCAAGGAGTGGTCGTCAGGCTCGCGCAGCAACGGGACCAAGATCGACGGCTTCATCCGCATGGAAGCTGGCTTCGAGATCATCTACTGCGACTACTCCCCCGAGGGCGGGCTGGACCAGGTGTCGGTACAGGCCACGCCTTTCCGGAACGAAACGGGCATCTACGACGAGACGGATAATTTCTTCGAGACGCGCTATGTCCTGACGATGCAGAGTGAGTGGTTGCGTTCTATTGCCGCTCGCTTCCACGGTCATCCTGCCGGTAGACTCGAGGTTGACTGGAGCAGCATGGTGTCTGCTTTTGCCTACCCCCTGAATCTGTCCAACCCCAACGCAGACAGGCCTGATCTTCCCAGGATCGTCAACGCCACCAAGCAAGACCTGCAGAAGGTCCACAAAAGACTGATAGACGTCATTGTCGGCCGCGGGGGCAAGGCGGCCGCGGAAAAGAGAATCGTCAACTGGCAGAGCGTGGTTGACAAGATTGTCACTCGCTACAGCCAGCGTCTGTGGATGTTGGCGAACACCGCCATGGTAGCCGATGGGATTCTTGCACTGGTTGATTCTCTGATTGATCCTTTTACGAGCTATCTCGACTTGTCGTCGTCGTCATCCGCCTTGGCCGGGGGACGATCGCCTGTTGACCGCTGCACACTAGACTACCTCGAGATGGAAATTCTGGATAAAGCCTCATGGACGCCCGAGGACGAGGCTATTGCAGCCGCGATAGAAACGGTTTCCCAGAGGATATGCACATCTCTGTTTGCTGCTCGGGATATGTTGCGATCCAATGAAACAGAAATAACAGTCAGTGCGGCCGACAACTCAGTCGGTGGAGAGGTTCAGAAGCGGTTCCGAGAACTTCTCCAGGATTTGAGATGGAGTACATGGAAAGAATGCGGCACCTGTCCGGTGGGGACGATTTGCTCTATTCCGCTGTATCCTGCGGGTGAAATGCAGGACTATCTTCATCCCACTTGCAAAAGCCCTGAGGAACTCATATATGCTAGGAGTTATTGGACGTGATTAGTCTACGGCAGGGCTCATCATTGCAGCTCTCTGCGGGACTTGATAGCAGTCTTTGAATTATGGTGCAGTCTTGAGTAGAAAAGATAGAAGTCTAGATTCACAGGATCAAACAAAAACATACGTAACGTGTGATAATGAATGCATGGACTGATTCATATTGAAGCGTAGAATCCGTAGGCAAGACAATGCAGAGCAAAGTAGATTCGAGGTACACATACCTAGGTGGGTTGCTACATGTCACATATATCCGATCCTGTTACGCCTTAGATGACCATAGAAAGCACAGGAACCAGTCAAAGTGTAGATACAGGACGATTTGCAGAAATTCTTGACGATCCTTTCCAGTAATTGTAAACACGAATGCCTCTTGTTGAGCGTGTTCATCCTTATACTTCTAGTACAATAGTAATGATACCCTAACCCTCCAAGCCTCCCAGTATCTCTGCTTCTTCCCGAGTAGCGCCGATGATTTCTTCCCTGCAACCATTGGCACGACCGCTGGCATCTTCTCGCGGACTGAGCTCGAACCGGCGACGCTGTCTCATGAACAGCTCACACATCTTGAATGAGAACTTGGGCTTTATGAACCCTCTCTATACCCAGAGTAACAAAGTCTTCTGCGCATAAATTCCTACGGCCGTGAACCCGTGGCAGTCTTGGCAGTCAGGAGCTAGGTCACAACCAATCAGAGCCCACCACCAGGACGCAAAAGGAAACCATTCACTCCCTCCCCGTCCACTATACAAACCTTCTCTGCCAGGGAATCCGATGACGACCCTTTCTTACCTGATTTCCTCAACACCATGGACTCCTTCTTCAGCCCCTTCTCGCGAGCCAAAGCCGGCAATGCATGGTTTCGCGTCGGGCTCGCTTCCTCCTTTCCGGATATATCTGGCCAAGACAGCGGCGCGATCCGAGACGTGCGACCGTGTGCTGAAGACGGCAAAGACCGTCCAGCATGTAAGATCTTGCATGTGCCCAAAGAAGACAGCGGTAAAGCCTCCGTCGTGAACCTGGACGGCCCTGAGCAGCCACCAACGGGTGCAAGTCTGCAGGACCAGGTGATGGTATTTCGGTACAAGGGGAAGTTCCATGCCATTAACCATGTGAGTTTAGCCAGTTACAACCGATTCTATATGTTCAATCGCATGACTTTGAGCTGTTTGGTTGATAACTTGGTGGGCAGGAATGTCCCCACTCCTCTTATCCTTTGTCCAATGGCACACCGTTTGATATTGAGGATTTCGGCATTGTCTGGAGTTCTGGCATCACCTGTCCTAAACATGGATGGTCTTTTGATTTGAGTAGTGGTCGAGGCGATCGGGGGAACTACAGGCTTCAGGTGTGGGAACTCGAGTTACGGCCTGCGCCAGGCTCCAGCCAGACTGCTACAGAGGATGACAAGGACGGTGACCAAGAGGTTTGGGTGAGGAGGAAGCAGAGAATGGGCTGAGCTTTTGTTTACGATAGAATATAATCTTTACTCATCGCTGGGTCCTTGAGACTCCAAAGACTGGTTATAGCAGAAGCACTTGTGTTGATGCGTAAATAAGCTCTTACAAAAAAAGAATAGTTATATACAACGAAGGAAGCTATAAAAATCGCGTTTTAGATGTCCGGCCAAAGTTTCAAGAACTTGTCGTGTTGCTCAAGGTGAAAAAGGTTCCTTGCCATGCCGTAGCCACAGCCTTTGCAACGAGTTGGTGGACTTGGTAGATTGTCAGCCATGGTAGCCATTTTTCCAAAAAAGACAACATAAAACTTGCGGAGCCCTAAGCGGATTTCGGAGACGAATAAAAGAAATTCGTGCTTACTGGCAATTCCTGGGTGGTAGTCATTGTACCAGATGCATGTTGTTCCATCAGCATCATAGCACGTTGCATTGGCCGCGCCGTACGCCGTCGGGTCATCAATAACGGTCTGGAAGGGCGTGGTTGTGTTGACAATTTTTGCAGTCACATCGGCGTTGTTGAGAGTGAAGTTGGCAAGACTGCTGGCCAGCTCGGCGTTGTATTCGGCAATGGCGGCCGCGATCAAGGCATCCTCGGCAGCGCCGTCGCTGAGAAATAGGGGTGTCTCTTGGGTAGCTGTTGTGTTTGGGAGGCGTCTAGAGTCAGTACGGCGTGCATTCTCGCGAGATTTGGCGAGGAACATGGAGTGAAGAGCAGAATGCTTACGTGGAACGCTCAAGAGCACAAAGTTGCGGCCTCCGGCATTGTACAAGGTCTGGAGCTGGTCAAAGTACACCACCATGATGGCGTCGACGATCTGCGTGTAGTTGCTCTCATACCAAGAGTTACCAACATCGTTGACGCCCAGCCATACTCCAAAAAGGGTGTCCTCCGAGGTCCAAGGAGCGGTGGCTGGGTGCGAGGCGATGCTGCCGTTGAACTCGGCAACCTGGTCAATGAAACTGAGGATTCCGGCTTCAAAGGGAGCGACGAGGTCCGAGTCGGTGGTTGCGCCTCCGTAGGCAAAGTTGTAGTTGAGGAGAAGCGTCTTGTTATACTCGGTGATAAGGTCGTCGATCCAGTTCAGCCCGCCGCTGGTTGTATACCCAGGGAACGCCGGGTTGCCCAGAGGGTTCGACGCGCTCGGCAGAGGCCCGGTGGTGACATTAAATCCAGTTTGCGAGTACGAATCGCCACTATTGCAAACAGTCAGCGTGAGCCCTCCGCTTGGTTGGGGCGCAATGTGACTGACAAGGTGATGAAGTATTGCGTTGCCACGCTCCCCGCAGCCGTGGAAGTGCTAGATGCGAGCGACGAGGTCGCTGAGCTGACTGGTGAGGGCGAGATGCTGGTCAATGGTGTGGATGTAGTAGCAGAAGCTGGCACCGAGGTGCTGGATGTTGCGCTGGTGGTTCCAGTTGCTGATACACACTGGTCTGTTGCTCGCGTGTTATTATCATGCGCTTGTTTATCACTCTTCAGACGCCACACCTGGGTGGCCTGGGGATAACCTACAGTAGTATGGGTTGTCAGACTGGCAAACGGCCCCAGCTACACATTGTGTCGAGCCTGTATAGCCTACCCCCCCGCATTGTCCGTACAGCGATTGTTGCGCCGAAGCGGTTGCTGCGCTGAGCGCGACAGCAATCGACAAATACCGGTGAGCCATCTTGGGCCTGGCGAGGAGTGGAGCGTTTGGTCCTCAAGCCCTCGACAGTGGACTGTCGCTTTGGTGATGATCAGGGGCAACTAAATATTCAACCTTGCTATGTACACAAGAGTTTATAGTACAGAATATATCACGAACCCAATGTCCCGGTTTCCGCCCATATAGTGCTCGGAGAGTAGCATTGCTTCTCCGCTTGACCCCGGCGAGCGCAGCACATGGAGCCGACGCAAGTCGCTTCTGCTATCCTGTGTGTTCTGTGGCCATTGGCGGGTAATTTTGCCGTATGCTTTTCCCGTCACATCGTGGCCTCGATTCGGAACAACTGCACCGCACCCGCAATTGCATCCCGGCCAGGAGATCGGCCCGCGCTGCCGCACACAGTCACCTGCTTTGAGAAAAAGGCTTTGCAAATGGCATTGCTTTTGCTTGGCTAAAATGGGACCGTACACGTGGTCAGGCAGGAGAGGGATCACGAATGTCTATGCGTACGTTTGTGGTTGTCAATTACAGTCAACCACATCGGGGCACAGGCCAGTTGCAGTACTTTTAGAAGCATCTTCAAAGATTCATTGGGGAGAGCCTTGCCACCAAGTCCTCTTTTACATGGCAGCATGGCAGTACTTGGTCGTCTAGTGTCAGATCACTTCCATCGATGATCTGGGTGTAATTGGCTGTTGGTTCCCAAATGTCGAAGCCCGCCAAACACGTGCTATAACCTCGTCGACTTGCACAGGCTTGCTCGCAAGGAACTGCACAACCATTTCAGCCATCAGTTCACCATCATCCGGGGCTTCCTTCGCCTCCTCGCCCGCGTTGTGGCTGTCACCCCGGCTCTGGCCTGAAACATACCCGGCCCCGTCGATACAATCCTCAGCACCGAATATCCTCATCGTCTGCCGGCTCTCAAACTTGTCAAACTCAAAATGGCCCTGCAGTGTCAACACGCGCCCGGGGTAGTAGACGCCTTGGACGGCACAGTGCGCTGTTGAGCCCACCAGGATCCAGGGCTCTGGTAGGTTTGTGGCGCCCAAGGCGCGAGCAGCAGTGTCCTGGAATTGTGGCGCAGGGAGAACGACTTGGTCCTCGTGCACGAATTGCAGCCGAATGCTTCGTGGAATCTTGTGTGCAGCTCCCGAGCCCAACACACAGCCCTGGCCAGCAAGGACACAGTCATCCAGACAGTGCTCCCCCTCGGACTCGGGGGTGGGCAGACGGCCAAACCCTGGCCGTGCTGGTGAAGGCGGCCCAGTCGACCTTGTTGGCTCGTCGTGGGAGGCGCGGCAAGTTGAAGAGGCCAGACTGTGCCAAAAAGCCTCGGTGAGATTCACGCTGCTCACACCAACCTCCCATCCGTTGGGGTGCGGCTCCACACGAACGCCACACTCGCGCAATAATGCCTGGCAAACGAGGTGGTGCCCGAAACAACTGCCAAATATCCTGACGTTTGGGTGTTGCGCATATACGTCGAGCAAATAGGCCTCGAGTGTCCGGATCCAGGGCTCTGGGTCATAGGAGGCTGCCGAGGACGCGGTTACGATAATGGCGTCAAAGTCTGCGATGGACGCTGGGTATTCTTGCCGTACTACGTCAAACACCTCGTGGTCGATGCGGACTTCGCCGAGTACTCTGGATGCAGCGCTGGCCAAAACATGGTGGAGGATATCGCCAAATGTTCCCATGCTCGCGTACGTGTTTGGCGTCGAAGTATCGGCGTTGAGCATGGCGAGACGGACATGTCTCCGCGGCGCCATCGTTGAGGATAAAGATTCTCTGGTGCTTGAGAGTTGCGCTACTGAGTATCTTGCATCTGTCACTGTAAAGGTTGCCTCGAATGAAGGCCAAATCCCGGCTTCGACGTCACGAGCACATTGGATGAAGATTGACTTGCATATTATACTAGACACTTAAAGAGGACGGCGTCCTGAACCTCGAAACAAGGCAAACAAAGCAAAATATATCACTGCTGAAACACACGAGATCGGGCCCCAATTTGACCCAGACGCTGTGTTGTCCACGGGGACTGATATGTTATTCACCGCTGAATCCGATGATACCATAAAGTGGGTGGGCCCGATAGAAAGGGATGATCCACCATCTTATGATTATGAAGCATCTCGCTCTGGCGTTTCGCGAGAGAGGACAGGCCAACTTTAATGATGCTCGGGCCAATGGCTGAGGAGACGCAATCAAAACGACGATACGGTCAAACCGGGGTTGAAAAGCCAGCATGCTGGGGAATTCTGTATCTGGCCACGGATCTCATGGCATGTTGAAATCAACAACAATGCGACTGTAATGAATCAAACGGTCAGTGTGTACTTGAGAAATGTCCTTTTGGCAAAGAAACTGGAGGAGACGAGCAGATTTCCAAGTTAGAGCGATGCGAATCGATGACTGACCCTGCGACCTGGCCATTCTTCAACTTCTGAACTGCTTCATTCCACTTTGATACGCCGACTACGGTTGGCTTTACGTTGAGTTTGCCTGAAGAAAGAGAATGTTAGTTTCAGCAAACTTGTTTCATTCCATTCTTTTTGCACGGCAGCGCACGGCAGCGAAGAACTTACCCCGTCTTGCAAATTCGAGAGCCTCATCGATGTCATTCTGAGAGCTGACGAGTGTTCCTTTGACGGTTTGATTAAAGAATGCCAGCTGGTTCGGGTCGACGTCGATGTGGAATTTGCCATCAGGAGGAAGGCCGATGCTAGAAGCGAGGTTAGCCTATGCATGTGAACTGGTGGTGGAGAAGGGAGGCCAATAGAAATCATCCGTACCACATGACGATAGACTCATATCGTCCGGCGGCGTATTTCAGGCAGGTCGGGTATGCTTGGATTGCTGCACCCGAGCTAAATTAGCACCCATTTCTACGTAGAATGCACCACCTGCTGCTCGAGACGAGTAGAGCGTCTACGAAGGGCTCACTTACCAGTCACAAACACTCCATGTGCTCCTCCACTGGTGATTCTGACAACCTCGGCGGTTGGATCGTCAAACTCTTTGAAATCCACAAATGCTTCGGCACCCATCTCCTCGGCCAGAGCCTTCCTCTCAGCGCCTGTGT
Organism: Coniella vitis; assembly: GCA_011317545.1. NCBI lineage: Eukaryota > Fungi > Ascomycota > Sordariomycetes > Diaporthales > Schizoparmaceae > Coniella > Coniella vitis. Next base: position 4,352,339 of record WUJK01000002.1, read on the forward strand.
CCACCACAATGGGCCGCATGCCCATTGCTGCTGCCAGCTGGACACCTTGGATTCCCACGCCGCCGCCACCACCGGGGAAACAAGCCCATTGTCCTGCTCGAAGACCGGAATTCTTGAGTGCTGTGTAGATGGTGGACCCTGAGCACATGATTGGGCCTGCAATGTAGTCGTCTACGCCGTCTGGGATGATTGTGGTATATCTTTCTGGGGAAGTGATGTATTGTTTATATGAACCTGGGGATGTCAAGAGTCAATATCGGCACCCAAGACGCCAGGTATATATGCGTATCAGCACGGATCAACGGCCTACCATCAACATGTAGTCCAGTGAGCAAACTCTTTGGGCAGTAATTGTCTCGCCCATTCTTGCACTGGTCGCAAAGACCGCAGATGTCCCAGATGGGCTTGATGCCCGCGCGCTGGCCGACCTTGAGGTTTCGCACGCGATCGCCCACTTTGACAATGACGCCTGAGCCTTCATGGCCCGCACACACGGTGCCAAAGGTGGACATGGGAGGCATGCTCCAGTCGTGAAGCATGAAGTGGACGTCTGACATGCAGAGTCCGGTGGCATTCAACTTGATGAGGACGTCCTCGGGGCCTTTTTACAAGGGACTCGGTGGTCAGCATTGAAGTCTGGATTTTGAAATGGCCGGGCTGAAAGCTCACCAACTTCCGGTACGGGTACCTTCTTGACTTCTATCTCAAAGTTTGGCCCTTCATTTTTGACGACACCCGCGATACACTCGGCGGGGATTTCGACCTGGGCGGCTTGTTCGGCGGTGATGGAGTCTCCCATTTTTGTTGTTCGTGCCTGGAATGACTTACTTTACACAAGAGGATGGTGTGAAAGAGGCTTCGGGTTCAAATTGAAGGGTGGCAGGTTCCGGCGGAGCGTTGCTTCTTGAGCAAGGACAACAATATGATATGTACGCCTATTATATACCTGGGCCATTCGATCAAGTACGCTGACGAGGACGCGCGGGGTTCCCTTTGTTGAACCTGTTCAAGACTGGGAGAAAGAGGAGCTGTGTGGGTATCTGGATTTGTGTATATTGTGTACTATGTAAGCTTTGATTCCCCCACCGGGCACAGTCAAGCCTGCTGGGCTATCACAGACTCGTAAAATCTACTGTGTCACATTGACGCCGTCCCAACCACTTCTGGAATAGTGATTCCCCAAGTAAAGTGATCTACCGCCTATATGTCCACGCACTTGGCGGCGAGAAACGCCTCGGTGTTGGAGTATGTCACGGAAAAGAGGAGACAAAGACTCCAAAATCACTGGGAGTCGTGGCACAGCGTTGCTCGCGTCCAATGATCAGCCTGGGGGAAGGGGGGCTGCTTTACCCCTCTTCAAAAGACCCGGTGGCTTTTTAAGTTGCTGCAACAGGATTCCTCGGTGCGGGCTTCTTGAACATGGGCTTGTTGTACATGGAGGCGTAAGGGCGTCCAGCCGTATCTCGCCCTGGAGACTTTCAGACTCGATGATTGAGTGGGATGCTGCTATTTATGAGTCTACATGTGCAACCTTTGTGAGAGTGTGACAGCATCATCGATGTGCAGTGTTGGACCGTACATTTCGGCGAATATTATCCTAGTTGTGATGCGACCCCACACAGGATTTGCCCTATATGAGTTGTATCAAGACAGGGCGCAGATATAAAGAGGGGACTGCCATTTCACCAAGTTGTATACGTGTCAATAGGATCGACAGACAATATAATAGTCATAGCCCCATCGTGTAAACGGCCTGGTTCGAAACTCTCTTCTGCGCTCTTCCTACTATGTACCTCTTGACGACAGGCTGAGCACCGAGCGCAGACCGTGAGTTGGCCAGAAACCTTGATAGTCGTTGCCTCGGCTCCTCGGCATCACACTGCGCCCAGACTCGCTCTTCGGATCCGACAATCTTCACTTTGGCCATTCAGTTCTCGTCACTTTCTCTTCTTCGCCGAGGAGATTGATTTTCTCGCCTTCCACCACTCACCTGAATAAAAATCTCCCTCACGCTTTCTCAAAGGACCTCTTGTCCAGGGAATCGCAGTATATGCCATCCTCGCGGGGCCCTGTGGCTGATCCAGAACCACGCTGATGGTTCAAATTATTGCCCTTCAAACCTCTTCTCTGCCTCGTTCCTCTCCACGATGGAAGCCTCTTTTAAGACACCTCACAGGTCTTCAGCCACGCCTTGATGGCCCTCCTCCCACAGATCAGACCTGTCGAGAAGCAGTCAACATGAAGTATGCAAGCTGAACTGCACGAAGAGCGGTGTATGAGCATTCCAAATCATTAGCGCCAAAGACACATCGTCGTTCTCATCAGATAGCACATTGATGGGTCTCGAATCTGAACACTCCAGACGGAAGGAGGCCGAGCCGTTGGAGATAGGCACTGGCATCTTGAGATCCTCCTTCTTCTTGTCTTTGGAGTAGGCGGGCTATTATCCTGGACCTCTCCATGAATGCGAACGAGGCCGACTTTGTATTAAAAAAGCCGCCGAGCCACAAAATTGGGCTTGCAGTCGTCTTCTGATGGGACCACGTCGTTGTGCTAACCGAACAGTATTACCATTTGTGTTGCAGCTAACCACCCATCAGGCGATTTGATAAAGAGGTTCTGATAGGAGGCAGAATGCATTGTGGCACATCGCGGAGGTGAACCACACTGTTCATATGCAACGTAAGTGGTCGCACCAACACCTCGCACCAGCCCGGTGTTGTCGAGTGAGGGATGGCATACGCTCTGCCATATTCTTGTAGAAACTTTGTACTTCATCTTCGTCAGTGGTCCGGCCCAGAACAGAACCGGCCTTTCATTCATTTCTCCTCGACTTCTCCAACGATTCACCCATATCTTTTCTCAGAACCCGAGTTCCCAAAGCCCCATAAAAGGGCTTACGCCTGATTTGATCACTGCTCAAACAGTTTTGGGACTGACACTTTGCTATTCTGTACTATATATCTAATTTGCTACAACTTCTGATCAACTTCTTCTTTAGGACACACAGGCTATTTGCGACGAGCGTCTCAAGTATAACACCGGCTTGCGAAGCGGTATTGGCGTGCTGAGTGGGCTATACCATGTACTGAACTGGCCTCTTCCCATAGCTCATCCATGCAGTGCTTTCAAGCCTGACAGGGACCAGAAAAGTAGAAAGGCAACAAAGCTGTTCGAGAAACCGAGCTTTTCATTTGGCAGTTGGTGCGCTTTAAGACATTCCACTATGGTGGTCTACTATGGCATCCGCGTATGGATCAATGCATGGAAAACCACACTGAGACATGGCCAAATCGAGACCTACAGATGGTTCAAAAGCCTTCAAGTTTTGGTGGTACACATTGTGTCCAACTGATGCTGATTCCAAGACTCAGCCTCCATTCTCCGCCACAGGAGAAGGGAATATTCTACGAGAAAGATGCTCTACAGTGACGGTCGCGTTTGTGTTATAGTATACTGCAATAGCACCGGTGTCAAGGCGAGAACAAGAGCAAGCAACGAGCCAAGTTTCAACATGTGTAGTATGTTTCTGCTTTCGCTGTTGCGCCACGCAAGACGGCGATCAAGCACAAGACCTTACAAGCGGTTACGAACGGTCGGCGAGCGGAACTACATGGCCGCTTACTCCCGTACGTAATGATAGCCTTGGTTTCTCTCTTTCGGTCCGCCGAGATATCCCAGACTCGCTCGGCCGGGTAAAAGTAAGCTTAACCCACCAAGGCCTATTCCATCAACCTTGTTTGCCCGGTTATTCCGTTTGTGGGTTTATGCACAGCACCGCCCGCCCACACTAGAAGCATGTCACCCCGCCATTTTGATCCTTTAAATCACCTTGTAACTAAACGGTAGCCCAAGGCCATGGTAGGCTTGAAACTGGCTGCTTTGTCAATCAATGAATGGGGAACAAAACTGGCCAAAACTGAAGGATTCGCAGGGCGCCGCCCACAACGCAATCAGCAACCGCTCCATTGCTTGACCGACAGAAAAAAGAAGGAAAAAAGTCACGCGCACGCGGCTCTTGATTCTCTTGGTTCCCCACCAAGAGAGTAGGGTTGAATACGAGCTCCAAGGCCACCTTCTTGCGTTGTATGTTGGGGATACACACGACGCAGTGCAGTCCACCTCCTCACTCCTTTTCACTCCATGTCTTGGATGTTGTTTGCCTATACGGGAGATGCTACAGCTCACATCGTAGGCCCGCGGCAAGTCCGAAAGAAGAACAAGGAGGAGCCAGGAGGGGGTTTGTGCGTAGCAACGCACTTTTGGGCAAACCCGCAGAAACAGCCGCAGTCAGAGGTGTCTGGTGACCCACCCGCAAAGGCAAAGCTGCAAGAGACAACATCAGCCGAGGACCGAACCGATCCTTCTTCTTGTGTGTACGGCAGATGCTCTTGTTTAGGTGATTTCCTTCTGTCTGTCTGTCTGTCTGTCTGTCTGTCTATCTATCTGTCTGTCTATACATCTTCCTCTACAAATCTCCCCCCTCCCTGGGCCTTCATCATCATGGCACCTTGGGAGAACGAAGGGCCGGTATCTATTGCAAGGACCTTGAAGAAATAATAGAGGTTCACGTCCTGGCGTGTAATGTGTCTTCAGAGTTATCCACAAAAAATCCTCCCAGTGAGACAGCAGGCTCGGTGGAGTAGTTGTCCATTATACGATCACCTTGACTGCGTAGCTTATACGAGCCGCACCTTGAACCGTGGATGCTACCCTGGTGCGTATGCCAAGTCATATCGAGATCTGGTCGGTGATGCTTAACGTCTGGGGCGAGTCTACAAACATATAAATGGCCTGCTTCGTCCAGTCTCTGGTTCAATATCAAGTCCTCGCTGCTCACCCTCTTCCAACCCCTCCTCGATCTACTACTTACAGCGAAGCCCACCACTCGCTTTCAACGACACCCAGAGGTCCTCCCACTACATTTAATACTAAATCTTGGATTCCATCCCACCATCCTCCTCAAAATGCGTTCCGTCAGCGTCCTCGTCGCCGCCCTTGTGGCCTCCGTCTCTGCTACTCCCGCTCCCCTCACTGCGAAGTCCCGCGCAGCAGCCGTGTCCATGATGGCTGACACCGGCGACTGGACCATTACAAGCCTTTCGCGCGCCTGCAACGCTGCCAACACAAGCTGCACTTGGTCGTTTGGCATCTACAACGGCACGGGCACCACGCCTTGCACCGAGGTCGTCACGGGCTCGCCGGCCACGCAGGCCAACGGCGGACCTGCTACCTGCGGTGTAAGGATATATCTTGTCATTGATTTCCGCACAAGGAAAAAGCACGAGTAGACTAACTTTGTTCTTCGATAGGTCTACACCGTTACTTCTGGCTGGAGTGGCCAATTTGGTGCTGGCCAGGGCTTTGTAAGTGTTATAACTCCGAACAAGACGGGGCTTTGGCAATCTGTGGAGGGCATCCATCAGTGCTGATTCATACATCTTCAGACCACCTTTGCTGTCGTGAACCAGGCCGCTGGCCTCATTATATACCCTGCCTATGTAAGTATCCTCTTCGTCCTTATCGTACTAAATTCCGCGGTCACCCAGCTGACGGTGTTGCAGACCGACAACCAAGTTGCCAGCGGCGCGGTGGTGACTCCCGACCAAAGTTACACGCCCCAGACCCTGGGTTAAGGGCTTATTATAAGGGCCAATGAAGGCATTAGTGTTGCTGAAAATATGGAACAGCCATAAATTGGAAACATGCTTCCTGTCGAAGACATAATATTGTAATAACATATCTGATCTACCACGCCTTGATGCCCAACTCGCGCATCATCTCTTGAGTGATGTTATTCCCAGTCTACCAGCCCCAGTAAAACATAACCAAATCCCACATCTCAGCTACGTTGAAAAATCACCAAAGAATCACTTGGCTGACTCGGTCTTTTTGCCAGTCGCTTATTCGCTTGGGTATCAATGTGAACGAAACCGTACCTACTAGCCGCAACTCAATCAAGAAGCGTTTGATCCTTGACAAATCATCGAACACTGGCTTTGCCGCTTACAGTCTTTAGTCCTTACATAGGGCCTATAGAAAGCATCCAAGAGGCCAATGCCGTGCTTTTGGCTTCTTGGCTCAGCGTCCCTTGCATAAAGTGTAAAGTGACAGGTGCCACTGACTGACGCCCACAGGGATGATTCGTATTTCTTTTTCTGAGACGTGTCGGTTGCTTTTGAGTATAGCTCAGGAAGACATACGATGCAGGTCGTCGGCCAAGGCGCAGCAGTTGGAATGTAGGCTCAGTGACATATGTGGTTCTGATGCTGTAACACCGAATTGACCCAGTGGTTGGGAGACTTTACAGGGCCGCCCTGTAGCTCAGCCAGTATAGCGTCAACAGGCTGCTGAAGCATAGCGGGTTAGGGTAGTCTCCAGGGCCGCTATAGGTACTCGAATACTCACGGCTCACTGACCAATGACCCGCTTTTAGCCGTTGCAGCAGGCTAGTTCCGCGAGTAAGGCCAGGCACAACAGGATCAGCGCCCCGGAGATTTGGTCAGAGATATCTTGATCGACGTCATCGGTGCCAATGTAAAGTCCAACTCGAGCCTTGCGCGACGAGGAAAAACGCCAACCGTCACGCATTTAAGCCTCTCTCTGCTCCCTTCTCCACCACCAGCCAAGAATGAGGACAACCGGTTGAGACAACCGTCCAACCAGCCATGGCCGCCACCGCCTTTTCTCCCTTCTTGCTACTATGCTACTGCTGCCTCCTCCTCTTCCTCGTGCAACCCGCCGCAGCCTTTGGCGCAGGCGAGGTGCCCGCTGGCTCCGAGTTCAAGGGCATGGTGTGGCGCCACGGCGACCTCGCCGACATCCTCAAGTTCTTGCCCATCTCCTTCCACACGGCCTACCGCTTCACCAAGCTGCAGCGCAAGCAAGTCTACTTTGGCAACTGGCTGCGCGACTTCTCCCAGGTCATCGACACGACCTGCCTGGAAAACGTGCCTGAGGCCATCCTGCGCGCCATTGTCTCGGTCCTTGCGTTTATGGAATTCGGCTTCGCTACCGACGAATTCGACGTCACCCGCGACCGCCTCGGCTGCTACACACACGTCGAACACATTGACAACCCAAAGGGCTACCCCGACAATGCCAAGGACATTGACGACCGCCTCCGTGGGCCAGTCGATCCGCGCGAACTCGATTTCGACCCGGATACGGGCATGAAGAATTATATTGCAAACGCGGGACAAGGGTGGGATACAGCAGCGGACTATATACGCGGCCAGCTGAAGCAGTGTATCGCGCTGGGACGCCGGGGCCAGCGCAAGCACCAGGCAGAGGCCAAGAAAGACGCGCTTCGCCACCTGGGCGCTGCGCTGCATACCCTTGAGGATTTTGCGGCGCACAGCAACTATGTTGAGCTGTGTCTGCGCGAGTTGGGTGAAGACAGCGTCTTTGCGTTTGTGGGCGATGCCTGTCGCGTCAAAGTCCCCAGCGGGCCAAACAAGGGAAAAGAGGTGGCGCCAATTGTGACCGGCACGTTTGGCATGCTTGACATCTTCCACTCGTTGCTCGGCGAGGCTGACGACAAGGCCGTCTTGCAATCCAAGGGCTCTCTAGGCGAACTCGAAAGTGTATGTGGTTATTGTCTTGAATCCCCCGTCAATGATGATGCTTGCTGACTTGGTGCATTGCAACAGAGACTCAACTATGGCGGTATGGCGTTCGAACAGCTGTTCCAGCTCCTCAAAAGCGGCATCGAACAACTTAGCAAAATCCAACCCGACCTCGACCCCCTCCTTACTCAGCTCCAAGCCGTGGGCGAAATCTTCAAAAAGTACTCGCCGCTCTCCCCTGCCACCGACGACGACGACGACGCCTCAACCTCCCCATCCGCCTTGGAACTCGCCGCCCCCGACGCAAACCTTCTCTGGCAAGCCATCGAGCCCATCCTCTACCTCCACGACCGCGTCTCCAAATATCTCCAAGAAGACACCGAGGATGCCTCCGACTCGACGCAGGACTACTCGCACGGCCAATTGGGCGAGTACACCAATCAGCTCGTCTTCAAGTACCTCTCCATCATGATTGAGTCCTCGGTGCGCGAGCTGCGCAACGCCGTGCGCGCCGCACGCGACCGCGTCGACGAGGAAGCCGCCAAAGCAGACTCGGCACAAGTTTACCGACCCGACACAGACGCTTCCGATCCGTCCCACTCAGACTTGTCCAAAGACCACTTCAGCAACGTCCTCAACCAGCCAGCAGGCCTCGTCGCCACCGTCACCACAAACTGGACCGTCCAGCAAGTTGTCAAGTGCTGGGACAACCCCAAACTCGATGCCGACAAAACCATTACCGACATTCTTGCCATCCTCCACCACCCTGCCTTTCCCCAAGACAAGGCACCCATTCAGCAATACATGTTTGACGCCGTCGAGCAGTGGTGGACCGCAAACCCACCCGAGGACCAGTCCCGCATCCGCAGCAAACTCACCAAGGACGCCGTCCAGCAGCGCCAGCACGAAGACCACACGCTCACCCTCAAGGACTTTGAGGGGAAGCAGAGCGGACCGGCAAGTTTCCCAGGGGCGTGGCCCAAGGTCCGCCAGCCGCCGCGCAAAGCGTCCATCGTGGCGGAGCTGGCCAACGACGCGATTGCTGACTTCAACTGGGCGCTGGCGGTTGTGCAAACGGCGTGGAGGGGACAGCCGCGCGAGGCTTGGGGCGAGGTTTGCCGCGCGGGCGGGTCGCCGGTGCACAATTCTGTGCTGCTTCTTGTGGCGCTTGTGTATACCATTGCGCATGGGATCATGTGGGTTATCTCGAAGATCATATGGCCTTTCTGACGACGAGGATGGGGGTGCATGGGATGACGAGACGTCCACAAAGACATTCAAAAGAAGAGGAGGGAAGTGAAGAGAGAATAGACGAAAGGAAAGAAAGAAAGAAAGAAAGAAAGAAAGAACGAGAAATTAATTAAGAAAGAGAGATATATGAGAGCTGAAGAGTTTACAATGTATCCCGTTGATGGAATTAGAATACGCAACAAGAGCAAGACGAAAGGTGGACATGAAACGGCGTCTAGGGGTCATTTGCTTCCAGGATTTTCAGCATAGGACAGGTGGTTTTCATTTAGACGAAGGATGATTGACATGACGAAACATGCGAGAAATGTGGTTTTTGAAGTGTACATTAATTAATTCGAACTGAATTTGCCCTATCGAGACAGTCTTGTCGCAGAATATCAGCAAAACCTGCAATGTGAGCATAGCATTCGATGCGATAGGATACAGGCCTTCCTGCATTAAATGCAAATGCTCAAATCTCCCTCGGCGTCCCCAGAATGCCAATTGGCCCGGATCTCTTGGGTAGCAAATGGTACCAGATCACGAAACAGCAGTAGGAGCAATGTTAACGCCATGTACTAGGCTGACATTACTCGATGTATGGCGTCTACAATGTAGCGTTCACGATACATAGCCTTTAGACAAGCAGAAAATAAGCCATCAACAAAGTCGACAATGACTTGATCTGCCTCTGGCTTACTCCATTTTGTAGAGTCCTAGTCGTCGCCCATAACCATCTTCTCCAAGCTCTGCGTCTGTGCAACTCTCACGAGGTTTTCAGCCTCGGTCTCCTCCGGATAGGCCCTGTAAATAAAGAGCGCGCACAGCTTGGACCGTATCTTGACCAGGGGCTCCAGAAGGCGTCGGTGTGCGCGCATGATTGACTGATCTATGACATCGTCCATCTCTTCGAGCATATCATCGTCTCGAAAGTGTGCATCCACGAAGTGTATTTCAAGCTTCGTTAGTCGCAATTCGGGGAGCTGCGCCAGTATCTCAATGGATTGTGACCATTGCCGCCAGCCCGGTCCCGAGTCAAATACATACGTGAAATCAAGGGGAGGGAGGACAATTGTCAAATGACGAAGGCTTGAGATTGACTGCAGTGGCCTGCGTTCCAGAAAAGACAACAGTGTCGAGTCGGGGCTGCTAGCCCTTGGAGGGCGTCCTGCCAGTGCCGCAGCGCGCTCCGGGGTCGTTGGTAATACCCTGAACTCATGGGCTCGGTAGAAGACGGAGCGGGCAACAGCGGTGAAAGCTCTGGACACCAAGAAATAGTTTTGGAAACATGGCAGCCGACATTTGCAAACAGTATTGAAAGCAACGCCTCTACTGCTACAAAAGCAGCCCCAAGAGACATGGGTCGCATCCCATTCATACTGATAGTCGATTGGGTTGTAATAGTATCTCTTCCTTGGTCCCCATTCTATGATAGTGTGTTCAGCGAGCTCAGAATGGTTGAGCACGTTCAGTTGTATTTCGCGGGGTAGGCTTAGGAAACGAAATGGCTGATTTCCAGACGCCGAAGTTCCGTTTAACAAGTCGCACGCAATATCCTGCAAAGCGGGCAGAAATTCAGGCTGTTCGTCCTCGTAGATGTTGATGGCCACATCCCCAAGCGCAGGAAGTGTGCGCAGTGGATCGAAAACGGCATTGAAAGTTTGACGATCGTCTACCTGGGTCATGAGGTAGAATTTGAGTTGTTTATGTCGCGTGTTGGCCGCTAAGCGTGCGCATATACGTCGCCATTTCCCCAGAATGTGCTTGTCGGTTCGATATTCGAGAGACAGACGTCTATAGTGATCGAACATGTCACATTGCCTGCGGTCGTCAATGGCGTGCCAGTAGTCTCGACAAGTCGGCCGTGGGAAGATGCCGCATTTGCCATAGGACATGTCGGCCTCGGTGCACTTGGGGGTGATGCAGTGGCAAGGCAGTAAGGAGACGATGAGCACGCGAAGCTCCTGCAAAGCTGTATCGCTGAGTGCCTCCAACGGCTGGAGCCCTTCTGTCCCCAGCAAGCTAACGGCAAAGACATTTTCTGAATAGAGTTTCACCTCGACCTCTCTGTGGATGTCAGAGCTTGCCAGCAGGAGCCCGGCGGGGAAGGGTTCTTCGAAAATTGTCGGGTCCCTTTTTGTCGGATAGGTATTCACCTGCTGTCCGGTTTCGTCCACCCAGAGATGTCTTTTCGGGGCCCACAGATTCAGGAAGATGAATTTGTTCCCACCCACGTGCGCTTCGTCATAGATCTTGTTGCGGACATGCGGTGGTAGATGCAGAAAGGTCACACGGGGTTTTGGCCTTGGCGGCCCAGTGGGAGGGAAGAAGCGGGTGATCCGACTTTGACGGACGCCGGTGTGATTATCGGCCATGATCACGGTGTGGTCACATTGAATCCGCGGTGGCCAAGTGATAATGTGATTGAAGTCGAGATGGACATGGTTTGGGGTGGAAGTGCCAAGGAAGAGGACAGGCTTCAACAATTTTGGAGAGGTTTGAGGTCGAAGCAGCAGCGGAGGGCGTTCCTTCCCTCTAGGCAGACACCATGTTAGTCTGCGTTCCTGCCCGAATAGGAAATACAGCAAACTTCGATTGCACACCTTGAGAAGATTATGTAAGACATGCAAGGACTAGATGGCGGGGCCCGCGCAGATCCCCCAAATGCGTGCCACAGCACTTCAAAGCGACTACGATCCACTAACAGGTTCTTTCAGGGGCCGTTTCAGGCCATCCCATCTTTTGCTGGCGGGTTTCGACTCGCTGGCTGGGGGCGCAGGGACGGTCCGGCCACCTAAAACACCAATTGCCTGCTCATGATCAGTCTTTCGCCTTACCGACTGCCACAGCATGTTCCCATGTCAAAGCGGTCGCAGCCACAGCCAGGGTGCCACGACAAGACGATGAGACGTGCCGAGCACAAGCAATGGCTCGGGGCCAGGTATAAGTTGCGAGTATAGCCACCGTTATCTGACTCCGCGACCACTTGTCTCTCGGCTTTCATCTGTATTTGCTTCCTTCATCTGCTTGTCTGGCGACCGAGCTTGCATATATCAAAATGTACTCCTCTTGTTCCTTCCTCCTCGCTCTCTCTGGCCTGGCAGGACTGGCCAATGCAGCGCTTCCTCATGGCTACGAGGCCATCTGCGCAAATGTTGGGCTGGCCACTTTCGAGGCGGCCCAAGCAACATACTCGGAACCGTCCTGTGACACTGCGGTAGTGGCCACTATCTTGCAAGTCTCGTAAGTGAACAGATATTAGGTTCAAGATCAAAGAGCACTACTGACTCGATCAATTTGCCAGGGAACCAACACAGCTTCGAAGTAGTACTGCTGCCACTACGCTGCTCTTGTCAACAACCACAGCTGCTTCAGAAAGGGGGATTTCCAAAATGTACGATGGAATACCATGATCCACCAACAAAAGGGCCTGGCTTATCCGCTGACACGCGAATGCAGGACAATGACCAACCGGAACGACAAGAATTCCGCTCCTGCGCCTTCTGAGATACCGACGGCGAGTCTGCGCATCATCTCCAGAACAAAGATAGGGACAACAGCCACCAACTCGGGACTCTCCTCGAGCACATTGCGCGCGTCACGTGTTAGATCTGGCCGTATGCCCGCCGCCGTGGACGGCGCCTCAAACTCTGAAAAGGCTACACTGGAAACACTGGTCGCCTCCGCAGGCGCGGGCTTCACTGTCCGCTTGACGTCAGCAACAGCGGCCATGACAGCTTCTTCTCCAGCCACAAGATCGAATCAAACAATCCCCAACTCGATATCCACAGCAGCACGCTCGCAGACAGGTCCACAGAGAGTCTCGACCTCTTTCCTGGCCCCGCACGCCACGGAAGCTGTGTCGTGGCTCAATGGTAGCAACTACAGCACCGAGGCTGGCCGCTCGGCTGCGGCAGACAAGCTTTTGGCCACCCTAGCTGGTGTTGCTCCAAGTGTCACAGCTAGAGTGCCAACAAGCACTTCTGCGTCTGGGCCAGCTGCGCTCTTGCACTTGCACCGAGAGCCTGTGGCTGTCCGGCAACCGCAGCTGGTGCGTGTTGCTGAGCATGTGTATGGTGCATCCGGCGCTCGCGAGGCTTGATATCGTTACAGCACACTGTCGCTGGGTAATTATGGTTGAAAGGAAAGGTGTTTTGGTTCAATGTTTCTGATCAACTGCCGTCGGATGGTCCCGGAGACCGTTCGCACATGGCTTGACCAACAGCATGGAGTTTCAAGGTGTTGGATACTATTGTGAGGTTCAATAAGGCGCAAATCGTGATTTCATACTCGAAATTCAAATCGACTTGGCTAACATAGCCACCCAAACACATCGTATGTACCGTTGCAAGTGCCGTTGACCCAGAGGTGCCGTGCGGAACCTGGATCGTTCGTCTTGTCAGCACGATCATTGTCGACAACAAGGAAAGCCCTGGGCCTGCGCCTGGGCCGTCACTGTCCTGCCTGCTATGACTCCATTCATATCGGACCGAGAATGGTCGACCCGGAGTACCAGACTTTCTGTCATGTAAAACGTGTCTTGGAGTACGCAAAAGTGGGCTTCCAAGAATGGCTGACTAGCAAAGTCTTTAGGGCGGCCTCGCAAGCTGCTTTCGTGGGCCGCGATGCACGACGCGTCGTCACTGTGAATTGATTCTTTTCGATTTGTGGTCTAGACTTCTGGACTGCGCCCGCGCAAGTCTGAAGTTTGAGTTTTTGTCGTCGGGGTTCCAAGAGACGACAGTGTGTCGACACATTCGAAAGACCTCGGCAGCTTTTTTTTTTTTTTTTTTTTTTTTTTTTTGCTCTTACCGTGTTGCTGCAAAAGACCGATCAGTGGCCACACCACTATTGACAAGACCGGTTCAGTGCCTGAAACGGCCCTAGCCGGTAGGGCTGCATATAGGGTGGGAGGTGCGACGGCGGCCAAGCACCCCCAAAGCCAACCCCCCCCACTCGCCCAGCTCGGGTTGCCTATGCGCGGCTGGTTGTGTGCACTGCACCAAGTTACTCACGCGGTACTAAGGACTATCAAGCTGCTGTTGGGCTGTTGGGAATGTCGCACGAGTAGAGAGTCAGGGCCACGGTGAAAAGTTTGTTCTCGGTTTCACGTGGTTAATGAGGAAAGACTTGGAAAAAAAAAAAAAAAAAAAAAAAAAAAAGGAGATATGCGATGTTCAGGCACCAAAAAACCCAGCTTTTCAGCGATGTTTGTTCGGCAAACACGGGATTGGTTGGTGGAAACCTCGGTACCTGGGGGACGAGTAGATCACTCCCCAACGATCAACTTGTCGGCGCGAGGCACACGCTGATGGGACATCCAGCGGTTGTTCCTTTACCTGATTCTTCGCCTGGAACAACAGGCTGCTTCTGCTTCCTTATTTCCATCAAGTCACGATCGAGTCTGGCTTACTATGTATACACACATACACACACACACACAAGCTTTGAGCCAAGATCGCTAACTATACCAAGGCTCAACAATTCCCACCTTTCTCAGCTTGACTTCAACCCCGTGCGGAGCTGACCTGCAGCTAACCTTGGCCAAGGCATTATGGAGCGTGTCTAATGAATCTTCCTTTGAGACGGTTGGTGGTGGTGCCTGTCTCTTGGGGGAAAAGTTTCGACAGCTGTCACGTTGTAAAGGGGATTCGCTAGTGATGGCAGACCCCTAATTATCCCCTCTTTTCGGCAAAATGTCACCAGGCATTTTCCATGGCGCTATTTTTGTGAAGAGCAAGTGGCAGAATGTGGTGGTCAAATCTAGCGAAGAGTAGTGGGTAGAATAAGGTACGGAAAGAGAGACAAGGCACGCAACAAATTAGTTGTAATTGACTCAAGCACGAATCTCCATCAGCGGGATACAGCATTCGCTCTGAGGACGTTCCGGGAAACAACAAAAATAAAGGCGAAAACCTGCGAGATTGACAGGCAGGGCAAGGCAGGCAGGCAGGCAGGAAGGCAGGCAGACAGAACAGAGCAACGCAAGTCAAAAGAAAACAAGGCCAAGGCCGAGAGGGAGGAGCGTCGACGAGGACCGACGACCCAAGCAACCCGCCCAGCCGCCGACAGGCCCCGTTGGTTTGGTCTAGACGGCGGGCCCAGGTCCGGGGTAATGCGGAGCCGTTTGGGTTGACGGATGACGATCTGAATTTCTCTTGCCCTTCCCTTTGCTTGTGCTTCTACGTTGAGCGCAGTCTGACGGCGTATTACTGTGTATACTGTCCCAGAATGCAAGGAGAATATCAACAGCAAGGCTCACGCACATGCTTCATGCTTGAGCCTTGTGGAGAGGGTTCCCATTCGGAAAGGGGCGGGGAGGGGCGGTCTCGAACCTCAAGCTTCCGGGGCACGGATTCAGCTTTTCTGTCTTTATCCTTATTAGGTACTATGCAGGTGCCGTGACCAGGCGTGTGTGCACCATGTAGGTCGGTGAGTTGCGGTTCACTTTCTGGTCAGTGTGTTTTGTTTGCCTGAATGGCCATGAGCGAGTGGATAGCCAGGTGGACAACTACTCCGTCCGTTTGGCCCTGAAATATTGCCTGCGACCGGGGGAGGGGGGCACAGAAGACAAGGGAGGGGGGTCTGAAAGGGTCAAATCCGAGAGAAAGGCAGAGCCAATGGGTGAAGTGACCGGAAACGGGGGTGTCTGGCCCGAAATGAAAACCTCCTTGGGGATCGTCAATGGGTTGCTTGGATTGGTTCATGTGGTTGATTTGTGATGGGAAAAAGAGAGGGAAATGCCGGGCGAGTGTCTGTGTTTGTAATGTGCCGTGTCTGGAAATAGTACTGCTACTGCGCAAGAACTGGGAATTAGTATGGGCTGTACGAAAATAACAGTTCTCAGTGATCCAATAAAGGGCTTCAGGCAGGTTCAAATGCTGTAATGATTGCCCAATTGCCAGAGTCATGCGCTGTCAGAGAGCATAGTTGCGGCTGCTATTTTCCTCACGAGCCACCGGGCGTTCCGTTGGATCATGGTATACCAAGGTACTATGAATGAGTCCGCCGAAGGACTGTACTATGTATACTGTCAACATCCAGTAGTGATTTCATCAGCCTTTTTTCTCTCTTTGTTTTTTGCTTTTAACTCTATTGGCCATGTGTGGAAGAATGAAAAACTTCACTCCACTGACCAGCACAACACGAGCTAAGCGAGCCGTTTTCTTGGTCAAAAGTGGGTGCATTTGTACAAGAACAAGGACTTGATATATTCACGTCATTCCAGGTTGCTTGGGACTGTGATACGAAGAAAAGGGTCATCGGGCCTCGTTCTGGTCAGGTGCTATGATGAGTGGCATCGAAGCAACAACGGGGCCGCTCGTAGCGACATGGCGATGTGACCTCGCTTCGCCCTGTTGCGAGCGAGGTCCACTGATACTATGTACACAGCACAGTTTGCGGAAAAAGAGAGAGGAAGCCACTGCTATGCAACAACAGCAGGGCACTACGAAAATCATACAGTACTTGCTATGTAGTATACAGTGAGCACGGCATTGCGGTTGCGGCTTGGCTTACATAGCATAGTGGCTCTGCCAATTCCTATTTTTGGAACAATCTCTGGGGAACACTACTATGTATGTACATACGGAAATATGCAGAACATACTATAACAAAACACAGTATGACTGTGATATGTAGATCACGCTGCCAAGTGGTCTATTTTCCTTCCAGAAAGCCCGACAGAGCCTCACTGCATGGTCAGCAAGACCAACCGGGTCGTTCTTGCCTGGCTGCCTGGGACTGGAATCTGGGCTACTATGTACATAGTACCTCGGACAAAAACGTGGCCCCGCCTGCTGAGGCGCTGGAGATCAGCCACCTTTATTTATTCTTGCATACTGTTCGACAAAAACCCGCCAGTGGCCAGTCCAGCAAGCCAGGCATCGATCCGTCCGTCCCAGGCCTCGCGCCACAATACTGTAAGTATTAAGTGGCGGTGGGACATCGTCCCTCCTCTTTGCTTTTTGAGTTTCTTGGGTCTGGCATTGGGGAATCGGCCACGAGAGTCACGAGAAGAGGGGCGCTCCGCCTCAACGAGTGGCAACGGTGCTTTGCAAGCCAGACGCGTTCTTGACACGTCAGTTGTGTCCACGCCAAGGCGGCGGTTCAGTGCTGTCCTGCCTTGCCGGCTCTTGAAGAAGAGCGGCCGACTTTGTCGTGGAATCTTGGCTGAGTGGATGGGGATTATGAGCTGAAATGTTGGACAAGACGAGCTGGTAGCCTGTCCTCTCTGGCTCTGCTGCAAAAAGAATGATCTTCTAGCCAGCCGGCCAGCCAGCCACCCAGGCCATCCAGCGGGCTCTGGAATACACCGTGTCTTCGCATACAGTGGTAAGCAGATGACGACGACGGGCTGAGCGTCGATCCAGCTCCGCCCGCCCCAGTGGTCCCACAGCAACTAGCCAGCAACAGAAGACGAAGAGCAAGAGAAAGGGATACACAGTACTCGCTACATAGTATATACTTCAACATACTATGTACTATAGTACACAGGCTGGCAGGCAGGAAAGTGCGAGGAGACAAGACAAGGCTGCGTGGGCCCAGAGGCACTGATTGGCCGCTCGGTCTGGACCACCGGGGACTGGCGAACTCAATTCCCCAAGGGCATCCATTCAATGCAAAGGCAATGCATGGCACGGGGGGCTGCAGGGCATAACGCCGCCTTGACCGCGGGTCCACCACCGCCTCGATTCGATCCTATCCTCTGTAGGATTGGAGACGGTCTTGTTGGGTCTGCGTCAACCTGCAATTGTAGGGAATATATTAATTCACTCCTCGTTCAGCGTTCCGTCTGTTCGTCCTGTCTTTTTTTCCCCTCTCCATTCAACAGTCGTTCAACCCTTTCCAACGTCTCAATAGGGGTTTTCCTTGTGTCAAAAACCACAAAACACCACGTTCGCTCAACCACCAAACAACTTCCACCCAACCAGAACCCTCTCGTTTCTTCCACCCTTCCACCGAAAAGACCACCCCAAAGCCACCCAACTCAAAATGTTCAAGCAATTCGCCGTCGCCGCCCTCCTGGCCACCTCCGCCATCGCGCAAAGCGCCTCTGGGACCGGCGCAGCAGGAGCCTCATCGGCCGTCGTCTCTTCCTCCTCTGTGAGCATCGGCAGCGCCATCCCCACCACCGTTGTCACTTCGGGCGGCGCAGCTGCCACGCGTAGCGCAGCCGTGACGGGCGGAGGCTACTCAAACTCGACCATCACCACCTCCACGAAGACGGCGAGCTCCTCGAGCTCTGGTTCGTCCACCGGCACCGCTACCTCGAGCTCAAGCACTTCTAGCTCCTCTTCGGCTGCTGGTGCGGGTGCTCTGCCCAAGCTGGGTGGTCTGTCGCTTGTGATGGGTGTTGGTGCTGCCGTTGCTCTGTTCTAAACAACCAAAGAGGGGGGTGACTGGTTGATTTTTGTTTTTATTTTTCGGGATTCTTTGGACACTCCTACAACAGCAAATAAACTGATATGCGATACATGATGGGAATACCCAATGGGAGAGGTTTATAAAGTTTTCAAGGGAACTTTTTTTGGTTTTGGAAATTGGACTATATTTTTGGAACGCTGGATTCCAGCATCACTCATTCACATACATACAAACATACAAACACACAACGCACACACAAAAATACTCTGCAACGGCCAAACGAAATCGGACCCTTGACAAGATACCCTCAGCATAATGGCGTTGGGAAGCATCATGGAAGACAAGGCAAGCCTCCACGGTGAGGGTGTGGCATAGCGTCCGTTCCCGAAACGCCCTCTCTCGGAAGAACAGAGGGCGAATAAAGCATAACACATTTCCTTTTCCTCGGGTTATAATTCCCAGACAGGCGTACCCATTGATTGTGTATGGGCTTGGGTAATTACTTTTTCAGATATCATTTAGTTGTTGGCTTTAATGGAGTTCAACTTGGAAAACATGCTGTGCTCAGTCGGTGTGATTCCGGCGATGGCGCTGGCAAAGGGAGCCGCCACCCCCTGACTCCCGAGTATCAGTGCGGATGGTCAGACGGGGATATAGACGTCCGTCTATATTTACATAACAAATTCTTCCCCAAATGATCTCATGATCCTCCTGAGTAATCGGGTTATATACTTGATCATAGAAATTGAAATATTCAATCCTTCCATTCTTATCGTAGAGTGGTCCTTACTCAAGCTCTGTAAACCCAGACAGTGGCTTATATCTGTTCTGCTTCCATTCTCATCACGAACACAGCCGGAATAATGCCCAGATAAGCTATAATCAATACTCAGAGAATAACCGAGCTGTATCCGACTTCACGGTAATATTGCCAGACAGAATTCGGGAATCTTATATTGAAACGTACATCACACCAGAGAGCGACAATAAAACTCTCAGCTTCTACCGCGAAGCTGATGAGCCCACCGTCACGGCTTTTCAGTCACTTGTAGTTAGGTATCCTGCATCTACTATGCAGCCTTCCCCCCCCCCTACCTCCTCCTCCCCTTAAGACCTTGGTAAGCATTGTGTCCTGCTGCTTTTCTGCCCTTACAGAATAGCCACACCAGCCTCAACTCCATTTAGCTATCGTTTCCTCTCATCACAGATATAGTTACAGTAATCGATTACAGATCGTCTATCCTGTCTCCCATATCGAATGCTTCTTTGCTAGTTGCTGATACATGTTTGCGTATCCATGAGGGGCTGCAGTCTCTCATAAAGACATGTTTGGCGGCTTGGCTGCGCTGTTTTGGCAAAAATGGCACAGATATCAAGGAAGCATTCAGAACCAGCCAATGTCGTGCCAACACCTTTCTCACAACCAGGCTCATGTTGGTCTGCTGTGGGGAAGGGAAACAGCCAGCCTGGTCGCGGTGTATTGTGGCTCGTGAGGGAGATTTTGGCAGGCGACCATGATGTGGTATGTGAGTGAGTGACGAAGCGATCGATGGCGGCCAATATCGAAGGGCTGCGGTGGCTGAATAGATGTGCATCTTCAAAATCGATCTCGTACTGCGAATCCGCGGAGGATTGCTTCACACAAGGATTGCAATGGCAATATTCTTCGAGGTGTCCTCGCTGCTGCGATACTCCGTGGCGAGATGCATTGTTTGTCATGCTGTGAGGACGATGGCCGCCTCGAAGAAGTCGGTGGTGTGGTGAACCCACAAAACCTTGCATGGTGATCATCGTAAATGCGCATCCATTCCATCCAGTCGTCGTGGGCGTGCATGCAATCACTCGCGGTCTTCAACGTAGCCCTCTTCTTCAGCACCCTCCTCGTCATAGCCCTCCGCCTCTCCGCCTTCTTCGCCGTCTTCCTCATCACCCTCTTCATCGTCCTCGTCGTCCTCGTCTTCCTCACTGGACGACCCCTCGCCCTCGCTTTCGCCCTCGCTACCAGGGTCATAGTCTTCCTCTTCCTCGTCCTCCTCATCCTCTTCGAGTATTTGCTCTGCCCGCTCCAACTCAGCCATATTCTCATCTTCGCCGCCAGGATACTGCTGACCATCGACAGCAGCGTTGTTGTCTGTCGCGCCGCCCTTGGCGTTTTCCTTGAGCTGTCTCTTGGCTCGTCTGCCCGCAGCAAGACTCTTGTTGTTCAGGCCATGTCTCCGCACATAGAGCTCGTCAATGACCGAGTAGTCGTCCTGGTCAATCATTTCAAACTCGATTTCCTCTGTCCTGAGCCCACCGCCTTCCACGGCTGCTTGCTGCTCCTGTCGCAGATGTGATTGTGGCGGCATTTGTCCTTGTGGGTCGGGGAAGCCGGGCGCATGCGAGATGTCGATTTCGACAAGGATGTTGAAAGTGCGCTGTAGGATGTTTGTGTACGAGAATGACAGGATGCGGTCGAGCGGTATAAAGAGCAGCGGCTTCTTGTACCCCCAGAGGATTCCGTTGGGCAAGAAGAACAAATAGCCATCCTTGCTGCCCCGGAATGCCTTGATGTGCACTGCTCGCTCGTTGGGTCGGTATGGTTGCTTGGCGTTGCTGTAGAATATGCGTGTGTCGGTGCCCACAATGGCCACGTCTGTGTTGCCTACCGATTTGAGCTGGGAATTGATGGCCCAGTGCATCAGGCTGCTGTATGAATCGGAAACCTGGGCGGCAGTCTCGGCTGCGTAGCCGCTGACAACGCCGGCCTTTGGTGCGGATTTGGGGACGGAGAAGAGGAGGGGTTCGTGGTCGACCAGGCCCCAGTTTTTCGAAGACGAGAGCGCCGTGCCGCGTGGGAAGAGGATGTAGTTGAAGGTGACATCTTTCTTGTCGGGAACAGGCACGTAAAAGACGTATTCTAGCGAGACACGTAAGCACTCCTCTTGTCTTCACAGCACTCACACTCTCGGAGGGCCCCCAAGCTAAACAACTTACCTAGATTCTTCCACTCGTACACCATGCCCTGAACCGGCGAGTCTGTACCGGCGGACTTGGTATAGAGGTAATTCTTGGTAAAAACCAAGTGGTATTTCTTTCTCTGCGGTATGGCGACACTGACATCCTTGATCTCGAGCAGAACGACCTCCTTCTGGGCAGCTTTGGCCAGGTTGATCAGGAGCGACCAATTGTTTGGGGGATGGGCCGGGTGGGCGCTTTGGGAGGGCAGCGCAGTGCGTGGCAGCGGCGCCATGATGCCGAGTTCGGCTTCATCTTGGCCGTCTATTCTGCGCCGTTTGGCGGCGTGTTCGTCATTGTGGAGATACGCGTCAAAGACGAAGTCGGCGATCGCATTGAAGAGGTTGACGCGTTCGGGGGTATCTGAGAGTTTATCCATCAGACCATCGCCTCGTCCGGACGCGTTGGAAAGCAGTGAGAAAGTAGTCACGTACCAGCACTTTGTTGGATGGCCTCGACCAGATCCGGCCGATCAGCAAAGACGAGGCTCAGTTTCTCGCTGTCCATCGCCAGCCACTGCACGTTCGCTGGCGCGTGTGGGAGACCGAGAATAGAGCTGAAACGGAGAGTCGGCAACCCCAAACTTGGGTGAAGTAGACTGACGGCAAAGAGGCAGAGAAGAGTCGTCGTACTATGAGTGGTCCAAGTCGCTTCGAATGTTGGAGAGGGCAATTTCTATCTCACCAAGTCTATAGTACCTCAGTTTACGTAAGTACGTACATGCTTCTCGCTCGCAATTGAGTGCATGACCCTATGTACACGGTACATGGAGGCTAACTCCTCTCTTCGCAGAAGGCGGTCAATCACTGCAGAAAACCGCCCGCCAATTTCTGACTTGAAGCCCCAAACCCAAACAAACACCCAGACCAGGTCCTCCTCACCTGGCCCTGGGCATCAGGTGGGATTGCGGCTGTCAACTGGCTTCAGAATCTCTTGCCAGTCCACAGTAGTCACACCTGCATACGTGCTTCTGCAGGTGAATGCTCAAGATCGATACATGGTATCCTTACGAAAAGAAAGGCGTCGGAACCTAGGAAGTTTTGCTTACGTATGTACTCACCTACCGTGACAAGAGTCGTAGGAACATCGCGCTGGAAGCAGCGTCAAGAGTGGTTCGCAAAAAACGCGGCCAGGCGCGCGTTTGCAGCGCTCACGCGAAAGTGGATACTTGCCCAGCTGAAGTTCGGCAGGGGTCCGCTTATGTAACAGAATGCCAGACAAGCTGCTGTCACATGCGAGGCACAGGACTCAACTGGGATAGAACAATTCAACATATTATAGACCTTTCATATTGTTCTTAGGCCAAACATCGCTGCATACAGGCTTCTTCAACAGTTCTCTTATTACAAGCTAGGCCGTCAAACGACTTGCCCTCGAATCTTTTCAAATATTTTTGTCTAACTTTTCTTCCGCCAACAAAGGAAATATATCCCTTGAAGCACTCGTATCGTCATCACTCATGCAATCATACCGTTCAGCACCGTGACCTGCTCCAACACACATGCCTTGCTGGTACCTCCCTTGGCTGAGCGCATCTCGACGCTCTTCTCGTAGTCGAACGTGTCCTTGATGTCTGCCTCGAACCGCTCATCGACCCCCCTCATCTGTTCGTACGTCAACTCGTTCATTGGCGTGCCTGTCTTCTCCGACAGCGCGACAACTTGTCCGGAAATGTGGTGCGTCTCGCGGAATGGCACGCCCTTGCGCACCAGGTAGTCTGCTACATCAGTGGCCAGCATGAAGGGGTCCAGCGCGGCCTTCATCTTCTCGGGTTGCGTGTCAAGCGTCGACAGCACGCCCTCAGCAATCTGGATGCTGTCGCCCACCGTCTTGACGTGGTCCAGCATGGGCTCGACCGACTCTTGCAAGTCCTTGTTGTATGTGCTGGGCAGACCCTTGAGAGTCATCATGAAGCCTGCCATGTGGCCAAAGGCGCGACCGCTCTTGCCCCGTAGAAGCTCCAAGCTGTCTGGGTTCTTCTTCTGCGGCATGAGTGAGCTGCCAGTCGAGTAAGCGTCTGCCAGTCGCACGAAGCCAAACTCAGCGCTCGAGTAAATGATGAGATCCTCCGCCCAGCGGCTAATGTGCTGCATGAGGAAGCTGCCCCACTGTAACGTCTCGAGCACAAAGTCGCGGTCGGCAACAGCACCCATCGAGTTCCACAACAGCTGGTCGAAACCCAGCTCTTGGGACATCATCTCACGGTCAATGCCAAAGGGGTTACCAGCAAGCGCTCCACAGCCAAGTGGGCTCCTGTTGACGCGCTTACGGATCTCTCGCAGTCGCTCCAGATCGTTGGCAAAAGCGAAGCCGTAGCTCAGCATCCAGTGACTCCACCGAATAGGCTGCGCTCGCTGCAAGTGTGTGTATCCGGGCATGACGTAGTCGACCTCCATCTCTGCGCGCTTGGCAATCACCTTGAGGAAGCTAACAAGGTATCCCTCAAGCTTGTCAAGCTCGTCTCGCAACCAAAGACGCATGTCGGTTGCAATTTGCTCGTTGCGGCTGCGGCCGGTGTGCAGCTTGCCAGCAATCTCCTTGCCGATAATCTCGCCCAATCGACGCTCGTTGGCTGTGTGGATATCCTCGTCGGCGCCAGGGTTGATTTTGAAGGTTCCATTCTCCCACTCCTTCTCGACTTCGAGCAGACCAGCCTCGATCTTCTCAAACTCAGCCTGCGTCAGACGGCCAGCCTTGGTGTTTGCACGGGCGAAAGCAATGGAGCCTAGAATGTCTTGCTTGTGGAGGACGTTGTCGAAGGAGAGTGACTCGTTGTACTGCTCCATCAGAGGGTCGAGGCCGCCTGCGGAATGACGAAATGCCAAAATCAGTACTTGAACATCCAATTACGCAGATGAAGGCAATCCAAGGGTAGCAGAAGGACCAGGCATCTTCCATTGGAAATTGACTAACCGGTGAAGCGACCACCCCAGAGCATGTTGGCCTTCTTATCGCTGGGCGCCATGGTGTCGAGGCTGGACGCGTTCGAGGACTAATACACTTTACTTGTTGGGCGTTCTGGGAGGTTTGGAAATGGCCAATTGGTCGCGCAGTGAATGCTTCAAGCTGTGCACAACAGACAATGAAATGGCAGAAGCAGGACGAGTGAGGGAAAAAAAAAAAAAAAAAAAAAAAGTAGAAGAGTCGCTCAATTTCGTTGTTGGGAAGCTTGACTCATCGCTTGCTCGAGGGACAGTGGAGGTAACTAGAATTATTTCTGACTGGCAATGCGCCCTGCTAATCTTTGCAGGTACAGGGTACTCTGGGTGCTCTACGTAGCGATTGCGGAGCGTTGTATGCAGCGATAGCAATCGATAAGAACCCTTGTGTGGAGGGCGTGAGCTCCCGAATTACTCCCCTCCTCCACAGCAATGAGCTGGTGGGTGGGGTGTCGCGGGGTGCTTTTACGTACGCAGTACCTCTAATCGCTGATGTCAGCCAGGACCTATGTTTGTGTCCTTGTATTACGTACTTGCTGTTCGCTTGAGCATTGTTGGTTAACCACCAACCAACAAGCCTCAACAGCCGCAATTGGGAACTGTTGTTGCTCCAACACTCGGGCACCGCCATTCAACCCTTGGCAAGCTAGCTCAGGGATATGTGAGCAGGCTGTTTCCTGCCGAGGAACGGCATTCGTTACTGTCATTCACCATGTTGTAGCTTGAGCATGTTGTGCCTATTGGCGCGGATGGTGTTGCTGCGTGATCGGAAACCTCACAGATGGGTCAATTACACTCTCACTACGGACCCGAAGATGAAGGCGAAGACGAGAGGGGAAGAGAGAAGACGCATTCGACATCGTCGAAGGCAGTACCGGCAAAAGTGATGGGAGTCAATCACCGAATCAACAAGGAAAGGCAGCAGTATGGGTGTTGTACAAAACACAGGCAAGCTACCGCTCTCCGGATGGACATTGACCGGTTGAACAAACAGACTGCTCTATTTCCGACCAAGGTGAGTATCGGGCTTCACTGCTTCCGTGCCGCAATCAAATTGCTCGTCGAGTCCTGGGATGCTTCAGACGTTCTAGGCACACCTGTGGGCCGAAATCTCGTGGCAGACACTATCGCTCTAACTGTCGTCTAATCGAACATTGCACCCAAATACCATGCCCTCACTCACGCATGTGATGTTCGTTCATGAGTGACCCACAGCAGGCCAATGGACCGCTGGCCTACCGCTGTCATCTCGAGTCTGCGGCTTGGCGGAGCAAGGTCTGGACTTGAGGCAAACTTGTAACACCACCCGGTTGCAACTCTATGCCAATTTTGATACAACTCTGGTGGATCTCGGCCACAATTCAAGTTATTTTGAGATCGCGCGTTTGGAGATTAGATGGGCCTTTTTACACCGAGCACCAGAGAAACAGTGGCCTAACAAGCCAATCGCTGTTCCGACTGAGGAAGATAAGGGTTTGTGCGTCTAGATTGACTGACGACGAGAGACAAGATCCATGCCGCAAGGCAAAGAATTGTCTGGGAGATAGTAGTCGTGAGCACTAATCATGGACATACGGCCGTCTTCAAGTGAAGGCCGTTGTAATACAAATACGACAAGTGAGCTGCTCATGGTCAACATGATGGCTCACTCATTCTAGTCTCTTTCACATTTCTAAGCACACACTTTCAAAGAATCAACAGCTCATCAGCCGGTCTGAGCTGTTTGGAATCCACCCCAGCATAATCGTCCCTTCGTCTCTTTCTTATACCTAGTAATCCTACTCAGAAAGGAAAAAAATGCGTTTCTCTTACAGCTTGGTCGCCCTTCTTGGCTTGGCGAACGCCTTGGTGCGTGAATCTCCTTTCTTGGCATCGCAACAATGACAGGTTCCAGAATCAGAAAACTGACATTAAGGATCATTCAGCCTACTGATCCGGTCCTGGATGACAGGAGTCCATGTGCGTCTGAAAACTGCCATGAGACTGTCCGGGCTGTCCTTCTCGAGGAGCGCAAAAAGCACCACAACAACAATAATCAAACGACCACTGCGGCCAAGCGTACCGCAGACTTGCTTGAAGACTCCCAGTTGGAGACGCGAAAGAAGCACAACAACAAGAACCAGACGGCTGCTGCTATTGCCGCTGCTGCTGCCGCCAACGATGCTGACAAGCGATCAGAAGACTTGTTTAAACGTGCTGCGGCAATCGAGCTGGAGTCTCGTAAAAAGCACAAGAACCAGACGGCTGCGGCCATTGCCGCGGCTGCTGCCGCCAACGATGCTGACAAGCGATCACAAGACTTGTTTGAACGAGCCGAGGCTCTACATCTGGAGACACGCAAGAAACACCATAACAACCAGACTGCCGCTGCCACTGCTGCTGCTGGCGGCGATGCTGCCGCTGCCAAGAGGAGATCTTCTACATAATACGTTGCATGAGGCCAACATTGAGGCTTAAACGGGGCGTGGACGTTGGTTGGTTTGATGTGACTTTGTCTACACCTCAAGCCCATCAAAATCTTGCGTCCCCTGCTTATTCACGCGTCTTGGCTGCGTTGAACGAAATATTATGCAGAAAATGCGGTGTTGCACCTTCAGAACCCGGGCGTTCTAAGAGGCGCACGATTTAGGAGAGGCACAGTACTAGACACAAACTGGCGGCTGATGACGTACTGAAAGGCACGAGGCTGCGCCCAGACAATTGCACAAGAGCTGAGTGAGACTGGACCTAAGTATCGATAATATCATAGAAGCGGCATCAGAATGAAGGCATGACCGCAATGAATACAAAAGCTTCACGCCTTTACTTTGTTACAAGATAACGGTTTCAAAGCCACTTTCACACTTCTACAATGAGCTATGTAATCATTTTTCTTGGCTTTTATCTTTGGTTTTTTTTTTTTTTTTAAGGCTGCAGAGCTCGGCAAGAGGATGCCGCACGCTGGAATTCTAAGCCCCCGGCGCGGCCGCGTCTCAAAGCAAGGCTGGGGATAGGTCTTGGACCCTTGAACGTCAGAACAGGGCTGGAAGATCAGTAACCAGCCAGCCAACTTATACCGTAATCCCACATTCCAGCAATTCCTGTAGGTGTGCCTGGTGTGGTGTGGGTGTGCCTGGTAGCTTTTTCTTTTAGCTGACCGAAACCTGGTGCCACCATTCCAACACACCCCCAGCCCCGATGACGTCTCTGCTGGACCTTGGCTTGGGCTGGGGGTCGTCGGTCGCTCGATTTTGATATCAAGGGCATGCACAGTATCGGACCCGCGCGGCGGGCTTGCATATCATGCTCTTGAATACATTCCTTGAATTTCTCCCGCTCTTTAAGTGTGTACCTGCGGCCATGCTCTTCGTGACTAGTTGTTGGCTTGAACAACGACGTTCAACAGATATCACTACTAGCGAGAAGACAACCGTAACAAGTAATCCTCGAGAAGAGTAACAACTTGC
Organism: Coniella vitis; assembly: GCA_011317545.1. NCBI lineage: Eukaryota > Fungi > Ascomycota > Sordariomycetes > Diaporthales > Schizoparmaceae > Coniella > Coniella vitis. The sequence continues at coordinate 4,379,885 of WUJK01000002.1, forward strand.
ATTTCAAAGCTGGAAAAACCGTACAACGAAATCTACGACTTAGACGCAGGCTTTACCGAGCGCTTACCTAACAAGATAAGAAAACGGGAAAAGCACAAAAACAAAATAGGACACCATGAAATCAACAAACAGCAATCTCAGCAGAGACGGCGACGAAGACTCCTGGAATCCTCGCCACAACCAGAAATCCAGGCCAGATTCTCCTCACCGTCACCATCGCGGTGACTCGTCCGTGGACAGCGGCTACTACGGCTCCCGGGCATCGACGCAGGGTTTCTCGCCGCGCTCTCCCGTCAACACTCGGAGACGGCGTCCTAGAGAGCTCTCCGTATCAACTAGCCCTTCCCGACATGACCGGCAGAGCCACGGGGACCGCGCCAAAAGAAGCCCGAGAACGAAATGGGAAGATGCCAATAGCAGTGGTTCGGGCTCGGGCTCCGATGATGATGACGGTTATGACCCCAAAGCAAAGTACTACATGACGCTCAAGGATGACGAATACAAGAACATCTCTTTCCGAGGCGAGGGAGATGGCTCGCAGGGCCGCCGGGTACGACAGTCATCGCACGCCAGAAGGCATCACAGCCACGACGAGCACTCGACGTCGTCCTCCCCTGATCACGACCACCACAGCCCGACCTCGCCTTCCGGAGTGAGCGAGAACAGCGCGCGACAATCGTCACGGCATTCGTCTCGCCGCCATTCTGATTCCGAACCTGCTACCCGACATGGGCGTGGTTCCTATCCGCGGCGTGCACTGTCGCCTGTGCCATCTGAGCAATCTGAGGGCTGGGAAACCTCTACTGAGCATCCACCAAGATTCACAGCGCAATACTCTAGTTCACCTCCCAACAACAAAGAGCGCCGAAGATCATTTAATGGCAGAGATGCGTACCTCAAGTCACCAAAGTCGACAGGCAGACAACGAAGAATATCTCCGTCACGAGGCACAGAGCGGCGTGAGGGCAGTCACCAAGGAAGCGCCAAGTTTAAAAGATCATCGGCGTCACCCTCATCATCATCATCCCCATTATCGCCGTTCTCCCCCCGCGGCAAGACCCAGTCCGCAGCGACAGACCCAAACGATGCGTGGTACAAGACGTTCAAGGAACGTCTCGTCAAGGGTGTCGACATGGCGCAGGTGAAGAAGGTCGGCCTGGAGGCGGCTGCCGTGGCGGCTATCAAGGTCGCAGTTGGTACGCAGATGCCCTGGAAGCAGCGCGTTCCAAAGACGATTGCTACGGGGCTTGCGGCCGCTGTGACGGATTTCCTGGTGTCCAAATCTGTCATCAAGCCCAAGGGAATGATGGGCACCATGTTTGCGAGACAGTTTGTTGAGATTGCTCTCGCGAATCTGGTCGTCAACCCGGTTAGTAGCAAAGTGACGGGTGAGGTAAGCAATATAGGCGGCCGTATTGGTGGAGGAAAGAAGAGGTAGCGCCGTGCTTGCGTGACATTTGCAGGTCGGCGTTGTCCCTTTTCTTTTTAAAAGGAAAAAGAAAACACAAAGAAAAATGAGAAAGAAAATTACCGAAATAATTGGCTACGTGTCTTCGCAATTTGAAGAATAGTCTTGCGTATATTTTGAGTTTCTTGCTTCAGAATAGGGAGATCTTGAATGTGGCAAAAAGATTAAACACATTGCAAATCAATACACGATTCCTGACTAGAGTGCAGGAGAAAGTGATTGGGTTTTGCCCCGGATAAACTGACGGAACACTTGTAAATTGTTGACTGTGGCTCATAAATGGTTAAAAGAATAATTAAATGGCAAAGTAAAGACATTGGAAAAAACCAAAAAAGAAATGCTTCAGGGCTCAACCGGGAATTGAACCCGGGACCTCGCGCAACCGTTCTTACAAGTGTTCTTGTAAGGGGAGACCCGAAGCGCGAATCATGCGACTAGACCATTGAGCCGGTCTTTGTTGAAGAGCCTGGTATACAATGCATTATAACCATAACTCTCACACCAACTACACTGATTGCACCACGGAAACTTATTTGCAGAGCACAACGTCGCAATCCGTCCATGTGCGCAAATTACTATGTAGTAGACGACGTAACCTGACTTCCTGGCCCCCACTATTTCAATGCTACATCGTCTCTGTCCCAGATAGACATTCTGAGAGCGTCGGTTTATTCTCAAGTTTGGAATACTGCACGTACCTCAACGCCAATGATTTACAGACTATAGCATAGCCAAGAGAGAGAGAAAGCAAAGAAAAAAACAAAAAGCCACCTGTGCAGCATGAGGTGCTTTTCGTAATCGAAACAGAGACCATGGCAGTCCTCAATAAATGCTGCAAACTTGACTGTTGGTTCTGGTCGCCGATTCTCCGCCCAGCTCAACCTATCGTACGTCGTCCCATGTTTGCATGGACATGTCAGTCGACTTCGTCTAAACATTTGTCAAAATACCAATGCTTCGGTGTCCCTTTTCCTTATCGTCTAATCGTCTTTGAAGCTTCCTTGATTTTTCTTCCAGAGGCAGAGAAAGAAAAGAATTCTCTCATTTAATTGGTCAGTCCCTGCAACATTACGACCTAAGGAAAGAAGTCAAATAACTCCTCGACATTGTTTCCGACCAGTTCAAGTTAAAGCTCGTGGCCCCTAGGCGCCAGTACCATTGTCCTGGGCTGTCTTGAAGAATCCATATACACATTCATATCTATGTGCCATAGATTAACTGCTGCAAAGTGCCGTTTTGGATAATGGAGCGGTAATATAAGCGTCCTTGATAGTCTTCAAGTGAACTATAATGGACTACGCCTTAAGTTGTTTCTTGATCTATAAGATGGGTTCTTTATCCGCGAATCTGTAGCCGGTCATTTTGATCGCACGGCCCTGCAATTTTGACTACCCATTGCCAAAATGCCAGCATCCACATAAAAGTGGCCAGACTCTGAAACTTCTTATAGGCCAGTCACGGTCTTTATAACGATGTATCCGTCCACCGACAGGGGGCTTCGAGTATGCCATGGCGCCACATGTAAGCAGAGGTCGTCACCGTAGCAGGACTGTGAGAAGGGGGCGTTTGATCCTTGCGGGTCTCGAGTGGAAGCCTCATCTTGGCGCCAACGAGCATCAAGAGCGCGCGGCAATGTTGTTGAACCCGGTTGAACCTAAATACACGTTGGATGGCTTGGTAAGATTATGCATCGTTGGCATACAGTAACTGGATACAGACTGTGTTTCATGATTTCCAGAAACGCAACATGTGAAGAAGTCGGGTTTTAACATTTGTTTTGTCAAGTGTGCTGCTGAAAGGCACTCGTGGTGCAAGCCACCCACCAAAGGGGCTATGAGTGGCCGTGATTCTGAAACGTAGACACCACAGCGCTTGAAGCACCCCTTGCTGTTGTCGCTTGTCATTTTTGACTTGCAAGCTAGGTTCATAGGACCTTGTAGACCTTGGCTTCAGACGTTGAGTGTCCTACAATCAGACCATGGTGAGCCCATGTAAGGCATCATAAAATGCAATGGCGACGATATTATTAGCATAAGATACAATCCTGCAGCACAGCAACATATGTGCATGGAATACTTATAGAACGTCATCCTGAAATTGTGATGTATCGAGCTGGTCAGCGAGGCAAGCATCAAACTCGACTACTTGTTTCTCGTTGCAGGTCTTGTCCTTATATATAATACTTTGAGAGCATGAAAACTCGGTGACGATGCCTGCTATCGATCCACGAATTCTTGGCGACCTTATGGTCGAGATGCAAAGTCATGTGATTTTGAAAAGAAGTGTGAGCCACTCCGTGCTCGAAACGCTTGCAGTTAGTGAGTGAATATCCAAATACAGTGACTAAGATGATGATTGGCCAGACTAACAAAAGTCCAGTTGCAACTATAGTCTTTGGTGTAGGAGGCTATATGTACTATGCTATCCGAGTTCAAAACAAATGACGTCGGAAATGCCATCGACAGAATGAGCACATCCAGAAATTCGTCGACAACGCCTGTCTTGCGCCGTGCGAACATGAAGGCTCGTCCAGGCAAAATGCCTTTCGAGATACATGCATAATATGGGAGGCATTACGACGGATTTGTGGCAATACATTATACCCATCAAGGCAACATTTGAAGCTGATGGAGCTTCACTTAAGGCTCGTATCAACAGTCATTATTACTGGATTCTACTGGTACCAAGGATATGGATGCGGGCAACGACGGAGCCGGGATGCATGAGATTGCTTTTGAATAAGGTGAAATCGTGTGAATAAGTGACTGTGACAGCAATGGATTGTCATACTCGGTTAATTTCAACCAATTTCCACCGCACAGAGCGACCATTGTGTGTGTTTTCGTTCAACGCCAATTTGAGACAATTTACTGTGATTAGTGTCTGCCATGCCTGTATGCACAAATCATCTCATTCTATCTAGATCAAGCGACTCCTCTTCAGAGAGAAAGATTCGAGGGTATTCCAATCGAGTCTAGACCAACATGGTGATAGAAGGGGCTATCACGTGGCTCGGCTGACTAAGAAGCAACGAGCTACTGTGCCCCACACTCCGGCTTCAACCTCGTCAACCAGCGGTCACACGTGCGAGCTCAGCGAACATCTATCTCATGAGCGCCATCTGCTGGCATCTCAAGCGCAACAACCATTGTCAGTAGGCGGGCAATCTCACAATGTCAACTTTTCCTAACGTTTACACACACCGAAAGGTGGCTGATACGGCTGCGAAGGCGTGTACCGTCTGTTACAAGCTCAGCACTAGTGTCTTGATCACAGAGGGAAAGCAGGTGAGTGATTGACTTCTCATGAGAGGACGTGCTCAAGTGTCGCGCCCCATTCTCGTTTTCTTGGCTCAACCTTACTCTACTTACCATGTGAAAGCCCACGAGAAGTACTGTGCTCTGTGATGGCGTATGCTGAAACCTGGTCTCTCTGACGTGGTTGGTCATCGCAGGACTTCTTCTACGTGTGCCCTTCCCACCTCAAGGACCGCGGATTCTGCACGCCCATTGTCGACCAAGCTGCTGCGGATGCCAAGAGGAAGAAAGAGCTGGAAGATGAGATTGAAAGGGTGAAAAAAGAATACGAAGAGAAACAACGCAAGAAAAAGGAAAAGGAAGAAGCAGCAAAGGCGGATGAAAAGGCCGAGGACAAGAAGAAGGAGGATGCCAGCATCGGCAAGAAAGATGAATCGAAGAAGCCGGACGCAACGACCGAGGCAAAGGTGAGAGTCCTTCGCGCAAGCCTGTTGCAATCCTGCAAAACGCTCACACTAATTTTGAAAACTCAGGAAGGCACCGAAACCAAGACAGAAGAAGAGCCTCGCATCTTCCAACTTCACAGGTCGGCCAATTCCAGTCCTGCTTCCAGATCCTCCCCACCGTCTCATTTTCCGCTGACCATAACAACACAGAACCTTTTATCAAAATAGATTGACCATGAAGCGCCAGGCAGAGATGGACAAGCGTAACCGCGAGCGCTTTGCGGACCCCTCCTTCTTCCCTTCTGTTCCCAAAGGGCTGCCCTGAGCTGCACAGTCATACGTGGTATTGGAGTGCTTAAATCGACCTCGGACTACAGGCAAAAATTACATCAACCCGGTGTCCGGGCCCACTCGTTCATGGTCCCCGCTGCGCTGGTCGATGCAATCTGCGTCCCTTACGCTGACATGCTTGAAGCTCATAATGAGCTAGTCGCCTTGTCTGCACGTCATGTGGACTTCGTCATCGCTTATGTGGGTTGACGGAGAAAAGTCCAGAATGGGCTCGCCGATGAGTGCGGCAGGCATTGGGGTTGGCATCTTGACGGAGAGATACCCAGTCTCCCATTTGCCAATGGAACAAGCCGGGCCGAGCGAGGCCGAACCACTTTCCACTGGCCTCCTTGTCCCATCACTTACGTGGTCGACAGAGCTGTAGGGATGGCCAATCGGCAAAGCTTCTCGGCCTGTTGATACCGGAAAACGGTCTAGCCTTTTTGGTCCGCCGGATGTGTGGCTTAAAGGATACCACGGGCTTGACCGTCCTGTTGCCATCGGGCTTGCAACGCCAGTCTCTTGACGGAATGTGGTGCTTCGAGAGAGACTGCCATCTTGAACTCGCAACAGTGGTAGTACAGCTGGCATCCGCACTTTCTCTGACTCTGGCCATGCAAGTCAGAGTGGCCAGGCTAGTGCCATTGAAACACAAAATCAGCTGCTGTCGACTTCCAGTCACGGTGATTCCACATTGACAAATCTCCATGACCCTTTGCATTGCGGCAGGCCGGTCCCGTTTTCAGCCATATCTGAATCCACAAGACCGGCATATGAGCAAGGGCAACAAATGTCTCTTGGTGCAACTTTCGTTCCACTCATGCTCGCTATTCCCAGTTCAGCCCAAGTGCTGACACCTCCGTGTGACCCGATTGATCCGAGCCTGGCCCAGTCATGCTACGCTGGGCACAGATGGCCCCGATTCCATCCACAGGCTTGCTGAGGCTAACCCTCCGCCCAAGTCAAACGCAATGAATGCGTCTTCATCACATGGCGCATCGGCGTAATACAGTGCGTGCGGAGGGTGAGACCACAAGGTACACGATGCAAGCCTGTGCTGATTCTAGTTCATATGCGAGATGAACGGGCGATCATCACGCACACCCTCTTCATCTCTCGATGTCTAGAGGGGCGAGTGGGCCGAGGGGAAAGGTGTACAAATCTCCATATAGCAGTGGAGCTCAAAAGTCACCGGCCCAGTCCGAGCCCCTCATCAAGAGTTGGTCGACTTGTGATTCTCGTTCATCTGCAAGCAGAACGTCTAGTGCTTATGGTCTCTCCACTATGCTGTCTCCGCGGTCGCATTGAATCTAGGTTGTCTCTTTACAGGGCAAATGCTCATTCAGTTCTCCGCATGTTGGACTGCCACAGATCACCCTGTCACTCATGCAGAGCCCGTTGGCGCTGAACGTCGACTGAGCATGCCTCGGAGCACTAGGTCCCCAATACCATTGATGCCACCCAAGTTCAAAAGTGTCCAAAAAAGAAAAAAAGAAAAAAGAAGGCTGGGACATCCTACCATACGCGGACCTAACAGTATAAAGGGGCGGGTGTACAGCATGCACAACGTACATGATACATACCATACAGTACATGGCCCAGGGCATCCACGAAGCCGTCCCACTGCATGTACGGGCCCCCTCAAAAGGACAACGTCTGCCCAGCTCGAAAATGTCTCAGCAAGGAAAGCTCCCTCTACAGGTGCATCGATTCATCACTTTTCATATCGTGATTTTGACTTATCAGTCAGCGGCGGGTTGACAATCAATACGCTGCATATACACAAAGTGTGAGGGCTTGCTTGCACACTCCGCTCTTATAGCACCGCATGAGCATCTAGCCCAATATAGTTCTGCCCATCAGACACGAATCCATAAACTGCAAAAGCCGGCTGTTAACATGGCAGTGAACCTCGCTGAAGACCTATTCAGGGGCAGTGCCATGTATGTACGGTGGCACACTGTGGTCGGAAATCTATCGACACAATGTCTACAAGGATATTGAACGTTAGCCGCCATGTTCCCCCTCCACACTTCAGTACATCCAAATAAGCATTACCAGCATATTAGGAAGCGGTCCTAGAGCTCGGGAGTGAGCGGAAGGATGGATAGAGTTTGGGTGCTGGCGTCACTGTCCATCAATTGGGGGCCTTTGAAGGATCGGGATCGTGACAACATAGTTTATCAGTTACTTTGGGGCCTCTGTACCGCAACATGGTACTTTCGTCGATGCTGTCCTTTTGGGCGAGCGATGGGATGGACTCGACTCGGCTGAATCCTTTCCGCATGTTTGCCGGGCTCACCCTTACACATGCGCAAGGACACTTGTGTGCCTTGAGTCCTGTGCTTTCTATGGTTGTGTATCTTGAAACTGACTTCAAGTGACCGCTTTCGCACTCAGAATGTTATTTTTTTTTCTTTTTGGCGAGAGTGTGAACAGTGGAGTCAAGGAGAGCTTAAAGAAATATGAATGACGCAGAAGGCTTTTCCATGCGCAGGCGGTTCGAAAATACATGCGTGACTTTGTACTTCTCTGGTCACTGTTTGTATATTGAGAGCAGATAATCTCACTGCGATTCGGCCGCACTGAATATGAGGACACGGTTCGCAATATTGATGTAAGCTCTCAACATTCCAGTTTTGTCTGACGAAGATCTGCGTACATTGATGATATCGCAGTGAAGCTGAAGCACCATTTACACTCGGAAATAGAAGCTCTGCTAGAGACAAAAGTGACGGTGTACGAAGCCCTGTAATCTTTCCAGACTTGTTCGTTTTAGTACAATACAAAGTCGTGGTAAGAATACTGTGTACTTTCAAGTTGAATTGTGGCACACTCGCTACGTAGGTATTCTCCAACTCCTAATTGTGTCAAAGACTATATTCAGAGCTTTGTGCTGACGAATATTGCTTGTTGTGCTGGACATTGATTGCAACCAAAACTTTCGCCTCTGAATTCCAAGCAAAGTCAAGTTTGTGAGGCTCGTACGGTTCAATCGCTTGAAACCAGAGTTTGCTCATCTATGCATGCAGATTTCTGGTAAATGACTTGAACAGAGTAAAGTTTTCCAACGTCACCGAAACCATTTCTCAACTACACTGGAGGGGATACTTCAGTTTTATTTTTCTAGACTGCGTTGTCCTCGACCTCTTGTTTTGATTGGACCTATACAAGTAGAGGCATAACCATCACATATCTTTGATGATTCACAATATATCTGTTCTTGAGAAACATTATACATTCCGCTCACATAAAGATGTATTGTTCAATTACAATATAAGTACGATACCGAACAACGCATTACCGATATTCAGTCGAGATATATGACTACATATGTGCAATTACCGCGTCCTGCCTCCAGCATCGGAGATATGTTGCGGTCAATGGTATCGTCAGATGAGTTCAGGTGCAACGCTGCGAGACACTCACCCGTTTCCCAGATTCTTGTTAGTATACAAATCATACTTCATCATTTATAGGCCTTGAGAATACCATCGCGCTGACATTCTCCTGTACGACCATTTCCAATGAATCTTCTACAAATGCTGTAATTTTGTTGAACTTGACTGTTCGTATGCATAAACCGTAAGCTCAAGTTCCTGCCTTCTGATTGAGAATATGAGCGCGAGCCTGGGTCTCTGGATGTCAAAGTAATAGCGAACTCCGTGCTCTGGCAATCGTCTCCCCAACAACATCGCTTTCTTGCTCAATGACTCCCTTAAGTTCCAGCTCAGCCGACCCAGCAAACACCGCTGCAATCCTTGATGCCCAAAAGCCAAAGCCTACGCCATAGCACGATCCACGAGCTCTCTTCCGTCCAAACCAGGCTGAAAATTTCACATTCTGGGCAAACGTGCTAACCCAAGGCTTGTCCACCAGTGGTAAGATTTGGCATGGCAGTCTCCTCAACGACCGACCACCCCCGGCCGGCCGCCTTTGCAAAAAAATCCAAGTGCTTATCATCATGATCCACCGGCATGCTACACTACCCTGGACCCCCTCTCTCCCCCATCCCCCCAAAGGGAAACTCAAATGTCGTCGTGACGGAACTGGGACAAGAAAAAAAAAAAAGGCTCAGCCAAAGAAGATCCACATCAGTGTTCTTGTAGAAGGGCGGGGTTTGTTGCATCGTTGCTGGCGCAAGCAAGGCACAGCGACAGGGTTGGGTAACTTGCCCGATGATGACCCGGGGGGCAGTATTTCTGCCAACCCAGGCAGGCACCCTCTGATGATGCTTTCGTTACGGCGTAAAGCCGAGTGCTGGGCTGAGCCTGCGTGGGGCGCAAGACAAGCGAGAGGATGGAATTTGTTTGGCGATGACTGACTGACTGACTGACTGACTGACCCACTCTCCACTAACACACACATGCACGATCTTTGGCGAAGCTGACGAGACAAGCAAGTTGAGCTGAATAGCATACGGGCAACGCGATCTGACTGAATTGCCAGGGTAGTCTTTGGTGCGGGTTCGGTTGGTCCTTTTGCGACTGCGCTCTTATGCTTATTTCGTCCGCCTTATCCACCTGTCAGCCAGCCAGCCAGCCCTCACTCCGCCCCTCCGTTGGGGGAATTGAGCCTCGAAAAGGATGGAGAGACCCGCCAGAGGGAAAACGGCACTCGGACACAGAAAAAAAGCCTCTTCCAAGGGGGGTGACGTGACTTGTGTGTGATGAAAGGCCCATGTATAGGGCAGGCAGGTGTATCATCAGAGTATCTTTCACTACGACCATGCACTGCTTACATATACGTAGCAAGCCCCCGATCCATACTGTGCATTTGGGGCGAGTGTGCTGAGATTCGAACGGGGGCTCTGCTTTCCCGAGGCACGTGTACCGATGGCGATGGTCATCTAGGATTCGAGTTGCAACACTTCTTACAACATAAGACTGCTCCAGCCCCCTTTCCGCCACCATAACGGTGGAGGAGGGAAGACGGAAGAAGAAAAGCCAACTGGACAGGCTATCGGTTCACTAGCGAGGTTTGTTTGTTTGTTTGTTTGTTTGTTGATGACACGCCTCCCTTGCCCCCATGTTGAGCTGAAAAAAGAACCAAAAAAGAAAAGAAAAAAGAGAACAAAAAGGCACAAGTATGGTAGCAGTATCGCCACTTGGTCGTATATGTGCTGCTATATGTAGACATCGGGCTTTTGCTAGTTGGGTTACAGTGAAGTGTATCACTTTTTTTTCTCTTTCATTTTTCATTGGGAGAATACTACTCTGCAGCACTGCCCTGCCAAGCATCGTCGCGGCAAGTAATTAGACCGAATACGGAGTGGCTACCCTTCACATGCGCCAAGGATGCCTTTGATATTTGAGCGTGGCCGATGAGGTGCGTGCCAGGGTTTTGTCTTGTCTCGTCGTTTTGGGAAATCGACTTGTATGTAAGGATCTATGGCATACTGTGTACAGTTGACTGACCCTTATCCAAAAGCAAGACCAAAGCAGGACGCTATACAATGGTAATATATACATGAATTAATAAATCATGATCATGCTAATCACTGGGCAGCCATGCGGCGATATTGCAGTGCTGGGTCGGCTGCACCGCCGAAACAACTGTGGCAGCTCCAGCAATCCATCTCGGCCCGCGGGCGCCCGTCTGGACCGTCAGAGTGCAGCGCCCCCAGAACAGCCATTGACGCGTTGAAGTTTGCTGAGCGTTGCAATACTATAGACCAGGGGTGGTGTTCGTTCGGGTTTGACAAGTGACCGAACCAAAGAGTTGAAAGCTCAAGGTCACACAAAGCCACTGGTAATTGGTTGCTTGCCCCTTGGCCTTTTTATATCTATATATTTGCAGCCCCCGGACCAAAAGTTGTATGATGACTGGGTGGGCTTTTGCGTTGGCTTGAGGCCAGCATCTGGAAGCAAAAGCAGAGCAGAGCAAGGCAAGGCAACAGACCACTTGGCTGGTGGGGGGGGGGCGCTTTTTTTTTTCTTCTTTCTTTCTTTTCTGTTTTATCAGAGGAGGTTCATTCTTCAGCCCTGTAGGGAGACGGGGGTTGGCGGAGCTCGGCACTATTCGCACAGTAAATTCGGGCCGTTACCGTCTCTGGCCCTGTCTTCCGAGCGCCCAGGGGGACGGACGGCCTTGTTTCCGCGCTCTCTCATCAACGTCCGCTTTGTCTTGGTCTTGGTCTTGGTCTTGGGGACCGACCTAACAAGTAGATGTCTCTGCTGGAAAACACAGAAAACTTTCCTGTCCACAGTTTGGGACCGAAAAAGAAAAGAAAAAAAAGAAAAAAGAGGTGGGCTAGCCACGCTGTACCATGGAACTGAACTAGAAGACCGCGGAAATGTTTGTGTGCATTTCTCCTGCAGGTCACTACATTAGTACCAAATATCCTCCTGCTGGGGCGGACGAGTGACAGTCCTCGGTACCAACGATTCGGTCCTCATGCTAACGATGTTACATAGTACTATACTATGATATGTAAAGTAATATACCCCTCCTCATCACCATCCTTGCACCGAAAACGTTTCCCAGGCGGAGAGAGGAGGGGAGACGAGAGGGGATCGAGAGCGAGACAAGCATGTCTGGCGCAAAAATGTGACGTTGGGGTTACATCGTGCACACCCAAGCAGCTTGCAGCAGGACCACCCACGACGAGCCTTGCGCCCGCAACAGGTTGATGCAGCCCATCGTCGTCTCCACCAAGTCAAATAAGGGCGGGGCAGGGCATGCTTTGCGTTGGGCCGTTTTTGCAACGTGAACAAGAAGAAGAAGAAGGAGGAGGAGGAGAAAGAGAAAGAGAAAGGGAGAGAAAAGGACTACATAGTAACCGCTTCTTCGTCTCGAGCTGCGAGTTTGCTACCTTCACAGTATGAGAGATATCTCTACAATACAGAAATCCCAGACGGCACGGTCTGGTTGAAGAGTCCGAGTCTCAAAGTGCCCATCTGAATCCATGCCGTCAAAGCTCCCAAATGGGTCCGTCCTCGAGGCTGGGAAGAGGCAGGAGGAAATAAGATACGATAGAATAAAACAATACAAAACGAAACAGAAGGCTGGAGTGGAGGACAAACAAAGCAAAAAGACCACACAGACTTACCCAAAAGAAGAAAAACCACCCCCCCCTTCCCCTTAGGAAACAAAAGATAAAAAAAAAAAGAAACCCTGAAATCACTTGCATATCCTCAGCTGCGACATGTGCATGGCGCGTCCCCCAACGTGATCTGCCTCGCGTCCTCATCTGCCAGTTGGTGTCTGGGCGCCGTGCTGAGTGGCGTCAGCCCTAGAAAAGCCACTCTGGGTCCTTGCGTATTGCTTTGCTAGATCATGTATAGCGAACACCATTGGGCTCCATCGCAAGTTGCTATGTTGTCATTGCTCCTGCTCTGTGCTCCGGTCCGAGACTCAATAGAGATCGCGGCCGGTAACGGGCTTGTCTTTGCTGACTGAATGTATATGTGAGGCATTGATACGGTCAGTAACTGCGGCTGAGAAAAGTGTTGAACAACATCTTCTCTTGGAGCAAATACTCGCTATAGTCACCTTCTCAGGAGAGGCGTGGCAAAGGATAGGCCCGGCTTTGGTTCACGGGAGTTCTTTGGAAAAAAAAAAAAAAAAAAAAAAAAACAATTCAGCCCAGGAAACACCTGAGGATTACTTACAGAGGACTGATTGGACACACAGAAGACATGGTATAGCAGCAAGCACCCACATCCCGATGCGGTGAGCAGATTGCATCGGTGCAACGAGGCTGGGAAAACCAGAACGTGTCCCCTTGCCATCATAGTAAAATAAGCCACACAGATACACATTTGTCAACCTAAAGTAGGGCACAGCAGCATGAAAATGACGCAAGAGAATCCAGTGCATCGGTAAAAGTCCCCCCCATCGCCCAGATGGATGGCCTGGGGCTATTTTGTGGCTTCCCCTCGCCCATTTGTCAGATGCGATTGGTGTAAAATCATCCTTCGGGCACCTGGGCCGGGACAATATACGTGCACATAGGACACCCACATCCAGACAGCATCGGTGTACACGTTCTCGCCTTGTGTGCTTGCCCAGCAATGGTAGCGGGGCCCATATCACCCAGAGGCACATCAAAACCCTTGACTTGAGCAAGCATCGTTCAAGATAAGGATGTGGTAATGTGATTGAAAGAAATACGCAGACACGGTGAAGCATGCCGCGGCTGGTCTAAAGAGGAATGTCACACACATATATACATATATATGGATATATATCTTTGTCTTTGGCTGGTTCCTAACCTCGATCTGGGCATGCTGGCGAGGCTAATTGCTGGGTTGCTGGATATTGATGTGGTTGTATAGTCATGTTGAGGACAGCGAAATAACAGAGAGAAAATAAGAATATTTTTTATTAAAAAAACATTTGCGTTGTATCGAAGGAGTTGTTGCCCTTGGTGTACACGCTGAAAGGATGCTAGAAGTGACACAGTGACTAGAATTGCCATATCGGTTCGCCAAGACGCCTATTGGTCGCAGAGAACAGCACATTCATCCGTTGCAAGTCCAAAGTCATCACACACACACACACACACATTACCAGATCTTGAGAATAGTCTCACCATTTCCACCCGTTTGGAAGACCCATGTCGTCACCTTGGCCACAGATGCTATGCTAATATCGCGTGCGTCAAATAGATACTATAACTCCCCATTTCCCCCCCCCCCAGCTTGCTTTCAACCTCAAAAGAGTCCCGCAGCCAACTCGTGCGCCCGCTTGCTTTGAAGAGTACATTGCAGCACAGCAGGTGCTACACAAGGATGACACGGCAGAAGATGCACCTTTGGACCGTTTGGGATAATGCAGAGTTGTGGGCATCCCGGAAATGGTTGTCGCAGGATAGAGCAGGAGCCTTGAAAAGTCCCACGCACTAGGGACGAAAAAGAAAGAGGGAGAAAAAGAAGGATAAAAAGAGGGCATAGGAGAGAAAAAGAAACAAACATATGGGAGACGTTGTCGTTTCCCATCTGCAGCGCGCTTCTCTTCGGGGGTCTCACCCTATAGGGAAGCAGAAGCAAAATGATTTTGAATGGCTGGGGTTAGCCACGCGCTGCCACAGATATGCACGCGACTGGAAGAGGAAAAGGAAAAGAAAAGGGAAAAGCCGCTGTCACACGCCAGCCGACAGGCAGCAAAAGCAAGTTTGGTTTTTGGTTTCCTTTTTTATTTTTATTTTTCTTCTTTTAAAAATAAGAGCAAGAAAAAAGAGCGCAAGTGGTCTGGGGGGGTGGAGAGATGCACGAGAACCTTGCGCCAGAGTACTATGTACATGACCAAAACACAACAAGTCAGATTCCCCGTCTTGGAATCCCGAGACATGGGAAAACAAGGACGAGAAGTAAGCGCCAGCCTAGGTATTTATTGGGTGAGTGCTGCCCAGACCTTTTTGTATGTTTGGATGCGTCCCCCGTCACAGCCGCTGCGAAGCAATCAGAGGCGGCTGACAGAGCACGGGGAATGACTGGGAAAACGACATGTCAGGTCACTGTGGCGCTACAAAAGGGCCCTTTCAGTGTTCCTACAGGCTCGGCGCTTGGTACTCTACTCAGGCTGGGGCCAGGGCAAGGCGAATCGCTATATACACGAGGGGTTGCTCCAGCCAGTGTTTCTACAGTTCGGTCATGGACATCTCTGATAAACTGTGCGCCCCTGAGCACCGCGCGGCCTTGTAGTGCTGTGGCTGTGCAATAATATTTTGTATACATGGGCCAGAGATCGACCGCGAGACTCGCTGATAAGATGACTCCGACAACAGCTGTACATAGTAACGAAGGAGAAATACAAACCAAAAAGACATCAAGGGCGCTCGCTCTAACGAAGGGGCTTTGAGACAGAATCCAAGGAAGGGGCTCGAGCCCTTCTCCAAAGAGAGTTTGCGGTTCGTCCCGTAGTAAGGCTGTAGGGCTCTCTCTCCTGACCGGTGTGCGAGGAAGAAAGGGAAGAAAAAGAGGGTCGAGCGATAAGATTCAAAACGGAAAGCAAAAAAGAGATAAAATCATGCGCTAACCGAGCGCGCCATCGACTTGCAGCTGTCGATCTCCATTTCCAAACCGCAAATCTCGTCGTGGCCCCCCCCCCGGCTCCCCTCTTCGTCCTGTACTAGCCCTGCTTTCTTTTCTGTCTTGTCTTGCATGTACTATTACTTCTACCATGTATCATGGTCCCCTAGCGTCCCAGGCAAGTCACGCCAGAGAAACATAGTGCGACGGCTTCTGTCTGCACCCGGAAAGAGAGGGCAAAGGGATGGCTTGGGTTGGAACACGTGCTTTTGAGATAAGCCTGTCGATCAACTGCTCTCTTATTAGTATTTACTCATTGCTACTATGTACATAGTAGACGGTATTCATGATCCGTGGAAAGTCGTCGCCACGCGCAATTGGAAACCCTCCACGGGCACTGCTGTTTATTAGAAAGGCACATTATTTTTCTTTTTCCCTCTCGTTCACCAGGTGCAAAGGAAAGGGTGAAGATCCTCCGACATTACGAACCGAAGCAACACCATCACACAGTCGCCGCCATCTTTTCTTTCTGCGTGTCTCGAATGCAAAATGGCGTTTTTCGCCCTCGTGGCAATTGATGGCCCCCCTGCTCGCCCGTTGCCACTGTCTTTTGCTCTTTGAGTATACAGTACATATTATGTCGTACTTTGTATGGCAGTAGTAGAAGTACAGAGCTTGCTATATACTAGTATAAAAGCAAACACTTTCTTCTTGCCCTACGGACTCTGCTCCTCGGAGATACTTTGGCCACTTGCCGCCGGCTACCGTTTCGTCGATGTGCATGAGTACAAAGACATGCAGGCGACGACGACCTTTATGGTGTGTACATGTTATGTGTACACTGCGAATATACATAGTAATCCGTCGCGAGCCGTCGTCTTGTGCAAAGCAGTTGGGACCTGGGCATCGGACCCCGACTGCCGGCTGCAACAGCACCCAATCTTCTTTTGCTTGGGTTGGAGAGACATCGGGAGGCATTGGTCAGCAAGAAGAGAAGGTAGGTGTTTTTGGTTGGCATGTGCAGAGAAAAGGGCGTGCGCTGACAGGACCGAGTGAGTGCTGGGTACGGGTACGTTGGATTATCAGGGTACTTACATCGCCAAGTATATTATCCAATTTCACTTCTTTTGCTGCTTATCTTATCACGCACCCTCGACTCTAGTGGAAGTATACTATAGATTACATAGTATAGCCAACACCGCTTCTCGCCCATAGTATTATACCAGTCTCATAACTTTCGCAAGCCAGTATAGCTCAGCATATATAATCAGCAAGCACACATACTCGTAACGCGAGTACGTACACATAGTATACATAGTACGCACGAGCTTGATGATCTGCAGAGTCTTTTCTGTTTCCGCCTCATACATAACATCAAAAGATGTAGAAGTACATAACTAACAGTACCTCGGCTACTGACACAATCATGGTATGGTTGGTCTGGCTTCCCTCTCGCGAGAGGTATGCGCTGAACTTGGTGCGTTGGACAAGAGTATTATGCGCGTTCCGGGAATAATAAGCTGTCCATTGTTGGTTCAAAGTACAAACAGACCATAAAATTGTTCCAAGTATTATAGCCGAAAGTTGCGCGCTTCCGAATCAAACGCTACCATGGTAGACATACATAATACTATGTACTAAGAAGAGAAAAAAAGGACTGCCGTCACTTGACAGCTGCCAGCTCATTGGGATCTGGGACTGTTGTAATCTCAGCAGCCTGCCCTGCCTCGTTGTGTTCCATCACCCACATACATAGAGCAACAGAGTGTATCTTCACGGGCCGTTCCCAGCTTGGTTGGTTACATTACTTTGTTCCAGGCCTCGAAATGACTAAAGTCATGATAGATACCATCCAGTAGAGTATATCAACAAGATACGTACCCAGCACCGCATCCTCCTCCTCCTCCTCCTCCTCCAGCCAGCCAACTCGCTTTCCTTTGGCACCGACGGGGCTCTGCCTGTATTCTGCCAGTTGCACTTCTTCTTCCGTATCAAAACAAGCAGCCACCATGTAACCATGGATACATCCACGAACGATAGCATGAGGATAATCACAAGTGTATATTCTCTCTGCGGATGGGAAAGACCCTTTTCTTGGTTTTCTTTGGTACTCAGGCTGTCAGGGTTACTATTAGTGTGCATTATAGCGCCAATGTCCCACTATATCCACCCATTCACACACGCCTGGAAACCTTCTGTAACTTTAGTGGCTCGCACCTGTGCAGCGAAGCGGCGCACTACTATGCTATCGCTCGCTACTGGGGCAGGGGGTTTCTACTTGTAGGCGCTATATCCGCCCTTGGTTTAGTGCTTTGATGATCGACATCTCCCACCATTTGAACCACTCCTGTACACACTTGACACACACGCACACACCCCCTTTCAAGGGACTCATGAACCGTTGGCACTGCGTTGCAGCTGGTTTTTTTTTATGGAACAAATTGCGACAGGGGGGCTGGGCTGGGCTAGCAGTAAGCATAATAGGTCACACCATGGGTGACGGACATGCTTCCGTGGCGTGTTTACTACATATGTGCGTGTGTGTGCCATGTCTCAGACCTGGAGGGAAAAAAAGGGAAAAAGAAAGAAAAG
Source organism: Coniella vitis (assembly GCA_011317545.1). Classification (NCBI taxonomy): domain Eukaryota; kingdom Fungi; phylum Ascomycota; class Sordariomycetes; order Diaporthales; family Schizoparmaceae; genus Coniella; species Coniella vitis. The sequence goes on from WUJK01000002.1 coordinate 4,397,952, forward strand.
AAAAGGAAAATAGGAATAAAAAAATGAAATAATAAATAAAAATAAATAATAGCCTCGATCGCTGGCTGGCTAACTGTACACAGCATGCTATGCATAACTTCATAGTAAGTACAGAAGTATGGTGCCGCTGTGCTGCCCATGGTCCCTCTGAGGACCCCCGCCTTGTCTTGAGCCTGCGTCGCGTAAGGCTGTTGCCAATGTACATAAGTAGCTAGCAGAGAAGCTTCTGGGTGCCTGTCAACAATCAAGAGAACTGAGTACCTCGATACCACATGCTGCCCCCCCCCCCCTTTCTTTCACACCCACTTGCTGGGAACAATACTTTGTACATGCTAGCTAATCTTCCTGCACGGCTGGCAACAGATCCGTTCAAGAACGAGTCATGCACTTGCGCTTCCCCAGCCATGTGGGCTGCTAGCCATGTGATGCAGCCCTTGTCCAAAGGCCAGCCGGATTTGCTGCCCCGCCCGCACCATGTGGGTTTCGAGACGAGTGCAGGGTTGGAAAGACAGCGAAGACAAGAATGAATGAGGGGGAAAAGACAGAAACAGCGAATCGACGGGTGAGAGGCGCAACGATCGTGAAGCTTCAGCAAGTCCTCCAAGCCTTTTGCTGAGTAGCAATTTCACTGGATGTGCGTTTCTCAAGCTTGATAAGTGTGTTACATTACACATAGTAGTATAACCAGGCGTGTCGACCAGTCCGCTCAAGACAGGGGGATCCCTTCACAAACCTCCGCGGAGACCTGGCAGATTTGCGGTGCCACTAGTGCCGGGCTCTGACGCCCGCCCGCCCGCCCCTCGCCGTAGGGCTGAGCATGGACCAAGCCAAGTCGCCGGTCCCTGCCAGCCTTTTGGTGCCTCTGGTGCCGTCCCGAGCAAAGGGCCGCCCGCCCTGCCTTGGACCTTGAGGTTTCGACTACATACGTAGTACGCACTTTGCCTCCTATGATCACTGCCACAAGGAGAGCGAGAAGGCCCGCAAGGTCAGTGCGGGCCAGTGCCAAAGCTGTTCGATAGGCAACGTGCCATGCAAAGCGGGGACACTGTCGTGGAGTTGGGGGTGTCGCATCTAACCGCTGGACTACCGTTCCCCTCTCCTTACCTTTCAGTTTGTGCACAGCCTGACTGCCCAGCCTTGGACGTGATGGTTCCTCATTGCACCAGCCGTAACCTTCGTCTCTGCTGCAGGAGAAGGAAGGGCCAGATCTGTTGGAAAGATGAAAGTAGACCATTGGCTCCAGGTGCGAGAATCAGGCGAATGTAGCTAATAGCAGACCCACATGACGCTTCTCCCGCAGCCGCCCACCTGGACCCATCTTGTTCACGTGCGTTAGCCCACGTCGTTGTCAGCGAGTCTTCCTTGTGCGCTTTTCGTGCTAGCACAGCCGTGATTCGTGTCATGTCGCTGGGAAATTGGCACATAGGATAGCACACTCTGGAAAAAGATGCAGACGAATTAGCGCGAGTTTCTTGATACATCAATTGACGTGACACAACCCGGCGATGGGGTATTCTTCTCTTCTCTTCTCAATAAACAGGCGCAGCCCATCCCACCAAAATGTCCTTACTCATGCCCACCACCAGATACACACAAAGCAGTGCCCTGGCTACTTGTTGCCAAGAGAGCCGAGTTGTGGCCCAGTCGGGCGGGTGCAGCCCAGCAGCAAGGCGCGGATGATGAAAGGAGACGATCAGAGATATGAAACGCGGCCAGAGGGCCACACCAGTCGACTGTCTTTACTGCCATGTTGGATCAATCTTAATCTCTGCCAGAAAATTCTTCCTTATCATTCTTTTGAGGGGGCTGGGGCGGGGGCATTTCCGTCCTTGTTGAAGGCTGCAACTGAGGCGTATTTTGTGTGTGCTTTTATGCTCTAGATGGACAACAGCTGCGTAAGCACACCGACATCCGTTCCATTGTGTCTCTGGAGTCTGAAGACGGGGTCCTCACTCTGGTCCTTGCACCAACGTTCTTCGTTGGGCTAGGTTGGGGAGCCCCGGGGGGGGGCCTGCCAAGACAGCAAACATGCTACCACGAGTCTACGAGGCATTATCCGTGAAGACTGGGTGGGAGACACACTGACTCTTACGGACCCCTGGCTTGTCCATCCACAGCCAAGGTCGATTTTTTATGTCACCGTGGGTTGCGGCTTGCCGCTGGCTGGGTGGTTTAGTTGATGCCAGGGGCTCACTAGCAGTCAAAGGGACTGCGGGGGGACAGCTCGAGCCCAAAACTGATCATAACAAGCAGAACAACCCAGCAAGAGGTTTGGCCTGCGCCTGACAGGATGGTATGGTGTCTCTGGTAGCTCAAAAACCGGGCTTGGGAGCACACGATGCGCTGCCGGAATCCGGACTGTGAAGCGGTTAAAGCGGAGGGAGAGAGGAAGAGACAGAGACACAGGTAGAGAGCGCGGTCAGCTCGTGCTAGGAGCGCGTGGTTAACGTGTGTATGTGACTTGAGGAGAGGACAGAATCCTGGGCTGGATTGCAACGATAGCATCAAGCGCAAGTACTGGAAGAATCCTTTAGGAGACCCAGCTGTAACAGAAGAACCCTAACCCAGCGTCGATGCTTGAGGTAGGTACGTACCAGTTTCTGCCAACTTTGGCAACCAAAAGAAGCTGCCCCTCCCACCTTCCTCAGGGTGCACAACAGCAAAAAGCGAGCGTGCTGACCTCATCATCATCATCATTTATTCTCATCAGAGTTGTCTTATTATCTATTGATATGACCATCAGCATACCAATGACCGCTGCAACCAACAATCATTCCTTTCACCTTGCCCCCGCACCGCATCGAACGTGCATCCCGCCATTATGTGCGCCAAACACCCGTAGCCTCGCGTGAGACTGGCGGTCAGTCGACGTCTGATGCCCAGCGCCCAGTACTCAACGATACTATGTACGCGCCTGCAGAGGAGTTGGGGGTGGGGCTCTTTGCCCCTTTGGCAGAACTCCTGTGCCTCGTGCCTCTACTACTTGTTCAATCTTTGTCCGCTGCTTAGACGGGCTGCCTGCGAGGTTGGTTTGGGGGCCTCAGCAGCAAGATGGCGCCCTTGACCAGAAGTACGGTTGCCATGTAGTCTCATCCTACTTTGGGGGGGTCGATCAAATGTTGACTCATGCAATAGCCGGTGCAGTAAAATCGTGGCAGCCATGTTCTGACAATCTATCAAGACGCATGCCTTTTGAGCACGTGCGAAACTTGGATTGTCAGCACATGTTACAAGATGATTCCGCCGCCACTTCTTCTGCCACTGGCCTTACTCAAACAGCCATTAGGCTCTAAGTCTCGCACAACGCAAGGACGGATCCTTCGATTATTGCTGCTGTTGCATGTATTCTAATGAAAATGCAGTTCAACTCGGCCAGCCCCCAAACGAAAGGTTCAAGCAATGAGTTCTTTTGTTGTACGCTGCCCTAGCCTTGGTGTGCGAAGGGGGGGATATGTATGAGTCCGGAAAAGGATTGAGTGATACATTGTCGTATGATAGCTCGAACACACATTCCGAGTTGGTGGCGCACTGTTGGCTCAGGTGTTGTGGCGCCAGCTGCGCAAAACCACAGGTCAGGGTTCCCACAATGTGCTTCTCAATTTGGCTGCTATTCCTGCTCACTTGATTGAACCCTAGCATGGTGTACGCCTCCAGGATGAACGGGGCCATGCCCAAGCCTAGCACTACTTCAGGCGCCCTGCTACGACACAGTATGCGCTGGTCAAACCAAATAAGGATTTTCGAGGCCTCAAACGGCCGTTGTTCGCATGTCGAACGGTCTGAACTAGAGATTATTTGTCTATGTCAAACTGGATCACTGCAGTGAGATTCCTCAAGGATTGATTGGAGGTTCCCCGTGGACGTCGCAAGTGGCCGCCAATGGCTCCAACAATGGCAGCGGCAGCAGCTTTCATCGAAGCTTACATACTGTATATGCATCATGCGTCGTGGGACCATCACGAGTAGAATGCTACTTGCGGATAGCTTCTGTCGCGCCCCACGTGCAAAAGTATCTCCGTAGCATCGACCTGACATGACATGGTGGCAAGGTCGCACAAAGTGAGGGCATTTTGGTGCCTTACAAAAAAGAAGGTCCAAAAAACGTGGCCTCATCATACTACATACTAGACGATCAGCACACAATATGGGATCGTCTACGCCTAGGAGATAGGGCAGAAGTGGAGGAACGGACTGCCTGCCTGACTTGGCCCGGCGTCTTTCTTTTTTCGTTGCCTTTCTCTTTACCTTTTCCTTGACCTTCTTTCTTTTTGCCTCTGACGAAACTCAGGCCCGGGGAGTAATGATTCTTCCGCCGTCTTGAGGCCCCGTTGCAGCGGTGCCTTCAGTCGGCATGCAAAACGACAACCATAGAACAACGATGGGCGGCAGAGGGGAAACAGGCAAACGGCAAATTGGGCAAAAGAGGGCGAAGCGGAGTCGAGTTGCGACAGAGCGTTGCATTGCATCGGCTTGTCGTGATAACCCGCGCCAGCGAGTAGCGGAAATCATTGTTGCGGTGGTTGTGGAGGTTCCCTTTTTTCTTTTCTTTTTTTTTTATTCCTTGTTATTTTCTTTTGTTGGCGTGTTGCCCCAGAATGAAGACCTGATTCGTCAGAGGGCTCAACGCTGCGCTGCGCGCGGGGCAGCAGCAGGGGCAGGTATTGGAGCGGTGCAGATTCAGAGCCAGATGCTGAACTGCGGGCCTTCTACTGCAGCGTTACTTGGTACCAGCTACCCAAAATTTGGCGCTGCGTATCCGGGATACTGGGTATCCAGGTACTTGGAGTAGCTCCCCCCCCCCCTTCAGCAGGGGTGCCAGCGCCAGTACTGCAGTACTCCTGTGCGGCAGGTACTTGCTGTACCCAGGTACTTGGCCTGTCGAGGTTTGAATGGGCGCCCCTCTGTCCTGCTCTGCCCTGCTCTGCCCTATAAGGATGACAGACGGATCAGCCCTGAAAGGCCATGGCATGGCGGGGAAGGGCCGTGCGATTACTCAGCTGTCAGCTACCAGGTCCCATTATATCCAATAGCGCCGGACATCTGGACGTTGCCATTTGGCCAAGGAATATTGTGAAAGATGCGATACGTATACGCAAAGCAAAGCTATTTGGTAGTTAGCCACTGGGTTGCAGTCAATGTCACCAGCAGAGTGCAGCAATCAGGAAAAAGAAGTAGGCCCTTCAAACAAAGGCCATAACAAGCAGCACTGTGGCCTCGGAAGCCTGTCGAGCCCAATGAAAAGACACAGCATTTGTGTTGTCCTTCTGGTAATACCACTGCGTTGCTGGATGCCACGGTTCATCACCTCGACGACCAGCGAGCGTATGCGTCCAACAGCGGTGAAAGATTATGCAGAGGCAGGTAGGGTGGGGGCAATTTTGATGCTTCATGGGGTAATAAATGTACGATGAAAGCAGCTAGCCAAAAGACCGGTGGGACTTGGAGCAGAAAAGGCTGGAAACTGTAGGTCACGGCAGCTCATGGAGAAATAGGAGGAAGAGAGGACCAATATGACAGCACAATAACAGCCTGGGAAGCCGAAGTGCCAGACGCCAGGCCGGTCACTACAGACATACTACAACGTATCTCGGTACTTTGCCCATGCGGCAGGCACTCAAAACCCTTTGCCATCCCAATAGGGCATGCTGTACCAGAGTACTTCGTACTCATAGTAATAGTATGCACTACGTATGGCGGCATCTGCAACGCGCCCCAGCCCACTGTTAGAGCGTAAGAAAACAATACTAATATGTGTAGTACTAATAGTATTCTACGCAAAGTACGGAGTACTTGATACATTCTGCGGCCTCTCACTTCACCCTGCGCCTGGCCCTGAAAAGGGCCAGCACCCCTGCCTTGCTGCCGTTGCATTGTCGCCAAACCCATGCCGCAGGCGAGCATGTACTATCTACAAGTACTGTATACCTTGTACTTGCTTACTGACACGCCCGCCGAGTTCAGGGTTCTGGTGGTGACCCTGGGCCATCCTCACAGGGCTCGTGGCCCACACCCCTCTGCGAAAGATGCCGAACCAGCACTACTACTATTATGTATGTAAACTTCCTAAGTAGAAGTACCCAGATAGATATCTATAGCCACTAACCCGATGGAGCAACAAAGTATCACTGCCGCCCTGCTCCGGTCGGGTTCTGGGGCGTGAATACCCACTGAAAGTACCGTGCTATGTATACTGCACCGAGTACTATGTAGCCCCGTACCTTGGGATGGACGTCGTTGACCCCTGCTAACACTGCGCTGTGCAGCAAAGCAGCTGGGTACTAGGCCGCCCAGTGCCAGACACAAAGGTTCGATCCCGACTTTAAACACTCTGCAACTCCTCGCTTCGAACATCGTCGCCCGCACCCGCCCCTTCTGCATCTTCCACCTGCTGCCCTGTGGCCCTCCTCCTCCTCCTTCTCCTCCTCCTTCTTTACGTACTCCTCCTCCTTCTCCTCCTGCTGCTGCTGCGGCACTCCAGCAGTCCCATTTCCGACTGTCGTCGCCGCTTGCTGCTCCCACGCCGTCTTTCTGCCTGGCGTGACCTGTCCGGTCGTGGCCTTTCTCGTCGCTGCTGCTTGCTGGTGCAACTCTGCTCTGCAGCTCGCCAACGCTCTTCACCCGCGAAAGCCTGTACTCGACAACAACTTGGTGACTTGGGTGGCAGTGTCGCCTGCAACGTGACGCGAGAGTGTTTGAGCCAAGACCCACAAACGACCACAAAGACTCAACATATATATGCCCTGCTGCAGCAGCATATAGCGCACATTGTTTGCCCACTGGCAGCCTCTTGAGCTTTCGACGAGCGAGGACCCAAGCAGAAAACGCAGGAGAGCGTCACACAACACACACAAGAAACACAAGAAACGGTCCCTGGGGCTACCGGCATTTCCTATTGCTGATGAGGTGGGTCTCCCCTCTGCCCGCATTCTGCTAGTGCGACGAGACCAGTGCACCACCACCCCAGAACTGGCCTGGTCTGGTCTGATCTTGGTCTGGCCTGGAGACACGCCAAACATCGCTGCTGGTGCTGCTGCATGGTTGCTGACCGATTCCTTCAACGTCCAGCTGTTGACGACTTGCACTCGACCGTCTACTACGCCCACCCTCTTTGCTACCCTTCTTGTCGCTCTTCACGGCTTTCCACGAAACAATGGATATCCGCGGTGCTCGCCCAGCGCCGCGAGACGTTAGCGCTCCCAGAATATCCATACACAACGACGACACTCACATGCCCTTTGGCGCCCGTGGACATTTTTCTTCGGGCTTTGACAGATCCATGTCAGGGCCTGTTGGCATCCCCAACCGGCCCTCGTTCGACGTTCCGCCGCCCCCTCTGCCCCCACCTAAGTTCGTTCCAGTCCAGGGTCCTCAACCACACCATGCCGAATACAACGATCGTGGTCGAAAACAATCATACAGTGAGAGTTATGCTCGATTTGGTGGAAGGAGCGAGAGCACTTATGGCAGTCTGGATCCCAGTTGCAGTTGGTCGTCCAAGCTTGGGCAGGACGACGTGCCCGCCTTTATAAGGCGGGACAGTGCTGCCATTGCTGCAGCAAAGGACGAGGGGTATTCTAGCCTGTCTAGTTATTCGTCTTCTGGGTAGGTTTTGTGCTCTGTTATTTGCCATTCTGATGCTTTGGGGCAATTCCGCCACACCCAGTTGCCACAACCCCCCAGGCGTTCTATGTCGTGGGATTGCTAACATGGAACCAAGAGCACGGGGTAGCTATGACCATGGCCCAGGTTTTGGGCGTGTGCACAGCCACTACCAACTGGAATCGAACGACTCGTACGACAATCAACAACTCAAGAAGCTTGACTCAAAACGTACGTTGGACAACAAATCGCCCCCTCGTGCGTCAGCTCTCAGCTTGTCCATGCAATCTATGCCAGAGGGCCCTGCTGGGCAACAACGAGCGGCAGAGCGGCCCATGGCTCTGCCACGGCTTACTCTCGCTGCCAGGCCAAAGTCCGGCTTGAGTGTAGAGTCGCCCAGGTTAGCAGATGCAACCTTGCACTCAGCCGTGTCGCCTCGAGACACGCAGTTCCCCCAGATTAGCCGGCCACATGACTACAGGTCTCCTATTGAGACGGTGTCGGTCGGAGATGCCGATCGTAATTCCTTTTTTAGAGCCAGGAGGCAGAATTCGGGGCCCTTACCCGAAGACATAACACCTGGTGAGAGTTACGACCAGGAGCTGGAATTCCCCATGGAGAATCGACTAAGCCACTTCCACTTGGACGAGCGTCGACACTCGCGAGTCAACAGTCTGAGCTACGATACGCTGCCAGCAAGCCTGAAGCGGCGAGCCTCGAGCCCTCCTGGAGACGAATCCATGATCCGTCATGTGCCGAGTCACAGCGACCTCTTGAGACGGCGCGATGCTGCTTCCAGGGGCAGTCCAGCGCCCAGATTGTCCGTCAATCCACCGCACGGCAGCATATCCTCCGTTTCGTCAGGCGACCGAAGTGGCAGTTTTGGAGGGTTGAGCACGGCAACGAGCATGACGTCTTCATTGTCATTCGGCAGGAGATCACCCATTGGCCTGTCCCCTTCTGGTGTCTCCCCGACTGAACTCGTGTCTTCGCCTTTTGCTACGCCGACCCCCGTCAATCTCAGCCCAAGGTCAACAATTGCACCACGGACGAGTACCCATCAAAGGGGCCCAAGCGATGCGAGGGCTGTAGCTAGTCCACGAAAGTTGACAGACCCTGCAATTCGAACGGGCAGCGGGGTTGGCAAAATACAAGGCTTCCATATGTGCGATTGCTGTCCCAAGAAACCCAAAAAGTTCGACACTTACGAAGAATTAGCGTACGTTGATGCATCAGGGCCTTGAATTTTGTCTGTGTTTCTTGCACAATTGTATACTAACATGCTTTCTTTTTTACTTTCTTTCAGGGCTCATGAAGCGGAGAAACAATACGAGTGCAGTTTCTGCGGAAACCGTTTCAAGAACAAGAACGAGGCCGAACGGCACCAGAACTCTCTACATGTGCGACGGCATTCGTGGTCCTGTTCTGCACTCTCCACCTATGACAGAGCATTTCACGAGTCTACGACCAGGCCAGGAGAGGCTGACACTTGTGGTTATTGTGGCGAAGAATTTGCAAGAACAGGTCCCGCCTCAACGGGCCACGGGCGGCTCATAACAGACCAGGATTGGGATGAGCGCATCCGACACTTGTCAGATCATCACAAGTTCCGAGAATGCAACAGTTCCAAAAAGTTCTTCAGAGCCGATCACTTTCGCCAACATCTCAAACACAGCCACGCAGGTACTAGTGGGAAATGGACCAATATGCTCGAGAACGCGTGCATGATGGAGGAAGAGCTTCCGCAGCCATTACCGGGCAGGTGAGTCAGTGTGGAGCCTAGTCCACAGGATTCAAGACTTGGTCGTTACCGCAGGACAGGCAGCGAGGAGAAAAGGAAAGAAAACGGATGATACTTTGATCATGAGTATCGGAGAAATGCATCCACTGGCCAACGAGAGGCCTGCTATTTTCGCGGAGTCTTTAGCGTAACGCCGCCCAAGTACCACAGTCGAAGGAGCAGTAGTGTTCCAACAACGAGCAATACCGAGAGGAATGGAGTAAAGAGTACACACCGTCCTTCTCAAGCGATCTATACCCGATGTGCGCAAAGGAGGGGGGGGGGACATAGGTCCGGGCCAACCGAGTCAGCCCAGTGTGTGAGCAAGAACGAGTCGCGCCGTCTTGTGTTGACTAGTATTAGAAAAGGAAATGAAACAAGCGAGTTGCTGCACAAACCAGAAGTTGCCGCTCCATGTTTTTCTTTTCAGCCCCAACTACGAAGGAACTTCATCATATAAGGTCTGCGATGCTGGAATCATTCTGTGACCGAAAACGGCCAATGTGATTAACTATCGAATCCTTGTTTGTACTTTCCGTACAGGTGACCAACGAACCTTTCTTCTCAAAGGCAAAAGTTCCTTCACCTCGGGTGAGGATAAATTTCTCATAATCTACTTCGAAAAAGTTGACCTTTCTATGTTATATATGTTTTGTAAGAGCTCTGTCTTTATCGACAGTCTTGACGGAGTTTCTAAACCCGTCCAGGAGCCAAATTGGACGTAGCGGCACATTGGTGTAGAAACGAGTACAAGAACCACTGTGTATAGACGCGAATTCTACAAAACCAGGGCTTCGCTGCTTGCCTCAGTCTGGGTCTCCGATATGAATAGGGTGAGACAATAGCCTTGATCACATATTATTATCAGACTGCAGACTGGTAGATGGTCTTGAAGCCGACATTTCTCGAACGACTCCTTGGTTGCTAGCATAATGGTGAAGACAAGAACATAGGACTTGGAGGCCTTCATGAGGCAAGCCAATCACCCCTATAAACGTCCCAATCCTTTCAAGAAAGTTGAAAGTGACTGACTTCATCACTCAACATTAACAATAACACCCGGTAACGAAAAAGAATGCCCACTGTAAGGATCCAACTCCTTTGAACTAACCCCATGCCCCCAAAACTACTCAGGCCGGGCCTTCTACGGCATCAACGCACTTTGAGCTGGGGTAAAACGTCAGATATAGAGAATATGCCAGCCTATGGATGCGGTTATTGATGCGAGATAAAGGAAGAGCCGACCTCAAAGATTAGGATTTTGCCGGAAGAAGGGGTTACAACGGGACTTTGATTATAGGAGCGGTACCCTTGGATGTTGTCCTGAATATGGAGCTGTGTGTCTTTTTATCTCTGTAGTAGGGTTTCGAAACCTGTGGTACTATGTTTATCGCTTCGTACTCAGCAGGTAGGAATTCGGAAGAAGCAGAGGGGAGATATGCAACCTCTCACAATGTACAAGGCTGTCTATCTTTACTCCGCGTGAACATTGGTTAACAATAACTATGACCGTGTCCCAATGTTTCTTGATGAACTGTTCCTTGCTGAAAAGTCAGTTGTCAATCTGTCAATCTGTTGGATTCACATGGGAACGATCGTGATTCGGTCTATTATAACATCCTTCTTGCTCGTGCTGGGGTTAGGCTCTGTATTGTCGTAATTGATGTAGTGGACCTAGCATCAAGGCCTGATTCTGGGCTTCCCGTTCTCGCTCCTCGTCCACGCTCCTCGTCCTGGTCTTCCTTTACACCTCTGACGCACAGGGGTATAGTTGCATGGATCGATAATAAAGCAATGTGCCGAAGATGAGGGTGTAGATAGAAATCTTGACGTGCAGGACAGTATGCATTGTGATATAATTCATAAGCCTAAGCCAAAGTCAAGGCTGGTTTCATGATGGAGAGACCCAACCCTCTAGCCCTATTCATCCTCAAGCCCATGATGACGACGATGATGATTTGATGATGAAGATACCCGTTCCATTCCCACGATCCTTTCCATGTACGCCAAGACTCACTCTAGAGTGCCAACCGTTGAGACAGGGCCCTCCCAGCATCGCCGAGCTCCCAAGCGAGATGGGATCATAGAGCTACCTACATGGGCCAGGGAAAGCGTGGACGTGTAGATAATATTGATGATGCCGTTTCAACTACTAGAGTACCCAAAGAAAATGGCGTGGAGGAAGCCAGGCACAGCCCATGGAGGCACATTGGGCTGAAAGCTCCGCCCGGCTACACAATGCGTGTGTGTTTGAACCCTGACGATCGACTGCTACGGTACTGTACCTCTTTGGCAAATGGCCCGGTTGTAGGGGCTAGAGAACTAGGTGAAAACTGTACGATTGGTTCCTTTTCCAAAATCCTTCTGCGGGTTGATCTTTTTCGGTGTTGACTCTTTTTTTTCCCCCTTTTTTTTCTTTCTAAGGTACATGGTTTCCCAGCACCCCGACACACTTTACTTTATGGGATGGCGAACAGGAGAAACAGACTGGGATTCTTTCAAGGTTTGGACAATTATTTTTCTTTTCTTTTTTTGGTCTCGCAATATACTGCCGTTTGTTTGCAATTATGGAGCTTGTCGGCCTTTTCTGCAGCGGGAAGGATTGCGTAGAGGACTGAGCTATGGGTGGAGCATTACAAGCATGTGTATTTAGGCGATCAAGCAAATTGAAAGACGTAGACATGTAGCTCAAGTTTAAGATGTTCCGATGTGCCGGTGCGTTGTTTGTTGCAAGCTGGCCGCTTGTTCAACGGGCTGTATATTTACATGTATAGGCTATATTGAGAGGCACTTGCTATGGTAATTGATAAGAATAGCATTGTACTCTGCTTTTCTCACTCCATTTACTTGGCTACGATTTAACATTTTCAGTTTCATATTCGGGGGAAAAGGAAAAGGAAAAACGCCGCAGCCCAAACTGGGAGGGTTTCGGTGGAGGGCAGAGAAGGCACATATGTTCACGGTGCGGTAGCAGTGCATTATGGTGGAGTCTCACTCCATTAGCCTTCGAATCCTTCGAATAAGTCTTCTCTCTCTTTATGTATACATAGTATGTTCGAAGTCTTAGTACACTCATGGTCGCGGAGGTAAGAAATACGTAGAGGCCAGTAATTGATTAATTTAACCTTGGTAAACTGTGCCTACAGAAGATACTTCGTTCCTCAAAGGCAATCAGTGTCCATTCTTTATGCGCTGAACATGACTACATCTCTGATCAGGTTGAACACAAAGCCCCAAGGGACACAAGAAAAGAGCAGGAATACAATGAAGCAAAGAACAGTCACACCCACACTCTCTGTGCGGGCCGGAACCTGTTTGCTGTGGGCACAAATTGCTGGCGCTACTGTAGACGGGAATCCTTCAAATGGTTTCGATCCACTCTGCCACTCCAGCTGGCTGGCTCTCCCTCGCTCCGTCCCATTCGTTCATGTATCCAGCTAGCAACGATCCATTCTAGGAGTGTGGGTTTTGCTGACCAGCGGGGTTGGTGTCCCATGAAATCCTCAGTCTGTCCTTCCGAAAGAGGCAGTACTTGATCCCACCATACTCGTACTCTAGGGCCCACGACACCGACACAATGGCCTTGTGGGGCTGAAGCGAGCCAGGGAGATGGAAGTGGCCGAAGAGGAACACGACAGCCGTTGCTTTATCGATGCGGCCAACCGTGCGAAGGATTTGAACCTGGTTGAACCGAGGTCAAAGGGATGGATGCCGTCTTTTGCAACAACAAAGTGTGCTTGGCGACGAAGCCGCGCGGCCAGCCCATTCAAGCGCAGCATCTCTTTCATGTCACGCGAGGGAGAGTCTATAGCTGGTGAGAAGAGATGTTTGGCATCCTTACACGCTTATCATTAGGTACTTTACACGCACTCACTGGCCGTCGAGCCTGTGAACGGGGGCCATGGACGGCTTTTGCTTCAACACGGCACTCGCATCATGAGCGGGGGCCTTGATATCCTTGAGGGCCTCCCTGTTGGCCAAGCGTAGGGCATTTCTAACTTGCGAAGGGTCATATAGCTCCGGTTCTTGTTTTGCTAACCGAACACGCGGATCCGCACGGTGCTGATCGGCTCTTCTACCAGGGACTGGATTCTCAAGCAGAGGCTGCCAATCTTCGGACAGGCACACCCGTTTGTGACGTTCTCTACAACCGCAATAGTCTAAAAACGGCATATAAATACTGAGGCTTTTGTCAAAGCGTATATGTAGGATCCGCAAACCTGGCTGGTCTTTTTGCACAAACTCAGTGCTCTTGCCATGTACCTGATACATGAGTTTGTGATCTCAACCCAAGTAGCAGATACGGCTTCTCTTTTCAATCCTTTTTGCTCATGTTACAAAGTACATTATATATTGCTTACCCTCCCTCCCTGGTTCTCGTCCAGACGCTACCACGTTACCCCAAAGGAGAAGCAGTTGTACCAGACTGTTCCCTACTAGCCGTGATCCCGGCTAGAAGTTCAGCTTAGGGCTGGGGGAAACGGCAGAGGAAGATGGAGGGGTCGATATCGTGTCTGGTGTGTGACTTTGTGTACACAGGGCAAAAGGAGCATTCCAGCGTCTCTGCTTCCTTTGGTGATCCACAATCCACCCGCCAGTTGGCCGGCTTATGGCGCCAATACTATGAAATGGTTGCGTAACGATCGGACAGAGACACTTTTTTTTTTTTTTTTTTTTTTTTTTTTTTTTTTTTTTTTTTTTTTTTTGAAGCTCCACGCGCATAGAACTTGGCTCAGCCCAGCCCAGCCCTACGAGTCGGTTACGCCATTTTGGAGCAAATACTCTGTGTCTGACTGTCCTTGGTACTGGGCACGTACGTGATCTTTTTGGGACCGGCGTATTTCCTCCTTTCTTTGTCCCTTGATGGGTCTATACTGAAGGCTGTGTGTCAACCCCTCCTCTATCCTTCTTTCTGAACGTATAGTGCTACCAAGATACTTTGATCATAGGATGAGACTCAGGGGATGACATGACAGCTATGGGATTCGTTTGGAAGGTGTGGCGAGCGTAACCGGAAATATATGCCCATAGGCTTAGGTTGATACTACAAGCCCAGCAATACGTGACTCTACTCGGTCGTTCGGACAGTTAGTCCTCATAAAGACCAAATATGTTGATAGGAAAAGCTGACTCTTGACAAATGCTCTGATCCAAGAGATTTGGGTGTTTCCCAGACGGCGCGCTTTTGCAGAACTTTTGTCTTGTGTAACCGCGCGTCCATATGACTCTGAGAATACTAACATAGCTCTTGAGCCGCGTTCATCTATCGGTATAGCCATACGGGCCTGAAATACATCCATCACCCAGCCCAGCGGGCCAAACCAAGGTTGAATCACGAAGCAGCCTCGGTAATGAAGTAGTACACATAAGGCTGGAAGGATTCGATAGTGCATGGTTTGGGTGTGTGTTTTTGTCCTTTGCTATTTTACCCGTCTTGGCTTCTGGCCTGGTAGGGCTGCACTATCAGTACGCATTGTGGTCGACAAGTACTATATTTTCATGTACCAAAGGAATAGGCCCCTATTCCGCCGCCCAGCGACAAGGTCTACTATTATTAGCTTGTCTCTTTATCTACTTTGCTACATGGTTTAGTAGCGTTGAAAAACGATAGCAAACGGCGACTGCACTGATAACTTGCTTATCTGCTGATGCCTGCTTATCAAGCAAAACTAGGAGCACATTGGACGTACCTAGATACATTCCTCGATCCGCTATGTACCTAGATACCTAGGCTGTGCTTTGTCATCATTCCCACGCCAAGTGCACAGCTTTCTTTGGGTAGTGGGCCTTACGTTGCGGGGCCGGTACCTGCCCTGCAGACGGACTTGGCAGGAGGGGAAAAGACGCAGAGGGGAAAAAAAAAAAAGGGTGTGCAAGGAAATGACGACGTAGGGAAGGAGGCAACGAAAAGTACTTGTAGACAACAAGACAAGGCTGGCAGCAGAAGAAGCAAATTCCTCAGCCAACCAACGTACCGTAATACGACGTCGCTCCACTCAGAAGACACCAAGCGACGAACCAGATTGCCGCAATTCTGCCTCTCGAACGAGGCCAGCACACCAAAAAAAAGATACAGTACATAATAGAAGGGTAGCATGCCGACTGCGGATGAGTCAGGCCGGGCCCACGTCGACGCAGCAGCCACAGCAGCCTCAGCAGCCCCGTCACCACGGCTTCCCGTGTCGGGCATCGCCATCGATATTGACGACGACGCCACCTTTGCTGAAGCTGACCCACTCAGAGACAGAGAGAGGCACAGAGACCCTCACGACGACCGCCACCACAGCACCTGTCTCTCGCCCGCCTGCTGCTCCCGCTTTGAAGCCCTGACGGGCCTCGATCTGCGTGCCGTCAAGCGCGAGCTACAAGCCGAAGCAGCCCAGTCTACTGTCCCTGAGCCATCACGCATTCAGGGCAAGGGCAACAACAACAACAACAAGGACGGCGATAGCGCAGCTCAGGCGACAGCACCGCTGGTGGCAAGCCCCTCAGCTGACCAACGCTGCCACGGACGTTCTGCCTTTGAGGGTGGTCTCGACCATTCACAGCTGCAACTCATCGAAAAGCAGGCCATGGCGCTCAATCGCATCGATGGGCCGGACAATCTCTTTGTCGGAGGCGTCTTTGCGCTTCGTCGCCCTGGCGGCATGGAGGCACAAGGCATCACGAGCGTGCTCAGCATGATCAAGTACAGCTTTGTCGAGTTGCCAGATGTCAAGCCGCATTGCGTGCACATGAGCATCGACCTGGACGATGTCGAGGACGAGGACATTGTTGTCCATCTGCCACGTGCTGTGAGATTCATCGACAGAAGTCTGCGCGGAGGCAATGACGAGTGGCCTCAAGGAACCATCCTGCCTAACGCAACGACACATTCTGAACAGGACAGCACAAAAAAAGACACAGCTACTACGACGAGCGACGAGGGCAAAACACCGCTGCCACCTTCTGCACAGATGAAGGATCTCACACTACAAGGGGCGCCCAGCGTGGATCCTACCAAGCCTGGCGCCGTCTTTGTCCACTGCGCAATGGGCAAGTCCCGATCTGTCACAGCAGTCGTGGCCTATCTGCTTTGGAAACACCCTCACCGCTATGGGCTCACGCCAAGCAACAAGAGCCGCCCCGACGAGGAGACGGCCCGAAGCGCTGTTCAGGCTGCGCTCGACTGGGTGAGGAAAACGCGCGAAATGGCCGAGCCCAACCCGGGCTTCATGAGCCAGCTCGAGATGTGGGTCCGCATGGGCATGCCAGCTGACAGTGACGACGCCGTGGAGCGCAATGGTACCTATCAGCGCTGGCTATGGGAGCGTGAGGTGGAGGAGAGTGCAAAGCTCGGCAAAAAGCCTGATTGGATCTTGTTCGAGGACGAGACGGATGCGCCTCGGTCAAAAAGCGAAGCCGAGGGACAAGGTAAGGATCTCCGCTGCAAGAAGTGCAGACGGGTCCTAGCCACCCATCAGTTCATAATTCCTCACCAGAGGTCTGCCGCAACAGGCCCAACAGGAGGAGGAAGGGGACCTGGAACACAGGCCTGTCCCCACCACTTTGTCGAGGCCCTGTCCTGGATGAAGCCTGTTTTGGAGGCCGGCGAACTGGACGGTAGACTGGTCTGTCCCAATGCTAAGTGCGGCTCAAGCATTGGCCGGTACGCTTGGCAAGGGTTCAAGTGCAGCTGCGGTGAGTGGGTGTGTCCGGCCTTTTCGCTGGGGGCCAGCAAGGTCGATGAGGTTGCCGTCAGAAGGCCCGGGCCAGGAACCTCTGAGGCAGGCGCAGGAGCACGCCCTGATAACAGAGCAGCGGCGTTGGGCATAAGGTTGCCCCCCGGGAGACAGAATCTGTAAGAAAGAAGGTCTAGGAAGAAAGAAAAAGCACAGAAAAGAAAAGAATCAGACAAGAGACAGGACCAGCTTGACCGAGACATTGCCGCTATTGACCCCTGATCAACCTTACGACGGCTCGCACGTGAAAGGACGGCGTATCTGCAAGTTTGAGGCGCATGCGGCATATGCGCCCTGGCCATGACAAACGTCCGGGGATAATGGATTCACAAAAGGACTCAGTGCCGTGGACGACGCCTCACCAAGAGTGGGAATTTCTGGTTCTTACAACAGAGGAAAGCAACTCACTCACCGATATAGGTGGTGAAAGTACATACATGAATATGCGCAGGCGCACAGACGTGCAAAGCAAAGCACCGGCAAAAGACACTCTTCTTAGCAGCGAGACGAGATGAATTACTAACGAGTAAATTGTCCATGTATCTTGTGATTTTGACACCCGCAACTGGCTATAGTGGTTGGCGCCGGTCTTATCACAAAGGTCGAAACGATACGTTACAACCACACAATAGCATTTTTCTAAGGCATAACATGCATAGAAACTGGTCTTCTGTGGTGTCATGTTGGTGTTGCATGACCATAGAGAGAAAGTGAGGAGTGCCCATCTCTACTCTACGCATGCAATTTGAACATGTACGTGATCTTAGACAAGCCCTACAAGGATCCAGAACCGATAATGCATGGTGGGTGTATTTCCAATTTGTAAGACTTCCCTAGCAGTGGTCTCTGATTAGCTGCTTTACGAAGAACTTTGTGCATATCTATAGTCGTCTTGGGCAATGATATGTCTAAGAGGTGTACTTTGGCTCTATGGCAAGCCAAAGTAGCCGTATACTTTTGAAAGTTATTAGGTCTAACTTGTGATTTGGCCCAAAAGATTCAAACCTGTTTGCTTCCTTTATAGCCATATTTTTCCTCTCTTCCCCCCCCCCCCCCCCCAAAAAAAAAGGGCTGCTTGGTCTGTGCTGTCAGTATATACAAAAATACCTAGCATAATGTGAATACTTTTGTGATTTTGAGCGAGATAATGGGGTCAACCATAGTCATAATCGTTGCAATTCACCTCGTCGCGCGGTGTTGATGATATTGTAAGCACTTGAAAACGATAAAAATCAAAAGTACCCTGTCATTGACCAGCTTATTGGCTATATAGGATTGTGGATTATGAAATGTGGTATCCACCTGAGAAGGGGGGGGAACGATTCGGAAATACATATACGTTGTCCGTGAAGTGGTTTGATGACTGTGGCCTATCTGTATATGCGAACGGCGATCTCTGTGGGGATAAGGCATTGATTTGAAGTATATACTTTGCTTTTCATGAGGAAACTTCCGTGGACGCAGGGTAGGCAGAGACGAATACATATGTGTGTGTGTGTCACGTTGCAGTGAAAGAGGCGGTATCATCAGTTGCAGATTGATGCTATTTAGGCAAGAATTATACGTGCAGAGAATGGGCTCCGGGCTCTGTAAGTCACAGTGCCGGATATTACACAATGTGAACTTGCTACACGAAGGAGCATGGGCCAATCGTCTCCCGGTTCTCAAAAACTGCTAGAGAAGCTCCAGGTTGGCGTATGTTTCGCCCTGGTCGTTCGTCAATGGAAAGTTCCCAGATAGCTTCTTGGTAAGCCTGTTGTACATACCTAGGCACAGCTGCAAATGAGCTGGGCCTCTTTTGTTAATCTGTTTTGAATTTTGCCCCCAATCCAGATCAAAAGGACTTTGGATGACTTCACTTGTGGTTAATTTACATATTTGAGGTTCCCGGAGCCGGGCTCGAATACGGCTTGGTTCCTTTTGTGATTACAGCGCATCAAAGCCGCGGTTGTGGGGTGGACCGCTAATATCATACTACATCTTGTAATTCATACACCAAATCCTCCTCTCGGTCTTTTCATCTTTCTTTCTCACTCTTGCCAACTCCCCGGGGCCACAGAGCCGCGTGTGCACCGTTGCACGGCCCTCGGCTTGTCCCGTCTATGAAAAAAGTACCCAGCATGTACTTCTCCTCACAGTCACCGTAGTAATGGCCACCGCGATTTCAGTATAAAAGTGTGCTCGATGTGTGCGATAGCGGGCGGATTGAGTGGAGTTTTAGTGCTGGTCGGAAAATGTCAGCATGCTAGAAAGACGCAATGGTAGAGTGCCGTTCACGGAATCATGGCACATGTGTGTGTGTGCTTGGGTTGTATTGATTACTTGATCCAAGGCTTTTTCCAGATCCGTAGTCCAGTTGAGCCCCCGGCCTCTTCATGCATTTTGTGTACTATGTAGTAGAAACGTACGAGATTTGCCGAGAACTGTGCGCTTCTCTTTTGCAGCATGAGGTGGGAGTCCCAAAGGTATATCCAGCCATTATCAACACCTCGGGCATTTCTGCCTCACCTTTTCCCCCTTGCCTCTTCTCTTTCATCATCGCCCCGCCACCATGACCATAACCAACACTGGAAAGAGATCATCTCAAGGATTTCCTTCAAAAAGAGGACACAAGGATCTCTAAATTCTCATGCTTATTCCCGCGGGCGAGCATGTCATGACGGGAAACCAGACCCTAGAACCATGGGACGCTCCCGACTGGTCTCGTGTACAAGGATTGAATGGCCACATACATACATACATAGTAGTAGCAGGGAAATAAGAATCCCCGAGCTCTGCAGGAAGAAACCGTTGGGCCGGGGCGTGCCGTTGCATTGCTTGCCTCTTTTTGTGCTCAGCTTTTGTTGGCTGCCCTTGTTCTATTGTACACCGGTTCTGTGCTACTTCTCTCTTCTTTTTCTTTTTTTCACACCACCCCCCCCCCACCCACACAGAAAGAGAAGGTTACCCTTCTCACCCTTGATGTATTCTCTCTACCTGCATATGCCAAAGTTCCCTGCCGTATCAATACCACCCCTCCCCCCCCCTCGGCAGGCCCCCTCTCCATCTAAAGAAAATCATGGGTTACGTGCGTCGTCGGCGTACAATACCGCTCTCGACTCAAAATACACCCTTAGAAAGTAGACAATACTCCTTATCTGATTTACGAAACCCGGGAGAATAGAACGGGAGGACTTGTGTAAGATATGCTCGACTAGATTACATAGTAGACTACACTAGTATCCATCAATCTGTGCAAGAGCATTGCTTGTCCTCGTTTAAAGATCCTATACGGTCAATGGGAATGCCTTTTTCTTTTTGTTAAAAAAAAAAAAAAACCTTCTTGGAGGCAGAATTAAGTAAAACTCATGGTGTTATTTTAACCATGCATACCCAAGAATATCCCATGGCACGCAATTGGTGATATGGCAGAGTATTTGGTCTCTGTACTTTATTCTTACTATTTTACATATCTGAGCGTGTGAAGCCTATACAGAGAGATGCATACAGCATATATATGTGTGTATATGTATTATGAAAGCACAGTCTTTTACTGAGATGATACATAGGCCGTATCAAGGCCACATGTGTCAGATTTGTAATACTATCTATCATTCAATAAAAAGATTACAAAATACAACAAGTTCACAGCAGCCATAATAGTAGACACACTCTATTCTCTACCAAGCTATTACTCTTACTATAAGCTTAGAAACCGAAAACTATCTATTTTACCAACGTCAACGTAGGAGATTAGTGTGCTTTGAATTTGTATATCTCAAACCAAATTAATATTATATATAAGCGTTACATGTCATATAATGAACCCTATATGGAAGGAAATGAAGACTACCTAGATACCAAGAGATTCACGCCTCATCCAAGTCAACACACCATTCAGCACTCTACCTTAACTCTGACAGTTTTGCATATCAGCAGATAGATATCTTCGAATTGGTTCCCCAGGTGAAACACATTTCCATGTCCTCAAATTAGTGCAGGATGGAAAACATTGGTGAACCTTCTGCAGTTTGTTTTGTATGCTTGACATTGAACTAGAAAGAACCGGGTCAAGTCCCTCTGTGCTCGAGAAGACGAATATACTTATAGTTGAGCTGATTATGAGTTTGATTTGTGTCGCAAACCAAAGATCTTGAAGGTGTTAGAGATTCCGTGACTTGAGTGGCAGGCCTTAAATCGTACTTGGATATATTGTTGCTGATCACCAACTGCTTCATGTCAGTTTCTTTGAGAATGTCTTTCCTAATGATACCGCTTTGACATTCACGTTAGAATCAGACGCCGGAAGCCTCGTCCCGAGACAATATTGGAAGCAATCTAGATCAAAACCTTCTGCATGCCTCTCAGTCTGGATCTGCCTGAAGATGACTTCCTTGAATGCTCATTATTGGATCATCAAACGAATGGATCAATTTAAAAGCCCGTATAAGATTCTTGAAGACATCGGTAATACTGTCCGTTTGCGCCATCGCTCCATCGGTCAAAAAGACACAGACAGGCCCTTGCAAGCGATTCCAACCCCCGAAACCGAGCCTCACCTGTTCCTCAACCTACTCATCCATTGGGATGTCCTCAAAATCATTTTTGCACTCGTCTGACGCCTCAACAACATCATCCATCTCGTCCTCGCTCCGGAAAAGGGCGCTGGGCTGCATTGTCTTATTGAACATGGTGAGCAATCCAGGCTTGCCGTCGCGATCTCCAACCAATCTTTTGGCCTGGAGCTCTTTGGCCATCCGTGCAGCTCGCTTGACTAGGCGAATTTGCTTGCGTGCGAGCCGGTCAAAACGTGGATCGAGTCCTGTATCAAGGAGAGCGCCGCTAGGCCTCTGCTGAAAATCCGTGAGCACGCTTGTTCGTTGAGATATTGACTTGGGGATTGCTGAGCACGAACCGTGGCTGGCTTGCGCCTCGGACGCCTGCGGCTACGATTGCCGTTGCTTAAGATAGGAGGTTCTTTGGCCTCTTCTCCTGCTTCTTTTGTTTTGGATTTGCGTGTGCCTCTGGCGCGACGTTTCTTGGGTACCGTTGTGCTTGTACAGTCAACAATCACTAAGAAAGGTGGACAGCGGCCAGGTCAGCGTTATTGTAGCATACTTTGTGCTGTGTCGAGCGACACCAAGTCACAGTTCCCTGGGGATTCCAATGCTCACAGTGATTAGCATCAGTATCCTTGTCAGTACAAGCGGCAATGCCAGAATCAATGGCCATGGGTGTGCCAGTGCTGGCTTCGCTGCTAGTCGCTTTGGTTTCGGGAGCCCAGCAAGACATTTTGCTAGAAGAGCTGTCTCGACCGTGGTGCCGTTTTTCTTTTCGAAAGCTCAAGGAAGAGAATTGAACCGGGGTGAAAGAGAGCAAGCGATGCTAATAGAGATGAAGCAGGGAGAGAGGGTGGAAGAAGAGCAGGTTCAAATGGTGACGAATTCCACTGGGAGTGTTTGTGCGGTCACTGGTCGCGATGGGCACCTGGCAAGGCAACCGCAGCCCTGCCACAATACTATGCGCTAAAGCGACCTCTTCCCCTACCAGTAGCCATTTGGCAATGGTTGTCGCCTCTTACCTGTTTGCCTGTCGAAGCTGCCGTGTTCGGTACCTGGCAGAGCAGGCAGCACACCAGGAAAGGCCATGATGAAGCCGCGTAAGTGGAAGGAATGATATGTTCAAAGATTGATTGATCTCATTGTTTGTCTACGCACGCAGAGTCACCTGGATCCAGAATCATCCAATATCATGGTAACGTGTATTGTGTAGGATCGCATATGTCTTTTAACGCTGCACCAAGCAATGCTAAATAAATCAACCAGCAGAGCCGAAACTAACCGCCAACGCCCTTGCTACCAGACATGTACCGTGCCAGATACAAAATGCTCGCTCAAGAAAAGAAAAAGGAACAAATTCAAGCCGTAAGCAGGTGCTCTTCAAGCCTTGCCTCTGCCGCCCTGCACCATCTCAGCCTTGACCTTCCTCTCCTCCTCTTCCATCTCAGCCGCATCCTCTTCTTCTTCCTCGGCGTCCTCGTCCTCATCCTTCTGGCCTCTCTTGTTTCGCTCCCGCTCCAGCACCTTCTTGACCTGCTTCGAATAGGACAAGTCCCGCATTTCGTCCCAGTCGACATCATACTCGGCAGCCACCGTCTTGATCTCTCGCCGCAGCGCGTTGGCCTCCTGGACGAGCTGCTCCCACTGTTGCATGTTGAATCCCTTTGCTTCATACAGGGCATTCTGCCGCCGGCTGACCGTCACATTCATTGCTGCCTTGTAGCTGAGGTCCTTGCTGATGTAGAGGAACCACAGGTAACCGCCCATGATGGTCGTCAAGCCCACGAGGTACGTTACGGGCTCCACCAAGTCCCAGCCCCACTCCGTCTGGAACGTGACATAGTAAACGACTCCCCACCAGCCCGCCAGCGCCGCAAACCCGCCCTGCGCCAGCCGGTGCGCCGACTTGTGCGCGAGCTCGTCGCACTCATTCTTGATTTTCGCTAGCTGCTCAATCTGCTTGCTCATGCGCCGCAGCCGCATGCGCAGGTAGTAGGTTCGGTCGCGGAACGAGGGTACGCTGACGCGCATCTCAATATTGTATCCTTCAACCTCAATGGCAAATTCGCGTCCTCGTGCCGCGTCGCGGATAAAGTCGCCCATCTCGGTTGAGCTGCTCCAGCGGACCCAGCGTTTTTCGGATTCGGGTGTAGCGTCTTCTCCTTGGGCTTCGTGGCCGAGGCCAGAGTACGAGGCGACGTGGGGGTTGCCCTCGTTCTCACTGTTTGAAGAAGGCTTCTGGTCCTTTGTCTCTGCCGTGTGCTTGTTGGCGTGTGGGCCGTTTTTGCTCGGAGGCACATCGTCAGATGTAGCCGAGTCTTCGGCGCGGAAGTAGATGTTGGGGATCCTTTCTTTGCCATTCTCGTCGACAACAGGTGGGAGCTCGGCTTGGACCAGGCGTTCGACGTACGACAGCGGTTGTTGAGGGTGGACAAGCAGGGCAAGAGGCTGGATGCTGTTGTTGGGTGAAATGGCACGGGCATAGTCGCGAGGGCCGTTATTGTCCTGATCCTTTTCCACGCTGATGGGAAGGGGCAGAATCAGCTTGAGAAGGCGTGTGGGCGTCGTCAGGAGCTTTCCTGCGTGGAAAGCAAGAGGATCGTGTCAGCCGGAAGTTCAGATCTGTCTCATTCTTTGGAGCTGGCTCTTCTTACCCTTTGGACTAGGCTGCTCCAGAGGTTGCTCGGCGGGAGGCTTGTCGGCATTCTCGCGTAACCACGGCCGTTTTGTCTGGTTCATCTTCGCCCTGACCTCTTGCTCTTGCTTGTCCAGCCCCTTCTGGTCGAGCTGCCGGGCTTTCTCGTCATATTCATCGTGTTTTGATGCTGCCGCGGTGTCACTGGAGAAACGGAGAGTAGGTAGTGCATGTTGAGCAGCAGGGAAGCGTCGAGGAAGGGATATATTTCTCAGATGGGTCGTGCGCGTCGGAAAGGAGGATAGAGGAGAGGCCGAGGCCAGCCTAGCCAAGCGGCCGGGCACGCGAGCAAAGGCGCAGCTCATGATGGATCGAATGACTGCTGTCGTCAAACAGTCAAGTACGCAGCGTTTCGCGCGCGTGAGACTCTCCTCTCCAGCATGGCAAAAAGAGGCAGGCGAGCCATGATAGAGGGGGTGGGTGGTACTGTGCGTGTCAGATGGGGGCATAGTAGAAGCACTTCCAAGGCCCATTAGTCCCACAAGCACAAAACGTGACGTCACGGAAATGGGATGGCGCGAAGTCGGGCTGCCCATTGATCTGGGATATCAGGCACGTCAGCGGGTCCACTTTCCGAACTTGGATTGGCTCTACCACTAACCACTAAGTATAGTTTTAAAGCACAGCGATAGACTATTAACCACGTGCTGCTAAACCCAAATCTCCGGTACCTGAACGACGTGGGCACACAGGACGGAGTAACCTTTCCGGCGATCATTGAACGTTAGTAGACTTCCGGCCAATTCCTCGCGAACCGTGGTCGCTGGCTGGGCTTAGAGAACAAAGCCAACTGGTGCCTGCATCAATCAAGACGATCAACGAGCTGCCTCATTGTTATCATCATCATTTATGACCCCAGTCATGGACGGCGAGAACAGCATCGATTGGTGCAATCTTGCGCGTTAACTGAGTCATCTAAGCTACTATGTTATATCGAGCTGTAGGAGGCCCGTCAGTGATGCAGCATGCACGGTGAAGGTGGATTGACGACACACAAAGACTGGTTGGTCCCAATGCTTGGTAGGCCAACCTCAAGAATACTCTACCATTCGGATTTGTGCCTTTGCTTTGGGATCAGCTTGCGTTTCGGTGGGCTCTTTTCGAGCGCCCATCTTCCCAGTTGGCGCATAATACCGTGTATGAGCAATTCCTGTATAGTTGTCACTTGACCGGGCTAAAGCGAGAGTATTACACGTATTTAAGCGAGGGGGCATAGAAAGGGGATTGTTTGGAACGCCTGTCTCTGATGGAGAAGCAATATACATAGTATAAGTGAGCCAGATGCTACAGTGTGCCTGGAACACTGCGCCAGGAATGGCTGTGCTATTGCTTGAGAACGAGAGATCAAAGAGGCGTGGCAACAGCTTACGGCAGACAAAGTGGGAGATCAAACATTCCATAAACATGCCCAGCATCCTAAATATGCCTTGGTGCGAAGCAAGCATCGTAATTGATGCGTCATAAGCAACATATTGTATTGCACTATCGGCACGCGTCACTTGACCTTTGGGCACCAGTTCTCGGAAGCAGAGCCCTTGAAGACCGTACTCGATAAAGTACATAGTATCCTCTCGTGAGCCAACCAGCCAATAGCGTGTTATGCAATGCTCATTACGACGTATAGGGTCGCTTAAGACATGGGTGGCCAGACGAGGAGAGATGCAAAAAGTGGTGAACTGGAGCGTGTGCTGACCATTGCAGAGGCTGTGGTTCGTGATACGGCCAGGCCCGCACCAGCTGATGCTAGCGCCTGCAAGCTTCCCGTTACCGCTGCAACCATGCTGGACTCCACTGAGCCGCAATGTACATAGTACTGTAGCAGACGGCAAGCGAATTATAGCAGGCAGCCGCTGTTAGCCGTACTATGACGCGGCCCTACAGTGGGCGTGCATCTGCTGATAGTGGGGGTAGTGAGTAGCCCCTCCTGCCTGCAAGTCAATAAGCTTGATGTTTCTGGCACCGTCCCATCACGGCATCCAAGACATTCCTAACCAACCTCATAAAGAGGCGCGCCCGTGCTCCCTGCTCCAGACCAGACCAGCTCTTCTTTTTTGCCGGGACCATGATGCGCCGACCTGCAACTGGCTGTGCCACAAAAGCTCATCTGCTAGCAAGCTGAGCCAAGCATCGCGACCAACACTTGACTGCTCTTAGCTGGGTTATCCGTCACCCGACCACCATCGTCACCCCATGAGCTGAGCTGAGCTAGTACTCAATACCAGCTTCCATCGACTTGCGCGCTCCCAGGACAAGCACCATGAGCCCGTCCACTATACACCTGCCTGATGGCCAGACCTTCACCGTCCAGCCCGTCTTTGCGGGCCTCTTCTTCAAGAGCGACGACCTGAACCGACACCACCACTCGCCCTTCCCCATAGGCTGGACCATAGTCATCAACACCCAAGACGAGGACAGCAGAAACAATGGCAACGACCCCGATGCCATGGCAGTCGACCAGCCAGCAGACTACAAGAAGCCCGCCTCTTCTGCTGCTGCGGTCGCTGCCGCCGCTGGTGGAGTTGCTAATCAGCCAGCTACCAACCATGACAAGCCGCACACCCACTCCTTCTCGAAGCCGACGTTGCGCAGTGACAGCCTCTACATCTCGTCCATCTCGAATCCTCCTTCCTCCGAATACAAAGAGCCAGCCTCGCCCACCCGCCAATTGGCCATGATGCTGTGGATCAGCCTCTATTGGTACTTTCACCAGCCCGCACCCTCCACGACCCTCCCGTCCTCCGACGACTCGAGAAGCACGCCAGCCGAGGGGAGACCGCGCGGTGACTGGCGCATCAGCATCAAAAGAGATGGAGTGCTCAAAGGCCGCAACCTGCTGCCCAAGCTGGAGCGCATGGGCCTGATTGCCAGCCTCGACTCGGCCGTGGGCCGGTCTTTTGACGATCTGGGCAACGAGTGGGCCAACATGTTTGTTTCGCAGCAAATGTTCTGGCAGACACCCAGCCGCCTCTTCCTCTTCACCCTGCAGCCAGCGTCAAAGCATGCCATGTCGCCGCCTGGCTCGCCCATGTCGTCCTCGCGGCCCTCTTCCCCAGTGCGCTATCGCGACAGCAGCCCTTCAGGCGAGCGGCCAAAGTCTCCGGTCTATCACAAGACCGCTGACGTTCCTGGCTCGTCACCGCCCCAGACCCTGCTCTCCAGCCCATCGTTTCCCGTGGGACCATACTTTTCGTCCTCCCACCTGCCGACATACTATCCTCCCCCCGCGTTGCAGTACACATTCAGCAACAATACGCGCCATCCCCTAAGACCCAAGCCGCCACGCATGGGTGAAGTGTTCTATACCCGCTTTGTCCCCAGTGTTGGAAAGTACCTGTCCTTCCGAGTGGCGTCGTCAAGCTCCCAGCCGGTTCCGTATCTTGGCCCTGTGTCTAGAGCCACAGCGGAGAACCCCAGTACTCCTGGCCTGAATTTGACGACACTGTGCGACATGGTTCTTGTACAAATGTGGCTGTCCAAGCCTCGCGTGGCCAAGTTCTGGGGCGGGTATCAAGCCAATTTCCTCACCAGTGCGCTGGCGAGTAGGCATTCGTTTCCAGCCATTGCCATGTGGGATGGCATACCATTTGGCTACTTTGAAATCTACTGGGTCAAGGAGGATATCTTGGGGCGCTACATCAACGCGCAGGATTGGGATCGCGGTATCCACGTCTTCATTGGCGAGGAATGGGCGCGCGGCCAAGTTTCGGCTTGGCTCAGTTCCCTTACACACTGGATCTTTTGCGCCGATTATCGAACGACAAGTGTGTGCATTGAGCCTCGCGTGGATAACGCAAGGTATGTCGCATTCTTACGCGCGGATGAACTCGTGGAACTTTCCAAAACTGACGCGCCGGCAGATTTATACAACATCTTCAGAGCGGAGGATTTGTTGGAGAACAAGAAATTTCCTTCCCACATAAGCAGTCCTGGTTTGGACGTCTTCGAAGAGAGAATTGGCTGGGCCCTTCGCTGTAGCATTGTCACCAACGCGGAAACAGCGTGGATATGGAAACTATACCTCTGTGCTAATGTGCTTTTGCAAATTACTCTGTCTGATGCATCCTGACTTGCATATTGTCAAGAAACCCGTTACACTGACGTCTACTCTGTTATGGCTAACAATACCGTCGCGGGTGTCGCAAAGGTCTACCAGTGGATGTACTCGCTGGCATTCTTGCGAATCATCTGTTCAGCAATTTGTGTCCCAAGGACTATCGAACCAAGCGATCTTTGTGTGAAGGAGAGAGTCAGCGCAAGGAATATTCAATGGCTTTTGCCAGAATCTGTGCTCCAGATGTGCTTCCAGTGTGTCGATGCAAGCATACGCTTTACATCGGTACAAGGCGCAGTGTCAGCTTGAGTACACACCCAGTTTGAGAGATAACCAAGGACGAGTGACACCGGGCCCAAACTCATTACCAGCATACGCTCCTTTCCACACTCAGGTGACATGGTTTTGCTTGCAAATGTGTTCCGGTTAGTCTCTCCGAGTACTTCTTGCTGCCAAAAATTCGTGACTCTGCTTGCTGAGTACCCTTGGAACCTTGTTGCCTTACCCACCCACAGTTCACTGCTACTGCTGCGCACAATGTTCAGATGGCTGAATTCTGTGACTGTCTTAACTAGCTAAACCAGTGTCCTATCCTGGACAACTTCTTACAAATGATTGATGAGGGACTGTGTGCATAACCGCCAACTAGAACTGGGCGAATCTATCCCCTCGAAGTAATCGACATTAACCTTTACCAGGAAAACACCACACACCGAATCGCGAAAAAGTCAAATGCAAGAACGGATTGTCGCTCCATGGCAACCAATTTGCTAGCCCAGTAGAACCGCCTCCTCCAGAACCCTACCAGCAGCATTTGTTGCCAGCGAAAAGAAGACACTGATTTCTCAACCCGAAGGCTCGTACTTGACGCGGCGGAAAAAGTCCTTGACGACCTTGGCCTCGTCTTCTCCGAACGAGCTAACAGCGCTGATGTAGGCGGATGGATTGCTGAAACACTCTGGCTGAGCGTCTCCGTCTCCGACGAGTGCCTCTTCGCCCTGTTCTGACAGCTTCTGCTTGTCCTTCATGTTCTTCTTCTCGTTGAAGTCGACGGAGGAAGCACCAAGATTGCAGCCAGCTTTGGCGGCGCGGGCAATTTGGGCGCGAGTCCAGACGCGAGTCTGAAAGTCCCGGATAGCTACTTCGCGATCCGTAGCAGCCATGTAACCGTCACCGTCATGAACAGGAGCGGGTCCCCGAGGATAGGGCGCCTGGCGCGGAGGCATCAGAGGCAGGCCAGGCATGAAACTCATGGGCGTAGGAATCCGGATCGGGACGGGCATGTGGAGCACGGGCTGTGACTGTTTGTCTGCATGGTCCTTGCCACCGCCGTCGTTCTTGTGAAGCTCGTCGCCAGGACCGGCGGCGCGCTCAGCGTGGCTGTGGGGTTTGTGGCGGCGAGTGTGCCCTTGCTCGTTCCCGGCAGCAGTCAGCTCCAAGAAGTGGCTGCGGGAGTGGCCTTTGCTGGGCTTGTCGCTGGCAGCAGCGAGTGCCTTGGCGAGGGCTCTGGCCTCGTTCGGAGCGCTGGTGCGCCAGGGACGGTTGGGACGCTTGTACTGAGGCCACTTGACGCCCTGGTCGTCACCGCCGCCGTCAGTCTTTTCACCTTCATCGTCGTCTTCTTCTTCTTCATCATCATCATCATCATCATTGAGGCTGAAGATGGCCTTGTTGGCAACGGCGGCGGGAAACGGGGTGCGAACGCGGAGGTCGGGGGCCTCCATGACGGTTGTGCCGGGCTCGTGTGTGCGGCGAGACTTGGGAGGGGAGGACCAGAGGGGTTCGTGCCAGGTGACACGGCGAGGAGTATTGTCGACCTCGGTGGATTTGGTTGGGTGGCCGCTGTCCTGGCTCTGTTCCTCGCTCTCGTGGGTGCTGGTGGATGCGCTGCTGCCCTCCGGCGGCTGCATGTAGAGCGGAGTGCTCACTCCCGGGGTGCTGATCGCCGGGGTCGTCGTCGTCGTCGTCTTGACGGCGTTGACGCTCGCGTTGGGGGTGCGGGTCGGGGACGTTCCGCAGGACAGGGCGAGGGCCGTGGTGGCCTCGTCCATGTTGAAGAGGTCGGTTTCGGAGGGGGGGAACTTTGCAAAGTCGCTCAGGGCGAGGCCGTTCATGGTCAGGGGCGGGAACTGGGCCAGGAAGGTTCGAGGAGAGGGAGTGTCTTTGTTGTTGTGGTTGCTGTTGTCCTCTTGGTTGTCCATCTTGATGACGGCGGGCTGCTTTGGGGGAGTGGCGGTGCGGGTGTCTGGCAACATGAGTTAGTGTCAACACCATGAAAAGGCAGAAGCAGCGGGATGATAAAGAAATCTCACGAGGGTGGTGTCATCAGGAGCAGCAACGAAAAAGAAAAAAAGAAAATAGCAACAGTGGCATGGGACGTACCAGCAACAGATTTATCCTTGGTAGCAACGGCAGCAGCAGCAGCCACGTCACCGACCTTTCGGGCCTTGTTCTTCTTCTTGTTGTTGGCGGCACGGTGAGGCACCTGCTTCGAGACGAGGCCCATGTGGGCGTTGCCGGTGTTGGACTGGTCGGCGACGCGCTCTCCCTCGTTGCGGTCGCCAAAGAGGGAGCTGTTGTTGGGGGTGGTCTTGGTAGCAATGACGGTGGCCCGGCGAGCACAAGAGAGAGCAGCAGCAGCAGCAGCAGCCTGATCGGAAAGCTTGCGGTGACGATGTTCAACCGTATCGCCCGTGCGAAGGTGATGGTCGTTTTCGGAGGTGTTTCCGGGGTTGGCGCCGCCGCCACCACCACCACCATTATCAGGCTCGCGCTCGTCGCCGGCAACGGTGATGGTGGTAGCCATCTTGAGCTGGACCTCTGCGAGGTTGACTTCTTGATCAATTCCACCACTACGGTGGTGGCCGTTGTTGTTGACATCAGCTCGTTGCTGCTGCTGCTGCTGCTGCTGCTGCTGCTGCTGCTGCTGCTGAGCGACACGCGCAGCCAAGTCGCCCGCGTAAACGATCAGCGAGCTCAAGCAATCTCCCTCGCGGGGGAGGTTCTTGTCGGGTGCAGCATCGCGGCTGACCATGGTGATGTGGAGAAAGTGCAGACGGTCGCGATCGTATTGCGCGCGTTTGAGAGGGTGTGCGAGGATGGAGTAGGCTATGGTGATCTGCGAAAGGGAACAAGCAGAGGAGGAAGGAGACGCGTTAGTTGGGCAAGATTCTTGGTATGTTTCTTTTTTTTTTTTTTTTTTTTCCTTCTTTGAAATTGAAGGGTGGTGGGGATGGTCAGGGGATGTCATCGACGGCCCAATCTCGACGTAACCTCTTTTGAGCCGACGAGAGAGACAAGGTGAGAATAGGAGGAGGGGAGAGGGGAAATATGATTCTGTGAATAGACTTACCGCCTCATCAGGTCCATGAGCACAAGCTTCAACCACAAGCTGGTGATAAGCATCGCGAATGCCCACGTCGTCAACCTGGGGCCAAACACGCAAAAGACCATAGAGGTCGTCGACATGGTCCGTCGAGTCCTGCTTGGTTTGCTTCTTGTGGCTCTTGTTATTATTATTACGCGTGCTCCATTCACCAAGGGCGGCGCCGCTGCTATTGGTTCTGCCGCCGCTGCGGTTACCAGTGCTACTGCCGATTGTGCGGCCTTTGCGGCGCGGAGAGGCTGAGGGGGACCTCATATTGTTGTCGTTTTTTGTCGTTGTTCTTGCTCTAGGCAGGCTATGATGCAGGCAGGGATGGAGCTACAGGTGGATAGCTTTTGTGGCATGCGGGCGAGGAAAGGGAAGCATGAATGGTTTGGATTGGGAGGGAGGGAGGGTCTTGTTCTTTTGAAAGATGCAGGAAGAAGAGGAGTGAAGCTATTCCATCAATGTGAGCGTATTCTGCTTGCTATTGGTACAGCAAGACCTGAATGGCTAGGAGGAGGTGGGGTGTGGTGGCAGCGAAAGGAAAGGAGGATATAGCTGGTTGTTGTGGGTGTGAAAGAGGGGAACAAACAGGATACGTCGAGTTGAAAGATTTGTTGGAGGTCTGGGGTTGGAAAGGAGTGAAAGAGAGCAAAAAAGGAGAAGCATTAACAAGAAGGAGAGGGGATAGGAAGCTGGTCGCTGGCAGGAAGTGGGTGGGTGGTTCAGTGAATGGAATGGGTGACTGGGAGGATATCAAGAGGTGTTTCTCTATTACGCAAGCAACAATAACAGCAGAACAATAGCGACAGCAACAACACCACAGTGAATGAGACCGGATGTTTCTCAAAGTGGAGACAGCAGGGCTCTCCTGGTGTGATACACATCACGAGAAGAGGGCAGGTTTATTCAGCACGCCTGATACCATTGCTTGGCCTAGTAAAATATCGTGGTGAAGATGTCAAGATGTCCATATAACCTCTATATCAGAGCGAGACCTATCTGAGTAGTCCCATTCAAACACTATAGAATGACTGCCCGCGAAGATGAACAGATGAAAAGAGAAGGCCAAAATATTGCAAGCTTGCACCTCAAACGAGTAACACACACAGACAAAGAGGTATCATTCCAACAATTGCACCAAAAACCATGTAATCAAACTCCTGATGGCCCGTTCCCACTCCCAATGTCAGTTCACGTAACGAGCGACTGGCTATTCTTCTCTTCATCTCTTATATGCCCACTTGCTTGCTCACTCCCTCGCCCACCGAGTATTGGCTACGAAAAACACGACCAACCCGACCGGTTGCGAAACTGCGACACCTCATCGCGACAGGCCCGCCACGTCTTCCTTGGCAGCAACAAGGGCGCAGGCAAGGATGACGACGCTTGGTCCTCGTCAACAAGCTTCTTCTCGATCTTGACCAGTAGCATGCCGTCGCTCTTGTACCCGTCGTCTGTCTTGAGCTTGATGAAACGGTAGCCTTCTTGCAGTCTGTCGAGCCGAATGCAGGCCCAGGCTGTACGTTCGGACCAGCCGCGGTGGTGGTGCTCGACTTCGAATCTGATTTGGAGCGAGTCGATGGTTAGCAGGCTGGACGCACCAAGGAGCAACGGAAAAGACAAAGTGTGAGTAGTGACAAGAGTGAAAACCCACCTGACAAAGCTCACTTCCTCCACGACGTGGCGCACGCCCGAAAAGTGCAGCTTGGAGCCGCTCGCACCCCAATCAGGCTGCTCCGTCCGCACAGCCCTCGTCTTGCGCTCCATGTCGTCGCGAGAAATGTTCTTGAGCGGGTTCCGCTCAGCGGGGCTTTCGACGTGCAGGAAGCACTTCACCCGCGGGCGAAAGTCCTCTGCGTTAACGGCCGCCAGGTCCATTCGTGCTATGCCGGCCCAGGTTGTGCGGCCGCGGTGGTTGTTTCTGTTGCCGTTATTCCTGCTCGCGCTGTGGTCGTTGCTGCTGCTGCTGCTGCTGCTGCTACTGGTGTCATTGTCATTGTCATTGTCGTCGGTTGTCGGCACATGCTGGCCTGCCAAGACGGTGATGGTCAGGTCCATCTTCTTACCAGCCACATCGGCCTGGCATTTTGCATCGCCGCCGCTCTTGTCACCGTCCGCTCCAGCGTTGTGGCTCCGGTATCCTGGCGGTTTCAGCACCCAGCCTTGCTCGTGGTCAAACATGGCGTCGTTCAACTCCATAGCCGTGTCCCAAACCTGCCAGTTCAGCGCCACCATCTGCACGCCCTTGCGCCAAAACAGCGTCGGGTAGTTTGGATTCGACGACAGAAACGACGACAGGCTCACGGGGAACGTGCGAGCGAGGAAGTGCCGGTTGTGTTCAAAGAGGCCCTTGTGCTCCGTGCGGTGCAGCGCCTTGACCTTGTCCTCGCCAAAGGAGTAAATGTGGGCTGGCCTCTTGGCGTCGTCCGTGTCAAAGGATGTAAAGTGGCCGGGACTGTAGGTGTAGATCGCCAGGCGCTTGAGCGAGTCGCAAATGTGTCGTTTGGGGGGCTTGATGCTGCCGTTGCCCGAGGTGGAGGCGGTGGAGCTTTGGCTGGTCTTGAGGGTGGTGCTGGCCGAGTCGAGATCGCTTGTGCCTGGCGGGGGGGCGGCCGTGGTAGCAGCAGCAGCAGCAGCAGCCTGCGAGCCTGTCTTGACCTTGATGAGGATCTTGTTGCGCAGGTCGCGTAGCGTGGGCTGCTTCTCGGCTGGAGGGCAGTGCGGCAGATGTTGGTCCAGCAGCAGGTCACCCCACTCTTCGCGCATGATGCTGACCATGACCTCCTGCTGCGCTATGTTGGCGTGCACCTCGAGGCTGATGATGACAGGCAGGTCGTTGCCGCCGGTGAAGGCTGCGTCCTTGATGGTCTGGCAGACGGTGCGGAAGGGGATGGCCGCATGCAGCGAGACATCGCCAGCATAGGTCTCGTAGGCGTGGCGCACGCGGGGTTCGTACTTGAGCAGCGACGAGATGACCGAGGCCGAGTCGCCGATGGGTTCGCTGTCGTCCATGCCCATGATGGCCTTGGCGCGCGTGGGCGGTTTGGCTTTGAAGGAGGCCTCGCTCTTTTTGGACTGCAGGCTGCGTGGGAAGCTCATGGAGCGGGCCTTGGCG
This sequence comes from Coniella vitis, assembly GCA_011317545.1. NCBI lineage: Eukaryota > Fungi > Ascomycota > Sordariomycetes > Diaporthales > Schizoparmaceae > Coniella > Coniella vitis. The sequence continues at coordinate 4,432,821 of WUJK01000002.1, forward strand.
GCGGTGCACTGGTCCTTCATCCAGGAGACCATGGAGGAGAAGGACCAGTGTGCAGAGGAGGAGGGGCCACGACCATGACCCCGTTTTTTGGTCGATTTGCTGCTAGGCTTGGGGGGGCTGATGGGGCGCTCGAGCGTGTCTTCGTCTGCTTCCGAGCCGTTCCAGACATCGATTTCCACGCACCGGCAGCCACTTTCGAGGACCTTCTTGTACTGCAGTGCTTTGGCTTCGCCGGTGATCTGGTTGCCGTCCTCGATATACGTGTTGTGGCTGCTGCTGATGAAGTAGTTCGAGATCGGCTTGTCGAGGTCCTTTTCCTCGCGGTGGATGGTTCGCTTGGCCGCGCTGTACTCGGTCCACCAGCAGTTGAGGAACTGCTCAAAGGTGAAGGAGCGGGCCTTTTCGGAAAACGCCCACGACGGCAGCTTGTCGTCGCGCTGCACCGCCTTGAGAAAGTCCTCAAACTTGTCGCGCGGCAGCTCCCTCTCATGCGGGCCCTTGAGCTCGTCGTAGAGGCGGCGCAGGTGGCCGGTGACGCTGTCCGACACGGGATGCAGACCTGCTGGCGAGGCGCACTTGTCCAGAGTGTAGCCTCTGCGCAGCACGTGCGACGTGCCAAAGTGGGCAATCGTCTTGTAGAGCGGCGAGCCGGCCACGGTGCATTTGCCCACCCCAAAGGTCGGCATGCGGTGGTGCCGCATGTGCCGGCGGCGGCGGCCACCACCTCGACGGCGCATGCTCGATGACATTTGCGTGGCAGGGAGAGGACGGAGGGGCGGGGCGAGCAGACGAGGCAATGTTTCTTGACGAGACGTCGCGAGAGCCAGTTGCACGGCACCACCACTCTGCTCACTTGCTGCTGGTGAGCCTGCAGGTGCTGCAGGAGCCGGGATGTCACCCGTGTGCAGAGGAGAAGGCAGCTTATCAAGCACCAAAGATCGGAGGCTTGTTTGTTTCCGCCCTTTGCCTGTCCGGGGCCGACGAGTACTGCTCGAGTCTTTCTTTCTGTTCTCGGCTGGTCGAAGATTGACAGGAGAGACAATGCCGAGTGCAAGCGAGACCGGTGCTGAGAAACAGGAAAAAGAAAAAGAAGAAGGGAGAACAAGACGGAGAAACAGCCACACCAAGGACGATGCTAGATATCTCGTCCAGCGCCCAGCAAAAGGGGAATTGGCTGGCTGGCTGGCTGTGCACCGCCAAAACGTGGTCAGCACTAGCACCAACGTCGTCGAGGCTGGCGTGCGGAATGTAACGCCGTCCGGGGGGTTGTGGATTCAGCTGAGCCGCAACTATCGATTGACGGACTTGGCCCCGGCCTTGGAATGCTGCTAGTCGATCCGCAGGCCTTGTTCAACGAGCACAATCCGTGTGTCTGTTCTGTGGCCTTCATGGTCAGCCTGGGAGTGGGAGAGCATGGAGGGCAGAATGCTCGTAGCAGATCTCGTTGAGAGGTCACATATATGTGCCCGCACCCGCACGACAGCAAACTCTGAGTGCAGGCCAAGATGCAGACCCAGCTGGCCATGGCAAGATGCTTGATGATTGGCCTGTTGCTGGCGTGTGGGCACAGAGCGTGGTCATCGTGGCTGCGTGGCTGGATTGAGACACCCACACGCCATTTTTTCCTTTTTTCCCCCACCCACTGCAGCGATTGCTGAAGGTAGTGCCAACCAGCTGAGCAAACACCATCACCAATGTTGCCAGCAAAGCCAGCAAAGCCAGCAACGCTCCTTGTCAAGACAGCCGGGCGCAGACGCAAAAGAAACAGCCCCCGCAACCACGCACAGGCGCCGGCCCATACGATGGAGCCTTTCCCAGCCAGGACACGCCGTGGCTGCACTTCAACCCAGTCCGGTCCACCAGGCAGAGCCTTGAGGGCAACTCAATTGGAGGCCCAAGAGAAAGCGTCACGGTCAGGCTGTCAGGCTGACTTGCTTTCAGGGTCTGCGAGGGCAGCGAGCACAGCCTCACCCGTGTGCTTGACCGAGTGACACAGAAAAGAGACGATCAGAATCAGAATCAGACGGCTGGCTGGCATTGCCCTTGCCGGTCTGTACGGGGGTGTAAGCACGTTGTGCATTCCCGCCCGCCTTTTCTCGTGGGGGCGGGGTTTGGGACTGCTGCATGTTGGTGGAGAATGTCGAAGAACAAGCCGCCATTCCCGATTACATAGCACAGGCCTCAGCAACCGAGGTCGAGATGCTCCAAGGTCATGTGGGTCAGGGTTAGGACCTGGGGAACCGTGGTACTCGCTGCTGAAGAATCTCAGGGTTAGGGCTCTTCAACGACGACTCGATTTCCGCGCACAACACAACCACGGCTAGATCTCACATTGCTTGGTGCTAACTCATCAATGGCTATCATCAAAATACCCACCAGTCTTCACATGCTCTTGAGCACTGAGTGGCGTTGGCCATAGAAGCGACGGCGGAAGCGGCTGCGGTGGCGGGGCAGTTGTAGGTCGAATTGGCCAGCGTCGGATCCTGGGGCAGAGATGGCAGGACGACGACGAGATATTCGGTGAAGGCTGTCGCTCCCAGGCTCTGCATGAGTTTCGAAGAGCCGGGCGAGAATAGGTGGGCGCGGTGTGGCAATGATGTAATAAGCGAGGGTGAAAGACGAATAAATGGCCGAGAGTTCTGCAGACGAGCGTCAGTCTCTGAGCGGCTGGACACTTGACAAGAGAACACGAATAGACAGCACATACTAAATACACGAGAGGATAACCCCTTGATTCACAGACAAGGGGAGACGATGCAGTAGATATGCACAGTTTGATAAGCATTGGTGCCGAGACTTCGTATTGTGCAATCATTATTGCTGCTTCGACTTGACGAGCTACTGCATACTCATTGAGTCGGTCAATCGCTGGCCCTGGGCATTGCATGTACATAGTAACCGCCTGGTGCGAACTGTAGCTGGTCCAAGACCTTCAAGGAGCACTGAATACATTGCACGTGCCTTTCTCATCTCTCCGACCCACCTCGAAATATTATCATCCCCAAGAAGCGCAATACAGCGTGCTGGACATCTTGGCTTGCCCCTGAGAAGGCTTGGGCCCTCAGTGACCACAGTTGCACGGAGAGTGTTGGTCTGGATCATCACTGCATGTCGTGCGACGAGCAGCTGCTTCGACCTTCGCACTTGGACTGCTTCCCGGGGCCAGAACAACACCGAATGCAGACATCGTCTGTAGCTTATGCAGGGCATAGGTTCTCTATAGTGCGTAAAAGTACCTCTATGGAATCTATATTGCATATTGGATCATAAGTAAACTCAGCTTCACACGTTTTCATACCATGAAAGGAGAAAATTAGTTCGAATCAGCAGTGCTATCGAGTGTTGATGAGTCTTGTGAGGCTTCAGTCCAAGTTTCGCTGTGCATCCTCGTGAATTGATCCTCTTGTGGTGCCAGTAGGCCTGGATCATTGGTATATATATGTTCCCCAATATCGATCAGCTTAAAAGGGGCGACCATTCCTGCGGTGGCAAGCAAGCCAACGCAGAGACCCCGAACCAACTCCACGGACACAAGCGACCCTCCCTCCCTGCTCTCCTCGAGCAGCGATGATCTCGGCAGTCTCCCGAAATATTCGGGACTTGTGATGGCCGCGTCACGATTCATAGAGATCTGTCCAAGGGTGCGTGGCCAGCTGGGGTTCAAAAGAGAGGAGTAACTCCGACTGTGGACGAGTTTGTGTGGATATTCTCTGTGCAGATACGACCGTCCCTTGTCACCAATGAGCAAAAGTCGAGACCGCGTATTACTCATTGCTGACCAGTATTGTGAATCCTCGAAGCCTCCATGGTGAAGCAGACCCGTTCGGTCCTTATAAGCATACCATGCGTGACTTGGTCTGGTGCCCCGTACCCGCAAAGCTTATACGACACAGACGTTAGCTGCCAAGCTCACCGTCTCCGTTTTCCCATGGTTTTTGCGGAGGCTTGTCCCCAGGGCCGGAAAACGGAGATGGGTCTATGAGTATCCAAGAACATATTTATGCACTTACATAGAACCAATGCTATACTTGTACGATCCGTCGATCTAGATTGCCTCTTCTTTCTTCCCGTCTCCGCCCACATCCCACTCTTCCTGGCCGCCACTTGGGTCGGTGTCTAACGCCGCATCGACTCGTACGAGATTTTGACCATGTCCGGTTAACACCGAGCTGGAGGACGGACGGGACCATCGTCAATGATATTTCCGTGGGGTACCGGTGATTCAGGCGATATTCATTCTTTAGAATAACTCAGTTCTTGTAATTCACAAAGCGGTTGGCTCGAGGATTCGATGGTGCTCGGACATCCGACGGCGTTACGCGTGTATACTCGATCCACCGTGTGGAGTCGAGGCTGCGTCGTGGGCCTCTCGCCCATTCTCTGAAGCTTGCAATCAATGTGATGGAAGATTTGATTTTGGCGGTATTGGGATATTGAAAGCAGTATCAGCGTGTTTCCAAGTTCCTTGGTGTCAAGAAGGACGTGCATATTTGCAGCTAAATGCAATAGAAATGATTGGTAAATACTTGATCCTGCTCGCCGGGTAAACCATTGCAAAACTCTTACCGCTACAGCCTTGTTACATGCATTGTTGTGACTGAGGGTTCTCAACACATGGCCACACGAGATAAACATGACAATGTGATTGATGGTATCTTCAAGCCAGGAAAATCACTATGAAGTATCTATTGTCTAGTGGTTGTTTCTACAAAGGATGAGGAACTCACATGCCCCTGCGTGTCTCTCACCAAACAACCAATAATGGGGAAACCTCACTCGTTCTAGCTAGTTCCCTTCTCTAAACGCACATTCTTTGACCCACGCGCATTCTCCTTATCCAACAGAAGGGCAAGTAGACGCCAGCGTGTGCGCCGGTGCAAACATGGGCATGGCATCCTCCCACAGACTATTCGTCAGCGCCGTCTTGTTGCTCCCATCGGCGTTCATGACCATGATGACCGCATACGGCTGCATAGAGTCGTCGTACAGCGCCGCCTCTTGCTGGAAGCCGTACATGGCCGTGCTGTATGCAATGCGCCCATCGTGCGTGCACACAGCGTGGGCGTCGCTGGCCACCGACGTGGTCACGGCCGTCAGCTCCGACCCGTCAATGTTCATGGTGAAGATGTCGTAGTTGTCTCCAATGTTGTCCCAGTTTGTGCGGCGCGTAAAGAGGATCTTGGCCCCGTCAGGCGAAAAAGCAGGGAGGTTGTCCCACTCTGTGGTGAGCTGCGTGATTTCCAGCGAGGCCACGTCGACGAGCGCCAAGCCAGTCGTGCCCACGGTGGTGCCATTGTCGGCCGTACCAGGCCACGTGCGGAAGACGACTTTGGATCCGTCGTGGCTGAACGAAGGGAAGCCGTAGTTGGAGATGTTGTTGCCCGCCAGCAGACGCAGGTCGAGGCCGTCGGCGCCAATGCTGTAGATGAAGCCCGGGCTGGTCGCGCGGCCGACAAAGTAGGCGCCGAAGCCAAAGGTGATGTTTGCGTCGTTGGGGCCCCAGTTTCCCTGGTAGGCGCGGGAGTCGTAGCCCTCGGCCACCGCTGGGTTGATCATGTCGTCCTTGGGGACGAAGAGTGTATCCTGGCTGCCCCCCGTCATGCCGAGGCGCACGAGGTTGTTCTCTGCCGGGCCTTCCATTTGCTGCGACATGACCATCATCGGGCAGCCCGAGCGGGCCCCCATGGGGAAGACGTCCGTGAAGCGGTAGTCCCAGTCCGGGTCCCAGCTCCAGAGCTCCGAGTACTGCGTCTTGGAAGTGGCTGTGCTGCCGCCTGAGAGTCCTTGTTTCTCGTAGATGATGTGTTTGCCGTCGGGGGACCAGGTCGGGGATCGAACCGAGGGTGTCTGGGAGGCAATGGGGATGGTCTGGTATTGGGAGTCGTTTTGGCCTGAGAGTGAGGCGTAGTAGATGCCGTTGCTGTCGGAAAGCTTTTGTATATAGCCGATTACCTGTGGTTGTGTTTGGTGGGAGCAACGAGTCAGTGACATGTTCTTGAAAGGGGGTTCATCGAAAGAAAGATGAGTATGTGGTGGTGTAGAACGAGGCATCGTGGCTCGCCAAAGTACCAACAACTTACATCATTGGTCACCCACTTGGGACTGATCCGAGTGCCGTAACCAGAGGCATGAACAATGCGGTCCTCCCCAGTTTCAATATCGACCGACACGATGCTCGAGTTGAGATAACCAGTGTATGATAGCAAGTCGGGCTGCAGGCGGCCATTGTACGTATCCTCGGTCAGCATCTCGTAAAAGACAACACGTTTGCCATCGGGCGACACATGAGGTGAGCCCTGCATGTAGTTTGCACGCGACGAGACGAGGCTGAAGTCGGAGCCGTTGGGGCGCGCCTTGTAAATCGAGAGCTCCTGAACGTGCTCCCAGCCTGCACCGTCGCTGTGGCCGCGCCAGGGCGTGTTGCGGTCCGAAGAGAAGAGAATCCACTCCGAGTCAGGCGTCCACGTGGGTTTGAAGTAGCCGCTGGGCTGTGTCTCGTCAGCGGCGCGGGCAATGGCCCCCAGCGTCAGGTTTGTCACCTCATCGATGGCGAGGATCGACATCATGATGTTGCTCGTCTGGTTGTAGCGAGTCGTCGCGTACGCGAGCACCTTGCCGTCTGGTGACAAGGCCGCTGCGTCATCGACACCATCGGATGCCACCATCAGCTCGGGATCAGAGGCGACGGTCGTGCCGTTGATGGCTACGCGGTAAATATCTGACTGGCCGTTGCCGCGCCGCTCCGAGGTAAAGTAAATCCATGCGCCGTCAGCCGACCACTGTGCGCGAAAATCAAAGCTACCATTGTCGCCTAACAGCAGCCGCTCGTCGGAGCCGTCGGCATTGGCAATGTACAAGTCAGAGTAGTTGGGGCTGATGCGGTTGTGCAGCAGTGTCCCGGCGGCCCCAACTGAGCCGTTGACAGACTGGGACGGGCAATTGGTGGCCGCAGCCGTGCTGACTGAGGCCAGCCAGGTGCCAAAGAGCCCGAGAGTATGCGTGCGCATGGTTTGTTACGGCTCGTCAACTTTGGCGCGGCGTGAGCTTGGAGTGAGCGGCAGAAGGCAGAGAAGATGGAGATGGAGGATGGGTGGCAGTCGACAGCACGACGCTGGTGGCTGTATGAAGACAGAACAGCTGTAAGAATCGAAGGAAATGTTCTTGGTGAGGATCTTTCCAGTCGGCAAATGCCTCGTAAGAGATATCTGCGCGGATGACTGAGAAAAGAAAGGCCTGCAAGAGTGCTGTGAACGTGCCTGGGACCCGGCCAGAAGACACTGCAGACTTAAGAAGCTGGCAGCCTCATATCGTTGTGATTCAGTGTGGATGGAGTCCTTTGCCTTTGCCTTCAAGCTACCTTGAAGAGTCTTATCTTGGGAGAATATCACAACAATCGGAGAAACGGAGAACCAAAACGAAGCACCACAACCCCCGGACAGCCCGTGAGCTGCTTGAGGACCCATTGCTCCGTTCGGACGGTGGTACTAGATACCCTCCTCAAGCCGCCATCTGGTGTACATATACATTGGCCCGCAATCACGGCTCGTGGCTCTTACGAGCGAGCGAGAAGGCCATGGTAGCAGTAGCCTTCTGCCGCCCCGTCATGTTCACCTTGAAGTAACCTCAAGTGAGGTGCATTATAAGTTACTGTGTACATGATAATCACAATTTAGAATGTACCAGGAACGCTCAGGGATTGACTATGTTACATTGTATTTGATGTGGCCAATACCAAAACACCCTTTGCTATATACAGCAGGTGTGAAGGTTTTCTTGTGATATCAGATTACTCTTTCCATAGGGTGTGTATACACTTAACATATATGATCGTGATCTTGGCAGGTACTTACTCCCTTTCTGCAAAGACATTTGTACCTTTTGTGGCGTGTTCCCTCTCATCGTTCTTTTCTACATTTATTTGGCATAATGGTGTTCCTCGTCACATCCACCACTCATATAATACTTGTTATCCGCACAATCTATCACATGAACCTCCCCACAACCTACTAAATATAGCTTAAGATTCTCTTTCGCTGGCCACTCATTGGCTAGAGTCTCATCGAGCGCTTTGGCACGGCAGTAGAAACTCTGAGGAGACCCGGCAATCAAGAACAAACGCAAGAAACACGACACGAAGGAGGGGGCCAACCTCGGAGTTAACGCCCTTGGAGCAGTCAAAATAAGGTAGACGAGCTCGGCCGAAGTCAGTGTAACAAGGGTATGACAAGAAACACTGGGAGGATCCGCCACATGTAGTGGAACTGTCATTTCACCGGGCATCGGTCGGTGTTCATCGTGGTAGGCTGCTGATGAATTTACAGGTAACTTTCAAAGGAAAAGGGAAAAGAAAAGGCAGGGGGCTCAGAGAGCACAAGTGAATAACCGTGGAGGCGGTAAAAGAGCTTTCAATATCATAAGCTTTGTCAGTTCAGAGCTGATGCCATTACGATCAACGGTCGAGCAACAGGTAAAAACAATAACTAAATGTACAAATTGCCAAGGACACCGGGGAATTCGGAAGCGTGCGATGGCTTTTTGTTTGTGGCGATGAACCGCTAAATACTGTTGTATAATTGGCAGCAATCAGGCATATTTATACGCGTATACCTGATTCAAGAATATGGTCATTTGCGAGCCAAAGTGACCGTGAATTCCTCCCCGAACAATGTTCCCACATACCGACCATTCCCCGTCTCCGGAGCCTCTCGGCAAAAGTTGTACTTCGTACATGAGAAGGAGAAACGCACTGTACGAATTATGTATAATTCATCCGCCACACCTTCTCCTTCGTCCACAAATGGAAAGATCTCCAATTGGGCTTCCTCAACGACAAGCATTCGTAACCCCCCTCCGCCTTCCCCGCGGAAGCATCACAAGTGGACCGACAGCACGCAGAACGAGTGGTCCCGGGGTAAGAATAGCCTCCAATTAAGCATGAGGCAACCTGTCTGTGAATAATATCATATGGCGGGTTGGTAGTTTTCTAGTTCGGCTTGTCTTGTGCCTGTCACTTGTTTTCGGGCACTTTGGTTTCTTCAAGACCCGGGTATATTCCGCATCCTTTAGGGGGGCTCGTTCTCACCATGTACTATGTAGCACGTTAATAGGAGGATTTTAATGTTCTTGGAACTCGAGATGCTCCGAATCGTATTCTCAAGGTGCAAAGTTCGCCCCATTCTCTCCAGCTAACCGAGGGCTCACCAGATAACAAACTTTGGGCTCTCTTGTGCTTGAATTCTCTTCTGGTTTGTTACGAGCCACAAGTATTATCAATAGTCTATAACACCTTACTCGATCAAGTCTGCCCCTCGTGACTGCTTCAGGGCTTGTGACACCCCTTTCCCCGGGTCCGGAGTTTTTGCCCTGCTAGTGTTGCTCGTTCAGGATCGAGAGGTCACTCGCAAGTTGTTACCGAGGTTATGGCACAGACCGAAAAAAGCCCAATGCTATCAGTTTGCGTTACTGTCACGCTTCCTGGAGGGATTGCCATGGTTCGTATCCCATGTCCAAGCTATCGCAATGCTGCATCCCTCGGGAATCAGGGGTGAGGTGCGAGCATAGGCAGGTTGAATGCGACGGTTGCAATGCTGACCTTGCTGGCAACGGACAGCAAGCCTATTTAGGTCAGTCCAACAAGAACTTGAGGACATACAGACTGATTTGACTGGTGACGGTGCTTAGATCCTGACCCTGTTACCCTACATGGAGTACGCCCTCAAAAGTGCTGTACGTGTGCATAGTACAGGCTCACAGAAAGAGTACTTAACCCTCTTATCCCTCAGATCTCCTTGATATATATATCCCCATCGCGAGCATCATCTCCTTCTTGCCAGGAAACTTCATCGTGATCGTCGTCCCTCCTCCGCTGCCTTATCCTTCTCCTTTCCCAGACAGCGCCTCGCGAGTTGCAGTTTGTGTCTTTCGTTTGTCAAATCATCACACGCCACCAAGGTTTTTCCGAGTTCTGTTGATCTGCAACATGCTTCAAGCAACTTCCATGCTTGCTGTCCTTCTGGGCGCAACTTCTCTAGCTCTGGCCCAATCCTCGTCCACCTGCGATCCTTCAACGCTCAACACAACGTGCTTCAACTATGTCAACGACATCGCGAACCAGACAGTCTATTAAATGGCCGTCAAGTTCAACCGCGGCGTATGTGACATTGGCCGCGCCAATCTGAGTAAGGACTCCCATATTTACGACTCACAACTAACTCACTCATACTCGTATCACTCCGCATATTCGAGAACTCAACGCCAGAATGTTATATTTGCGCACGAAGGCTGACATCAATAATACACAGTGGTCGACGTGTCAGTCGTTCCTAACCTGGGCCAAACCATCATCATCCCCGGCGAGGTCTGCGACCCCGACTGGACAACCTGCATCATTGACGGACCAGGCGTCAACGAGTGCCTGGTTGGCGGGCCCCGTCTGTACTACACCCTGAACGGCGACACGCTGTGGAAGATCGCAGGCCGCCTCAACATGACCCTGGATGCTGTGGCGTGCGGCGGCGATGGCTGCAACACCAACATCACCTGCATTGACGGTATCTGCCCCGGCGGCGGGGGAGCAGCCTACAGCGCGAATGAAACCATTGCCGCTGGTCAATTTCTGAAAGTGCGCACGCATCAAGTATCCTTATACAAGATGGCTCGGTTACAAATAAGCTAAGCAGATTATGTGCCCATAGATTCCCATGTGTTCGCCCTCGACATGCGATATTGAGCCGTATACGTTCTCCAAGGGTGTCTACAAGGACCTCGCGGACGAGTACTCTTCGACCGTTGGCCAGATCCAGATGCTCAGTCCTACGTATAACTACTCATATATCGCCAACGAGGGTGGAAGTTATCCTCCCATTGCAATTGCAAAGAATTGCCGCTTACTGAGCTCAAACTATACCATTCTCAGCTGAAAAGAGTGGCGGAGTAGGGCGAATGAGGCTTGAATGGAAAACTTGGTGGATTCTGAATGCGCATCATCGAGAGGCTGGAATCGGACTCGGATGGATGCACACATAAGAGGAACCGGATATATCAGATACGTATCAACGGGTGTGTTTCCAAGTCTGAACATACGAAAGCGAGCGATTATATATGCGCAAAGTATAATCGTACTAGAAGCAATGTGCAAGGAAATGGAAATATGCAGCATAGAACCTTTTCTTCCTGTTCAAACTTGCTTTGCACTCCAAGCTCAGTCTTCTAGGAGGTCTTTTGAAACAATTTATATAATGTTTTCTTGTATCGCCGCCATGGAAGAGTGGCTTCATACCTTCGCCTTTACTAGATGCCGTCGAGTGGTGGTTGAATGGCTTATGTCAGCTCCACTCTCACGATACTATACGCACCAATCTAGCCTCTACTCACACGAGAAACCAAGCATAATTCACACATTGAATGAGTTTTGTCTACTGTATCGAAGTGTAGATGAACGGAATACTAGTCTCGCTATAAGAGTCTCATAATACAGAAGAATAATACAGAAGAGAAGGCAGGTAGGGTTCTGAAAGCGAGTTATACGGTGCCAGACGTGCTCGTTCGCGCCCAAGCCTGTGAGACTATCAGCGAGCATTTTGAGCGACGGTCCTGCTATGCATGACTCTGGCGCTTTGATGAAGGTGCAATCTGTCGCAGAATCTGCCCTACATCAACAAGACGGGAGGAGCTATCCCTTGCGCGAACGCTTCCGACTCTGCACTCTATAGCATTTCCTTCTCGCCTGCCTCTGGAGAAGCACGGAGTTTTTGCACCCGAAGTGATTCACTGTTTTATCTCGTCCAAAACCTAAAAATCAGGGTTTGAATGACACAACCTTCTATAACAGAACAGAAACTACTCATAGTTACACTGTGCGTATTAAAGAATATAAACAGGTGCTAAGCGATTCAATCTCGGGGAAGACAAAAATTTGGACGTCATAAGACATATTTGCAGGCATAGCGCAGAAGTAGTAGAAGAGAAAACGAAAAATCAACAAAAAAGTGTTCCCTCGAGCCGGGATCGAACCAGCGACCTATGGATGGGCAGTTATACAATTACAGTCCAGCGCTCTTCCAACTGAGCTATCAAGGGTATACAACACCAATTGTTGTTTCAATTGCAAAATCTTTGAATTATATAGTTTGTTAATGCCAGTTCTCGTTTATTTTACCCACTCCAGGCTCTCCAGTCCTTTCGTTGTCGCAGCTGGTTGTGGCTCTTCAATCACGTAACTGAAAGAACATTGCAAAGAGAAATCTCCACTTTATGCTGAAATGGGACACGTAACTGAACAGAGCAAACATCTCCTTTATGTCCTTCATATCCGGCTGCCTGTGCCACGGCGCTCGTTCGGGCTCCGAGCTGTTCACACTGACGAGAGTACAATGCAAACAAATGGGCTTTAACAGGTTCAAATACAATAAGCGTCACGGAAGTCAGTATGCAATCGAACCCAGCATAGATATCTGATTATCTATCATGGAGTTATAGAGATACATAACTTTATGGCACAAGAATATCAGAAGCTCGATGGCGCGATAGAGCTCTCGATCCATGTCTTTGGTTGGGGTACCAAGCTAGCGGCCTATAAGTAACAGCGAGGAAAAGAAGGCAAAACACGGACGAAGATCTTCTGCCTCGAAAGTAGATCGTTGCTGTGAACCTAGAGATATCGGTTACAAGTTTATGGATCTTCGAGACAACAGGTGATACAATTCTAGTTTGTGATGAGCGCCCTTTTACCCTTGGTTGAGTGCTGCGAACTGTGCAGCTGGAGCATATGCAGCATATGGGTAATGCTGTCTAGGAGAACAACAGTCCGTGTTCCAGTTATTCTTAATCCTTTCGGTGCAATTGTGATCCAGACATGTTGAGCTTATGTCATTGCACTCTGCAGCGTTGTCAGTACGTACAAGTGAGTTCCGTGAAGGACTCGCAAATGGGCGCATGGTTCTTGAACGACTCCGTTGCTCGCGCAGGTTACCTCAATCCTAGAAACCTGGGCAAAGGCTTCAGAGAACTTCAAACGCCTGACACAAACAAGAAAAAAATATACAAAATGTGCTAATACTTGTTCTATGTATAAGAACGAACAAAAGCGCGCGTGTGATAAACAGTGTCGTCAAATGTGGCAGGTCAGGTGTGTCCAGCTTGAAGCCCTGTTTTGCAGCTACCTACCTATTCGTGAACGTTGCAACAGAACTGATACGGTAGCATCTCTAGTAACTGGGGTTATTGTGTCATATGGAAACTCCGGCTGCAAATGCTTTCGAGTCTCTTTTGTGTGTTTTCGAAAGATTTTCGTCTTCTATATCGACGTCGATGGCCGACGCTCGGTCATAGAAGGCGATCATGTTGAGCTGTGTGGAATCAACTTAGCGTTGCACCTCATAATACCTCCTCCTGCCAAGTGTCATATTATTCACGTCTTGTGTTGTGGATATTTCCCAGAGTTGTCTGGATCTTGCTAGCTGGCTGAAAAGCTCTTCATAGACCACCCACAACAAACGTTTAGGAGAAAGAGCGGAGAGGCCGATGGTCCTTTTGTATGCAATAGAGCACAGCGTAGAGGCTTGGCAACGACCCTTTCGTCGTCATTGCCGCCGAGCCGCCTTCTGGGGCCGTTTGCGCCCGCGTTTTGCGTGTTTTTCCTTCTCTTCTTTTCTTTATATTAGAAACAGATGGTTATCGTTCAGCGTGTATTCCCGCGGCTACCCCATGGCCAGCCTGGAACAACGAGTGGGAAAAATCAAGGAGGATGTTGCTGTCGTCCCTGGCATGGCGCTGTTGCCAAGAGCAAAATCCGCAGCGGCCATGTCCATGTGAGGCAAAGTTCAGTTTCGAAGTTGTGCAGGCTGCGTCATCCAAAGATGAGGCGAAGGAAACATTGAGCATTGGGCGCGAAACAGTCTGCGAGTGAGAAGGACGGCCATTTTTAGACGGGAGGACGTCTGGGCTTTTATCAGACGCAGCCAAGCGCTGGCCAGGGCTTTTCGCTTATTTGCGTAGAGACACTGACAGTTGCATGAGGCAGACAATCCCAAACGGCAGGCCCACATATAGCGGCCTGGTGTGGGCGATAGAGTGCCCGAGGTCTGGGGTTCCAGGTCTGCCAGTGCGAATCAAGTGTCTTCGTTGATGCTGGCAGCCAACTCTCAAGACGATGGGCACTATGTAGAGCAAAGGGGCGCGTTTCGTGTTTGGCGGCCGCATTACGTAGGTAAAATGACGGACACAATAGAGTTTACTGTGCACAATATTGTGCCCTCAGATTCCGAGTTGTATACTGAAAGATCCACTGGCCGTGATCAGGCCTGGCACATTCTCTCAAGCAACGTGCCACGCTTGATGGATACTATTTTAGAGTTTGATGGATTAGCATCCGCCCTGGTCACCTTGCCCACAAATTCAAGGCTCAGCGGCCTAGGACAGCCTGGGGGCTGTACGTCCAACCCATCTTTATCTCGACAACAGACGGCTTGCCGCAACAACGGGGTTTTCTGGGATTTCCTCTGGGCACGACTCCCGCGAACGCTCTGCAGACGCCCACTTCCCGCGTCTCGTCATTCCATGGCGTGCAATATTCTGATCCGTTTCAACGGCTGGTGCATACTGCGCGGGAGACGGCTGAACTTGCTGGTCGTTCTGTCATCTCTACAGCAGAGGCAGGATCAGACGAGCCAAAGCGAATCTACACATACTTGGATCTGTGGATCTTGTCGTCGGGGTTTCAAGTCAGAGCCTCGGCCGGGGCTGGGGAGCCCATCCCAATCATCCACCGCAAAGGTTCCAAAGTGGTGGCCACGCTTGGCAGGCCACCCTCAAGCCAATGGCAGCACCTTGACGAGGCAGTCCACCAAGACATGCAACAGTGTGTGCGCGTCCCTCTGAATCCTTGACGACGAGCGGGTGAAAGCCTGCGGCTTGCTCACAGTGTGTGTGTGTGTGTGTGTGTGTGTGTGTGTGTGTGAGTGTGAGTGACTTGAAGTAAAACGTGTGATAGAACAGAAACCGACCGAATAGTTCTGCGAGACCGGTTCTCTGCTGTTTTTCTTTTTCCCTGTTCTCTGACAGTTTTGCTACACACTTAGTATACACACAACATGGCATATTGAGTGCGTTACGGGGTCCACGAGGGCCACGGTTCTCGAAGCGGGCATGGCCCGGTGTGGTGTAGCAGAATGGATCCACAGCAAGCGTCTCCACCACAATTACTATGTCACCTTGATCCCAGAATAACGCCTTGTGGTGAAGACGACCCTTGGTGGGAACGAGGGTGTCGTAGCTGAGCGTGGAATGCGGCGAAAGACCATCAGGCTTTGTGCCTATATTGGATGCCAAGCTGCCACCGGAAATCTACTTTCTTGAACCATCTGATTTGTTCTTGTTTCTTTGGTTGCGTTTCCCTTGGGCTGCTGCATTGATGCTGCATATACTGCTCGAGCTGGTTTCCCTCTGCTTTCTTCAAATTGCTATTCATTCTTGACCACTGGGACTTTGTCTCGTTCCTTTCTACTGATCGTTGGGCTTCAGTCCCAAAATCAGTCCCTTTTTTTCTTCTCTCTTTTTCTTCTTCTTTTTTCTCCTATTGTGCTGGCATATCCATTCAAAAATATTCAGTTAAAGTCTTGGGCCTCTTTGCAAGCCGTTCTTTGGGCTGTTCGTCTCAGAACTCGAGCTCGCAGCTTCCCTTGATTTGCCCCGGCTTCCTTAGACATACGTTGGGAGGTCGATTTGTTCTTTCCAAACAGTCTCCTTCTGTTTACTTTCTTCATTTTCCTTCTTTTTCTTTCCGACACGTTTTCCACAACGAGATCATCGGCATGTCTCTCCATCCGTCCACGGCCGCGAACCCTGCGGCCGAACGCAGACAATCTCGAATGCGAGCCCAACGGCAGACAATGTGGCCGACACCTTTCCAACAGGAGGATGAGATGGGTGCTCCGGGATGGCCAGGCGCCAGAAACACCAAGCGATGGACAAGCACGTTCGACTCGGAAGCGCGTGCCTCTCGCATGAGCATGTTGGTGGGCAACTCGCTTCTGCCCCAACCGCCCTCGATACCCGACCAATGGGCTGGCCAAGGCGCCTACAATCGAAGGTCGAGGTATCAGCATCGGACAACGTGGATGCAACCCATCAACCGATATGACGAGGACGTGGTGCCCATCTGGGAGGGCAACTTTGAGGTCGAAAAGAGGCAGTCCTTTGTGTCCCGCGCCTCGGGCGGATCGAAAGAGTCATGGTATCGCGACAGCTTGGACGAGGAGAAGTTCGCAGTGACGCCCAGAGACCCGCTCACTGCTGAGCAACTGGCCAAAGCAGACCCTGTGGGTGGCTTGGTGACGGAGGAGGTCCTGCAGTTCCCCTTTCCAGGTGAAGGCACGCCAGACGACCCTTACCTTGTCTCGTGGCTGGACGATGATCCGGCCAATCCCCTGTGCTTTGCAAATGGCCGCAAATGGACCAATGCGCTCATCTTGGCCGTTGCTGTCTGGACAGTCTCTATTGCCTCGTCTGGTTTCTCGCAAGGTCAGTCGTTGCGTTCCAGTTTTGAAAGAAACGAGTCGTCCATGCTGACCTATTCTTTGCTTTTAGGAAATACCGATATTGAGACTGAATTCGGCGTCGACGGCACTGTTGCTCTCCTTGTGACATCGGCCTTTGTGCTCGGTTTCGCTGCTGGCGCCTTGATCTTGTCGCCAATGAGCGAAGTCTTTGGCCGCAAGACCCTCTACCTCTACACCTATGCTGCCTTTGTCATACTCTCTGGCGTGATTGGCCTGGTACACTCGATCGAGCTCATTATTTTCCTTCGTTTCCTTGGCGGCCTGGCTGGATCTTTCACGCAAGCTGTGGCGCCTGCCGTTATCGCCGACTTGTTCGCTACCAATGAGCGTGGTTTTGTGCTGGCCTTCTTTACCCTCGCCGGCCTCATGGGACAGATGCTTGGCCCCATCTTCTGCGGATTCCTCGACAAGGCCTTTGGATGGCGCTCTCTGGCTGTGTTTATTGCTTGCTTGGCCGCGCCCACCTGGGTTGCCATGATGTTTACTTTCCCCGAGACCTATGCTCCAGCTCTGCTGCGACAGCGTGCGGCCAAACTGGAGGCTGTGCTGGGAAAATCCCATGTTGTCGACGGCGTTGGCGAGGAGAAGACCATTGCAAGCCAGCTCAAAGTTGGTGCTATCCGACCTTTCCTTTTGCTCTTTATGGAGCCCATCGTGGCACTGCTTACCCTCTTTCTGTCTGTGGTTCAGGGAACCATGTTTCTGCTCTTTGCTGCGTATCCCATCGTCTACCAGCAAGTCCGCGGTTGGCAGCAAGGCGTGGCTTCGCTGCCATTCCTGGCGGTGGCACTGGGGATTGTCATTGCCCTGTTCTACTCGGCTCTGTTTGACCAGAAGCGCTACGCAAAGGTCGTCGACAAGAACAATGGCAGCGCTCCGCCAGAGGCTCGCCTGCCCCCTGCCATGGTGGGCGCCGTCTGTCTCCCCGTGGGCTTGTTCTGGTTTGCTTGGACCAACTCGCCGTCGACGTTCTGGCTCATTTCCGTCAGCGCCGGTCTGTTTATTGGTTTTGGCATGGTCCTTTTGTACATGAGCCTGACCAACTACATTGTCGACGCCTACCTGGGCTATGCCGCCTCGGCGCTGGCTGCCACTACGGTTGTGCGCTCAAGCGCTGCTGCTGTTTTCCCACTCTTCACGACTACCATGTACAATGAATTGGGCATTCATTGGGCCAGCTCGGTTCCTGGTTTCATGTCCGTCATCTTTGTCCCTGCCTTGCTGGCTTTTTACAAGTGGGGACATATTATTCGGAGCAAGACGAGATTCGCTGCCGAGGCTGCGCGCTTGGCAGCCGCCATGTCTGGAGGAAAATAGAGAGACGACTATAGATATTTAGAGATTTCTTCAATCTTAGCTACTGTGTATTGCTACTTGGGCGAGTCGAGAGAGGAGGAGAAAAGAAAAAAAAGGAGAAGAAAGAAAGGGAGGGGGGGGGGGGGGGGAAGCAACTAGGGGAAGCACTTGAAAGAGTTGGGATTGGACTTGAACTATTCAGACGGACAACCCATGTATGGCATCATCCTAGACTTGACGGATCAATCATCTCAAGTTGCTCAAATCAAACCTTATTCATCTCCATGGTCTTCGTGTTTAGCCAGACAGGGACTTGGACTATCAGACGACTCACCTTTTCACCACTCTGGCACTCTACGGGACCATTTCTTCCATCTCCTTCCTCTACATTATGCTAGCATTCGAGCTTTCTCTTTGATTCACTAGAACACACTGTTGCAACTGCCTTGAGCCTGGATCTATACACAATTTGTTGGTCGTATGGATACTGAGTAATGCATCTCCGTACATGTGTTGACCTTGGTTTGGTGTTGGCTGCCCCATGTCTCAACAACAGCTTGCCATCCACGCCCATGGAGCACGAGTGCCATGCCGCATCAACCCACTGTGGCTTGAACGTTCTGTACCGTGCGAAGGGTAAAGTAAGCAAGATCGCAAGGACGTCATCATCATCATCATCTTCTGTTTCTTTTCCCCTTATTTTTCTTTTTTATCTTTTCATTTTCTCCAGGACCCGGTCATACAGGCCGGTTAAATAAACACACACACACACACACACACAACTTGAGCCATCCTACTTGAAGAAATGTAATAAGAGGCTCAAAAAAATAAAAGGAGGGGGGGAGGGGGGGGATGGAAAGGAATGGTCTAGATCCTTTGTTGGGCATTAGTTAGCCTTGACTTTTTCGCAAGAGATATCTGTAAGTGGAAGTCATGTCCGTTCCGCTTGTGTTGCAGAGAGTGGTGAGGGAGGGCTGATGATGATGATGATGGTGGTGGTGATGCAGGATTTTGATTTTGAAAAGGACGGGAAAAAATAGTAAAATAAAATAAAATAAAAAAAAGCAAGGCATACGTTTGTTTGGTTTTGCCTTTATATTGAGACATTTGCCCATCACGTTGGTTGCGCCTCAAGCCTCGCGATTTTATATGGTGGTGGTGGTGGTGATGCTTGGAGATCTTGCTAGGTCATCATTCCATCTACTTGCTTTTTTTTTTTTTTTCCTTAGTACATATCTGTAGCTAGTGTGTGTGTGGAGAGTGGCGTAGAGAGTTCTTGTGATGATCATCATGTCGAACTTTTTTCTTTTTTTTTTTTTGGTTGGCATTTTGACTCATTTATTACTTTTTGATATTGGGTTACATGTGTAATGGTGCGCCCCGCCGCATTTGACGACGGACAGTGAATCCCTTTCTGATATAACCCCCCTCCCCCTCCCTTTCCTTTTTGGGGGCTGGTATGATAGCTAATGGAAGCGCGCCCCGCGTTTCGAGGCTAGATGTTGTGACTACGAGATTGGGGGGCGGCCTCGTGATGATGTTCAGTCTCTTGCACTGGCCGTGCCCAGCGGGAAAGACCGAGTTGCTGAGATGAGGCGCCTCGCCGCTGATGTCAACTGTCAACTGGTATGGATGGGCATGGAAGGTAGAGAGAGAGAGAGAGAGAGAGAGAGAGATTCTTGAAAGGGGAGGGGGAAAAGAAAAGTAATGGAGGATCTGTCGACGCATATGCGGCTTATGTTCCAGATCTCGCAACTGTGATACTGTTCTTTTCCTTGCGGCTCTTTTTTGGGGGGGAATCCAAATTGCAAGTGATCAATAAATCCTTGGACTTGATGAGCATTGAGTACGTAGGGTTTGGTCTTTTTTTCTGTGGGGGTTGGTTGGTTGGGTGATGTCGGTCTGTGGAAATTGTGGCTTTGTGACTTGGAGGCCAACCCAACCCGTTCCAACGGATAACGGTGAAGGAGAATCTCTTGTGGTCCATTAAGCTTTTGTAACATGGTCACGCATAGTCGTCTCCCGCGGATATCATCGGGGCCACACACACACAGGCAGTCAGTCAGTCAGTCATCATCGGGTCAAATCCCCATTCCACAGCCACGGGGCCAGACCAAGGACTGGCTGGACTGGCTGGACTGGCTGTGTTCTACCCCCCCGCATGAAGCCAGGATTCCTCTTTATTATTTTATCATTTTCCCCAATACTCGCTGAGCTATTATCTCGCACCAGTGCGAAAGCCTCAAGGCTTTTTCTGCTGCAGGTGTCATGTGCCAGTGTGCGGGTGCCAGAGCCAATGATTTCCGGCAGAGCAGAGGCAGCGTGTACAGGTCCCAAAACAGGTGTCTGCAGCGTTACATGGTACACATGGCCAAAGAAAAGGCGGGAGAATGCAAGTGACTTACTATGTACTTGGTCGCAAAGTTGGGTCAAAGAGACGGGAGAATGATGGGATTCCGAAACGGTCGACGGGCCAGCAGTCCAATCGGACACAACCACAACGGGCATTCGAAGCATGGAGGGACGGGATATGTACACGGCTTTCTCTCGTCCAAGCCACAAAGCAGCAAGCTAGAGCAGCAGGGGCCGTCAACAGAAAAAGGTTGGATGATGCTGTGGCAGCTGCCAGACGCCAAATATAGAAAGCTGGGGAGAAGGAAGGCGGGGGGGAAAACACCGGATGGTACAGAGCATATCATTGGACTCATGGCGAAACGAGTCCTGATCTCTTACAGAGAATCTTGCATGGGGTTAGTCCTGTCAACATCATTCGATGCGTCAGCTTCGGGCCGCACCCTACATCAGACGTTACCGGTTGGCTGGGAGTGTCTATCGAGGGGGTGACATCGGATCATCGTGTGCAAGTCTCTTGGCTCCAGGAAAAGTGAGGTGCTGTGTTGCTCGAGAAAGGGACAAGCCATCTTGCATTCAGACCCTCTCACCATTCACGGGAGACTTACTGGAAACGTCAAGAGTGGCTGTCGACGACGAGACGACTTTTCCTTCTGCATCGGGTTTCCTTGCTTTTCCTCTGTTGTGCCTGCTTTTCTAGCATTTTTTCTTCTCATGTTTTACTTGGGCAAAAAAGAGCAAATGCATGTCTGAGAAGAGTGTTTAGCCCTGTAGCAATGAAGTGACATATCACTCCAGCCTCAACGCCGTCACTCATGTATTGTCGATCCGCTCGCGCTTCCGGATCATCCAGGTGTAGAGATCCGACTCGCTGGCGTGGCCCGCGCCGCATCCAGCAGCGAGACCCAACACAGACACACACACAGGACAACTGACACATATCACCACAGCTGTCCTATAAAACGACATTTTATACACAGCAGTCGCACCCCACTGAAACACGCCCACGCTTACACAGGCGCAGAGAGAGACAAAATGGCACATTGAACACCTCCCACACCACCTTGAGTCGCTGTGCCTGTCCGCCCCCCTCAAGTACCATTATTTGCCCACAAAAAGGCGCACAAGTCCAAGGGACAAACACAGTATCCGTTCTCCTGGTGGCTTGGTTGGTGGTGACCGACACCCATCCGAGTCGGACAGTTGCTGTCTCGACCTTGTCACCCCCCACACTGTCCCCAGCACGCTTTGATCTGCAGCAGCAACAAAGCGAGGGGATTGTGAAAGTGGCCGATCAAGCGTTGCTATAGACTTGTGTGTGTACACCGTCTCTCTCTCTCCCCCCTTTGCCGTGTGGATATCTTCTACAAGGTGTTGCCATGCAGAACCTTCCTCCAGATCCGCGAATCGCCCGCTGCCCAGGGCGCCGCCCGTCGGATAACTGCATCCTGGCCTTTACGTAGCCTTTTTTGCTTTCTCTCTTTTGAGGAGAGCATACCTTCTTTTACGCCGGGGGGTTTTTCTCTACAATGGTATAATACAAGATTCTATAGGGGTTAACAGAACCCGGGTATCTATCTATTCTCGTCTGCTCCTCATACCGTTTCCCTGTGGCCAGCCTGACCACGACCGACCCTGCAGATATAACACGCTGATCCTATCAAAAGATCGATCCCGGTGCCTTTTTTTACACCCCGTCATATCAAATGCTATACTATACTGTACCGTATGACTTATATTTGGCGTCCACGGATCGTAATCCCCACCACGCAGGCATAGCCCTTAAGCGAGAGCCCAAGAAAAGAACCTGGCAAAGTTGTGACATGGCAGCTAGCTTTGACACTGCCATGTGATCAATCATATTCAAAGGGGGACGGACTGTGGGGGATTTTTCTTTTGGGCAGCTTGTGGCTCAATACTTGCCAGCCTAATTTGGGCCTGTCGGGTCTTTTTCTTCTTCTTCCTTTTCTTTTTTTTTTTTTCCTCCTTCTTCTTATTTATAACCCACAGCCTTTTCATATACCTCTTCTTCCAGAGCCCAGATACTGACAAGCCTATTGTTGATCGATTCCTGGGATCTTGAGAAGGTCGTAATTGCGCATCCCATCCGTATATCTATCTGACGCCGAGTAAGGGTTCTTAAATAAACCGCCGAGGATACACAAGAATAGGGGGTCAAGAGTATCTACGTAGTCTTTCTTTTTTTTTTTTTTTTTTTTGGTCTTCTTCTTTTCTCTTCTATCCCCTCCTTTCCTCCCAACCCCGGGCCTCAACACCCGCATATACAGAGGTTTGGGGCCTGACTGGCCTATAAGGCCTGCGCACGCACGAGGAGGGAGCAAGGACACTACATTGGTCATTCTGGTTGGGTCGGTTGATGGAGGACTGAGAAGAAAAAAAGGCACACACACACACACGGTGAAACCGCCACAGCGGGAGCGTGCAGAAGCGTCGACGGGGGCCCGAGACCAAATGTATGTCAGAGCGGCAGCAGCACTGCAGAAAGTAAAGCGGTATTCTTTTTTTGTTTTGTGAACAGAGATTGGTAGTGTAGGTACAGAAGAAGTCAGTCAGTCAGTCAGCAGCAGCCCCATCTGTAAGATCGGCTTGCTTGCAAGCAGTTGGGTCTTGTTCTAGGCCTGATCGACATTGGAAATAGTCCGTCTTGATCTTGGGGCCCCCCAACCGTGGATGATAACAACACTGCTGTTCTGCTATCTTCTTGGGGGCGTTGGACGACCAGTCAAGCGCGAAGAGGAGTGTTGACCCTACCCACTGACAGACAGAGCGTAGTGGTCACAACATCATCTATAGATTCATGGTGGGAAAGGCAGAGGAAACCACACCACCACCACCCATGGGAAAACGCTTGCGGACAGTCACAACGGATATATACTCGCCCACACAGGGATATTATATATCCACATTCGTGTTTAAGGGCCTCCTCTCTCTCTTCGACTGTAAGCTTAGCTGTGAATTCGCAAAGCCCATCAACAAAATGGGGAGATCTTTTTTTTTTTTTCCAGCAAAACGGGCCAAAATGCGGGTTTTGCCCCCCCCCCCCCTTCCTTCGGTTCATCCTTCCATGACTTCTGTTCCCCAGCGTGTGGTTGAATAAGAGTACCATGGTTATCTTCACGTCAGTCACGGCTACATGCATCAGTCTACTCTTTCTCTTTTACCCCCCCCTCCCCCCATCATCATGACTGTCTCGGACACAGCGCCCCAAAACCCATCTCGATATTATGCAAGTAACCGACAGACCCGACCCTCCACTAGCTGGTAGAACCAAGTCCGAGCCCAAGGTTAGTAGTATATATATATATATATGTATGTATATGTATGTTTATAAGTAGGGACAGGTCTCTCTGCATGTAGGGCTCAGATGTGCGTGAGTGAAAGAGTGAGAGAGAGAGGATGACGAGGAAAAAAAAAAAGAGTCTAGACGCCACGTGTGTTTCAACAGGGTGTCAGGAGCCAGAGATGCTTTTCTTTTTTAAAGAGGACTCCAGAAGGGGGATAGATGACTTTGAACGGTCACTTAGTAGTGGCGGGGTCCTGTCTATACAAGCCATATATATCATGAGTCTTTTTTGGCGCCAAAAAAAAAAGAAAAGAAAAAAGAAGAAGGAGAAGGAGGATGACTACTACACACTCCCTTTCTCACAACACCGCATGACATTGCACACAGTCTCGACAAGCAAGTCCTACTACTCCCACCAGTAAAAGTAGTAGCACCGGTGAAAACAACCCACCAACGCAGGGCAAGCAAGCCCTTCAACGGTGGTGGTAAGACAAGTACAAACCACGCACACACAACCGCAAAAGAGACAAAAGCACACAATTAGCACACAGACACGATATCATTGGTCAAGCAATAAAAGCCACAGGTACAAGGGCTCAGAACAAAAAAGCTAAAAGACGGCGTGGGGGAAAGGGAGGGGATGTGCAAGCAAGACTTTTGCATGTGTGGTGGGTGGGGTGGGTGGTGACACGGTTACGGTTGCACGACAAACGACAACAACGACGAATTTCCCTCTACTTGCTTTCCAGCAGTGCTCAGCTGGATCTGCAGCCCCTGCTCTATGCTCCGAGTGTGAATGGCTTGTATGGCAATCCAATGAATGAATGGCTCATGGTGCGTGGATGATGGCCTGCTGTGCAGAGGCATTAACGAGCATCGTGACATTTTGACAAACTAAGCAAGGCGTGGCAATGATCCGTACACGTCAACACAGGCGAGGGCAAAAAGATTGTAGTCTGTTGATTTCGGTTCTTCATTTCCTCTTTGCTCTGGTCGCAATCCTTCTCGGATATGCTACCACTACTCAAACTGTCCGTCCGTTCCGTCGTGCTGCCTCATCGCATCGTGCCATGCCATAGCCAGTCCTATACACAAACAGACGACCAAATCTTCCTCACCCGCTCCCAGCATCATCCACCTATCCCGACCCGAAATTGGGACAAATATCAAAAGATCATCTTCAGCGCCCGGCGTTCAGATGGATATATCGGTAATCATATGTATACTCCCTTGCTATGCTTTCCCATAGTCATCAGACTTTATTTTGCTTTTTTTTTTTTTTTTGGCCCCTAGCCCTGTCTCCTGTCCCCCGGCACTCCCATCACCTGATCCCGGAAACTCCTTCGCTTCATGTAGCCCTAGTAAAACGCCAAGTATCCCATAGCGAGCACATTGAAAGCATTGTGATGATGATGCCTTTGCGCTAGTGCATCTGGGAAGAAGAGGGGAAAAAAAGAAAAAAAAGAAGAAGAAAGCCGAGAACCAAATCTAGAAACGAGGTATCTCTCAACGTAAACAGTTATATGGATGATGGATTAAGTATTGGAGAAAAGAGAGAAGAAAAAGTACAAACAATCAATCAAACAGAAAGGTGACTGATGAAGAGAGGCATCAAGGTGAAAAGAGTGACTCTGAAAAAAATACTTTGTTTGGGTATCGCATAAAAACAGTCGGTATCTGTGTCGAAGAAAATGGGACACGAAAATAAGAGAGAAAAGGAGCCACAAGACCCAAGGAGGAAAGAAAAAGAGGCGTCAAAATGGTTCAGACGCCCAGAGATGCAAGGTCGTGTCCTGTCGTAATGGTCATCAAAAGCCCGCCAGCCATGACATAGAGCTCGGCTGGTCAGGCTAAGCCAAATCATGTATACAACTGTTATCCTCCGAAGTTTTGAGGAAAATCACTTCCTCAACCCAACTTTGCCAGCAAGACTCTTCCAAAACTTCTTGGCGCTGTGGTCGCCGTCAGGGCCCAGATCGCGGGCCATGACGGCATCACGCTCCATGGGTCCCACAATGTCCTCATCGCCGAGGTCAGGGAACTTGCCGTCGGCGTCGAGCATATTGGGAACAGTGACTGTGGCTACAGTGTCGTCCTGCAGTCGCTCCCACCTTAGCTGATCCGGGGTGGCCAGCTTGAGTGCAGCGATGCGGCCCAGCAGCGCATCGTGTGCAGCCCTCCATTCACGCTCGGTTTCTGCCCACTTGGCCTCGGTAAGAGCATAGGTCTTGGACGTCGTGCCATAGTGCTCACCCGTGCGCACCATATGCTTAGTGTAGTTGGTGCGGGCCAAGTCCCAGTCGGCGCGCAGGATGCGCAGTGATTCCAGGTCCGTGGCCTCGGTAAAGTAAGGACGGGGCAAGATGGTGTAGTTGGCGTGTCCAAGCCGATCGGACCAGGCATCGTGCTGTTCCAGCAGGTTGGGAATGCTCACGACGACCTCGCTCATGCCAACAATGGGCGACGACATGCTAGTCAAGAGAGGAGGGCGGAAGGAAGAGATGGAGGGCTTGGCCCGGAGCGATGGTGAAGAAAAGGCCGGGGGAGACTGCAGCTCGGGAGTGCTAGTCATAGTCGCAGGCGCAACGCTGGGAGACTGCAGCGGGGGTGGCTGCTGGGCCAGGTGGACCGAGGTGGTGGAGGAAGCCTCAGTCAGCAGGGGTGGCAGCAGTGGGGTGTGGGCCAGATCACGTTCGCGTTCGATGCTCTCGCGCACCTCGGGGCGGTCAATGTCGATCGCCACAGCGCTGGCGATGCTGTCGGTGCTTTGGTATTCATAAAAGGACAGCGCGGGAGTCGGTGGCAGCGGAGGCTCGTTGGCGCGGTCGTAGAATCTGCGGCTGGGGGCAGACAGGGACGAAGACCGACTAGTAGAGGTAGCCCGCGACAAGGCCGGAGGCATGTCAATGGAAGGCTCAGAGACTGCCGTGAAGGCGCGGTTTCTACGCTTGGTCGACCTCCAGCGGCTAAGGGTCGGGAAGCGCGAGCCGAGGCGCACAGTCAGGCCGGCGAGCGGCGAGTCGGCACTGGTGCGGGGTTTGTAGCCATGCAGGCCCGAGTCGACATCACCATCGCTCAGGAATCCCATGTCGTAGTCAAAGTGGCTCAACTCGTTGTCGACCGAGTGTGTCCAGTCTGCGCTGTGAACCATCATGTCCGAGGTTTGGTGGATGCACGGGGAATCGCCTGTAGTAAAGAGCAAGAAGGAGTCAGTGACAGGCCCCTTTGAAAGGCACACAAGGGCAGTTCCGCCAAGGGAAACGAGGCGCGAGCATACACAAGCAGTCATAGAGACGTTCCAGCTGACGCGAAGTCAGCCTCGTCATGGTGGGCTCGTCGTCCACATCGCGCTCGAGCGGATCTTCCTGGACATCCGGTAGTTGACGTTTGCTGGCAGCTGTGTTGAGGACTGGACTGGCAGTGACTGTGGTCGTCTGGCAGGGCGGGCCAGGCGAGACTGGATTTTCGGTGCAAGCCGGTGACAAGGACTGCTGCAGATCGATGGAAGAAGCCGAGCTGGCATAGCGCTTGTGGGCACTGCCGTGATACGAGAAGGTCGGGGTCAGAGGAGAGGCCAGGTCAGACGAGGACGAGTTCATGTGGGCGTCGATGACGACAAAGGCATCGGCACTGAGGAGCTGTGCGTGTTGCTGCTGGGACAGTGTACGCTGAGGAGACCGTGGATCATGGCGATCTTCCTGGGCCAGGGAGGGATGGACGGTACGGTGGTGATGGTGGGCTGGTGGTGGCAGCTGGTCATGATCCTGGTCGACCGAGGCGAACTGCTTGACCCAGAGGCCGCCCTGGGTCGAGATGTGCGGCGATGCCGGCGTTGAGATGACCAGATCGCGCGAGCGCATGTTGCCAGAAGATGCCATGATGGTATTGTATTTGGAACTGCCGCGGCAGGCTGCTTCTCCCCCCAAGCGGGTTGCCCTCCTGGCACCGAACGGGTCCTACGAGGTTCCAAGTTGCGACGCCGTGGTGATGATTGTCGATGGCAACTGTGGCGCGGTGACGATTTGAGATTGGTGCAGGAGCAGGTGTCGTCGTAAGGCCCGAGCGCGTCGAGGTCGTGATGGCAGGTGGCAGCACAGAAGTGAGGGTCTAGCGGCGTAGCTGTGGAGCGGTCGTGGGATTGGGATCGGGAGAGAGAAAGAGAGAGAGAGAGAGAGAGTAGAGAAAGACGGACGGTGTCGAGGACCAGAACTTTAACAACAACAGCAACAGCAACAACAATCGAGAGAGACCAACGAGGCAGTGGGACTGGCAGAGGCGGGACTGGCTAGCTTAAAAGGGAGAGAGCTCAAGATGCTTCTGATGAGGCAGAGAAGACCAGCGAACGCCAGTGTCAGTCTCAGTCGTCGTTGTCGGGTGGTAGGGGAGCGAGCGTGTTTTGGTGGTGAAGGTGAAGGTGGTTTTTTGTTGCTGGGACTGCGTCCATCGATCCAGGCAAAGAGACGAGGGGTTGTTGGCTTGGGTTGCAGGCGCAGGCGCTGTGCTCTGGCGCTGGCGCTGGCGCTGGCGCTGGCGCTGGCTGGCCCAGCCAACCGCAAATCCCTGGGCAGCAGTGATGGCAAGGATCAGGGCAGCTAGCCTGCGGGGCAGGGAACGGGGCCTGAACGGGGCAACTGAGCAGTCGGCAAGGAACATCAAAAAGAAGAAGAAAAAAATAAAAATAAAAAAAATAGTGGGCAAGGGGCGCAGGCGGTAGGCCGTTTTGGGGGGGGTGAGTGGTATGGTGGGCTGGCAAACTGGGCTGGCTGCGCTTCAGCAGGCCTGTTTGCCCAGTGTACTTGCAGTTCTGTGTACGTACCCAGGGTGCTGTACAGTGCTTGCGGTACGTACGCGGGCTGGCAGCTATGTATACTATGTATACATAGTAGAAGAGAAAGGTGCGCTGGGGCCTGCATACTATGTACTATGTACTATGGCAGGGCATGGCGCTGGCAGAGTGCTGGACTGCTCAGCAGGGCCTGTGCGGCCTGCAGCACCGTGTGCACTCCTTAGCATGTACGAAAGAATTTGCCGTCCATACCAGTGGTATTCGCCTTGAACAGATTGATGATTGCTAAGCACATGCATGCATACCATTTACAGAATGCTGCTTCGGTCAGCAAAGCCATTTCCATTGAATGGTAAGAGAGGTCAGAAAGCGTGCGCATTCAGTGACGTCCCAGAAAAGGAACGGGGTGCGCAGGTGGCTGGAGTGCCGCTTATACATAGCTACTATGCACATTCCTAAAGTACGATGTACATAGTAAAGGGCCGAGGGATCAGCGACCGGCCAGTGCAGCATGACCTGACCAGCGGGCCAATAAGGCACATGCACAGTACAGAGGCTCGAGCACACTGTACCTGGGCCTGCCGCCATGACGGGCTCATGGCGCAACTCTCTGGCGTGCATCATGCCCCTCTTGACCTTTCTTTTCTTTTTCCTTGCTGCTTTGCTCGTGCTGACTACAGCATGACTGCCTGCCTTCCAGGCTTCCTGGCGATGCTTTCATTATTCTCAAACGGCGACAACGTGATGGTGGCTGGAGGGGCTGTCTGCTGGTGGTGCATGGTATACTATGTAGTGCTCGCAAAATGTACCTGGTACTTGCAAGGGGCACTGTGCGTTGAGGGCTGTACCCTACCACTATGTACTACGAGAGGAATGCTGCGGCCAGTATCGTTGCCGTGTGCTTTTGCTGCCCAGCAGTGGTCTACAGCAGGTGGCCCAGCACTGTCGGGGGGTCTGGGGGTCTGGTTCGCCCACTAAGAAGCCCGCTATTGCTGATGCCCCAGCCCCCCAGCCGCTGACTCTCCTCCGCTACCGGTGCCAAAGGGTGTGCCAACCCTATCATATCATCGTGAGTTATTCCATCAACTTTTCAGCAGCAGCAGCAGCAGCACCAGCAACAACGACAAGTGGTTGACAACGTCTTTCTCCATCGATTCTCTGCCCTCTCCTCCTCCTCCTCCATGTGACTCGTCGGCTTTCTCGCCTGCTCCAAGCTATCAATCGTCCATCGAACCAAAAAAACAAAAACAAAACCTGTTGTTGGGCGCACATGTTGAGCTGGGTGCTTCATCGGGCTACGCGTCCATATCTGGGCTAGTCCACATCCACTGCTGCTTCTCGCCAACTATCTGCTCTTGGACGGTCGACAGGTGCGTACTATTGCCATGTCGCCATTGCGGCCCGGGTGACCAGACACGGCAGGCGCCTCGACAAATACAACCTTGGAAGGCTTTGGACGGCTTCGCTGGCAGCCTTGTTGACCACAAGAGCTGGGCAGCAGCATGAGGCAGCATGACAAGGTCCTTGGCCCGTCCAGCACTCGCTCCTTGTTACTCTCGAGAAAGACAAGGGGAACTCTCAGATCCATTGGACAGAATGCAACGGCGCTGGTGCTGTGGTGTGCTGTGCTGGTACCGTCCCAAAGAGAACACAAAGTCACTCGTCATCCCTCGCCAATCGGTTGTGATGGAGTGCCGCTGCCGCTGCTGCTGCTGCTGCTGCTGCTGCTGCTGCTGCTGCTGGGCGGTGCTCGTGCGTGCTGCCTTGCTGCTGTTGCGCCCGGCGTTTCGCTTCCCGTTCGCCCAGCTTTCCACAGCAGCCAGTCGATCTCCTTTCGTCGCAGAAACCTACTATCTGCTTAGCGGTTCCTCCTGGTTCCCCCGGCTGGCCTCTGCAGCTTCGGCTGCCGTATCATGCCACGTGCATCCGCTCACATGCTGCCCTAGACTCGACACGCGGGACAGACAGCTAGCATGGCTGGCTCTCCATCCTGTTAGGTGCTGACATTCATATTGGGTAGAGACTGCAGCACTCTGTAAAATGCGCGCACTCCTTATGTATTAGGTGGCACGCGACAGTTGGCTGCTTCGGCTGATCACCCATTTCGCTTCCATTCAAGGCAAGGCAAACAGAACCTGGGGCTGTAAAAGCTGTCTACACACTCCCCCGCGAGTAAGAAGGGCCCAGAACGCACGGGGAATCCTTGCTACACAAGTCACACACCGTTTGTCCCCCTGGTGCACAAGACAGGACGCGGCAAGGGAAGTGGGAGAGAAAGGGTCTTGTGTCTCTGCTGTTCTTGCTGCTGTCCTACGTCCAGCACCGGTAACAGAACAGACGTACAGAAGTGCGGGATGAGATGCAGGTCTACCGTGCATGGTGTGTGCGCGTGGGTGTTTGGTGGGTTGGACTCACATATACACAGTACAGGAGCTGTACATGATGTGCAATGTGGACCATCGTGAAGCGGCCCATTGAGCGTTCGTTCGTCCCGCAGCGGAAGCACTCCCGAATGGCACAGGACTGCCTGCCTGCCTGCCTGTCTCCCTGTGGTGTTCTGGGTCTGCGATTAGTCTCGTTCTAGCCTTTTGGAGTGGCGCGTATGATGATTGATGGTGGTGAGGGTCGTGGTCAAGCTTCCTGTGGTTGCTTCTCTCCGTGTACAGCGTCGCATTGGTCATGTGGATACAGTACAGTGCATTCAGTGCACTACGGTGCGCACATGGCAGTTTCTCTCTACATAGTATTGTTTTCAAGATTTTGGCTTTGTTCTAGGTTTCTAGCTTGGTGTTCAGAAAAGCGTGGCATGAATGGGTAGTGGTGTGCTGTCAAGTCATTGCTTCTTTCTGCCATGAATAGCTCAGTTCGTTTGCCTTCTGGCCTCCCATCCATCCGTCCGTCCCAGCCGCCACCACAAAGTTTATTCCGTTCTGTAGGGTGCAGTCATTCCTCAGTCACAAGACGGAAGAAGCGCTAGAAAACGGCGTCAGTGTGGAACTGACGTGACTCTTGCAATGCAGAGAGTAGTGGTAGGCTAGAACTTGACAATGTTCCAACACCAACACCAACACCAACACCAACACCAACACACCCACCCAAACACTCCCACACACACACACACACAAGTCATGACTGAGCATGCCGGGAAGAACCCGTTCTTCAAAGGGGGATTGTGCTTGGCTCTTGCTCGCCCAAACCGCCCAGCGGCAAGGCTAGAAAACTTCTACCGCCCGCCCTTTTTTGTTCTTTCTTTTCTCTTCGTGCGTACTTTTACTTACAAAGGCATTGTTTTTGTTGCTTTTTGGCCCAACCTTTTTCCTTTGGTTTCTTTTGTAGCTGTGCTGGGATGTATTTCTTTGAGGGGCCGAAAACTGCATAGTACTACGTAGCAAAGTTGTTTTCTTTCTCCTCTTCTTTCTTTTGTTCTTTCTTTTCCCAGTTTGGTGTGTCTTTTTGTACATGCTGTCGGTGTGCTTCAGATCTCGGCAATCTGCTTGGTTTCATTGCTTTTGACTGCGGGCCAAGAAGTGCAGAAGTGTATTTACCGGATGTTTTTGATGATCCTTTATTTGACTACTGCTTCTTCTTTTTCGTCTTCGTCCACTTCTTCTTCTTCCTCCTCCTCTTCTTCTTCTTCTGTTGCTGCTGCCCCATAAGTGGCATCTTTGAGGAACTCCTGCTGTTGTAGCCGTGTACATAGTATGCACCATTCCCTTTGGCGAATGCGAACCAACACAACAAAACCCATTGCTCGGGATTGCAGAGTCCTTTGCGTTGTCGGGGGAGCAGACCAAAAGCCGTTGCCACTACTGCACGTGCTAATAACGGCTCTGCGACCTCTCCCCCCCCCGTTTTCCGGGAAATCAAAACTGGGAAAAAGCACTACTATTACTATGTATACAGCGAGTCTTGCCCATTGGGCAAAAGAGTAGGTGCAATACTATGTACACAATGGTGTGCGTAGGTATCGACATGTGTAAATGAATGTTGTGTCGAGATATCCAAATACAAAACACCCGGACCAACTCACTTCCCAGGTCCTCCTGTCTTCTCTCCTCGCCGCCAATGGCTCCGACTTTCCTCGAATAGTACATCATCATAGTACATGCATGGCAGTATCGGTACTTTTGGACGGATCACGCACACTGTAAAACGTTCCCGTCAGCGGGTTCCGACCACGGCTCAACTGTCGAGATTTGTTTGGTTTTTTTTTTTGTTTTTTTTTTTGTTTTGTTTTTTTTTAACCATCCAAGGGCCCCTTGCTCTGTGGCCCGTGGCTATGACATCGAGTCTATTGTCTAACTCTTATGTTACTATGTCTGTACAGAGTCAAGATAGTAAAAAGAACCCCCGGACCCAAAAGTGCCCCGTGAGCTACTCTGCTCTCCTTCCAGACGAGGGAGAATGCATCTATCGATTTTCTACTTGCGCTCGTCTTCCTCACTGGGACGCCCATCCACCAATACTTTCTCAATATACGCGTATACACACACACACACACACACAAAATAGTCCGCTTGTTTCGGGACAGTGTACGGAATTCACATGGCCAGTAGTATTCTGTAGAGCTTGAAGCACCGGCTGTCCCCCCCTTCCCCCTTCCTGGGTCCAAATCACCCAGAACATAGACTCCACGACGAAGGGGGCGTTGCGCTATTTTTTTTTTTTTCTTTCTGCTTTCTTTCTGTGTCGATACCATGTATCAACGGCGGGGGATGGACGTTTCAATAGTTTCCCCGGTTTTGTTCTTTTTGTTATTATTATTATCTTTTATGATTGATCCGATGAGCTTCTGATGAGAAAACAACTACTGTGTAAGCGACCATCAGCCGGCCCGATTTACGGCACAGCACGGTATAAATTTAGCCACTCTGATTCCCAAACAGTGACCAAAAAAAAAAAAAAAAAAAAACAGAAAAAAAAAACAGAAAAGCCAGCTAACCAACCAGCCGGCCGCGGTATTCACAAGTAGGAGCGCCCCCCCCCCTTCTCAAAAGCCAACGGTCCTAGATTTCGTGTCGGTGGCCCTGAAAGAATGCGTGCATAGTAGTATAACCCCATGACGATTCGATGGTCTGTCTGATGTTTACGGATACGCTGGTGGTTTCAGGCGTGCGGAAGTTGTAAATAGACAAGAGTCTGGTTTCTATGGATGAGAATTTGCCGGTCTGATCTTTCCAATGGGTAAAATGCCTCATGGGCTAGACAAAGTTGCGCCGAGGCATACGGTAAGCATGACATCAGATCACCTACCTTTCTCTATTTTTTCTCTTTTTTTTTTTTTTTTTCTTTCCCTCCTTCGAGAGCGAGAGACGCTGGTGGAGTGAACAGCTTGCAGGTTGTTGTGGATAAATTCTTCTGCGCATGGCTTTCCGACGGCACAGCGCCGCCGCCTTCTCAACGAGACCAACAGGACCTCGTCCGGCCAAGCAGCTGAAAAAGGTTCAGCGCACTTTTTTCTCTCTCTCTCTTTCCCGAATCCCGCCTTGTGGAGAAGCCTATGCCCCTCCTCCTCCTCCTCTTTTTGCAGCCCACTCTTGGGGCTGGGGCTGGGCTGGTGGACACAGCTGCATCTGAGATCGAGCCTGGGCTACTGGAGGTGGGGTCTCTATTGTTTTCCTCTCTCTCTTGTCCACACGGGGGGATGAAGAAGAAGAGGGGTCGAAGGAGGAGAGCTCCTCACGGTACGGATACTATGTACAGTCTTTGGAAGAGAGGCAGCTCTTTTCAACGGCTTGCCAACTACATTTTACACAGGACACAGAAAGTCACAATTACGTAGTTGGTTTGTTTGATTCTTTTTTTTTCTCTTTCTCCTCCCAAGCAAGGTATGGACCACCACTACTGAGAATGCTCATCTTGATACTTGATTCGTGAAAAACAGCAAAATCAAGATTCTTCTCGGCTTTGCTTCATATACACAGCACTGTGACTGACAGTACACCCAGACGTAAACCCCTCTAGCGGTAGATTTCTCCCACGTATCAAAAGCGCAGCGGCATGGGGGTTCCTGGAGGGACGAACCGCATTTCCCACTGTCCGCGTGCTATCATATCATCGTGCTTGAGCAGATCGCGGGACAAACATGTCATTTTCTCGCCGGCCCCTGTATTAGCCTCCGAAGCTATAAAAGTTTAATGCCAGCCAGCCAATTCGTCGGGAGGAGCATGAGAGTATCGCTTTCCCACAGCTCAAAGCCCGCCAAGGGGCTCGCTCTGGCTGTTTATTCGTAGCCCCTGTATGCGTGTGAGATCCGATCAGTCATTGGAGTCGCTCTCATCGCTGCTTTACTGTCATGGTAGAGTACAGCAATATAAAGCCATGCTCTTCTCGGCCTCGGCCAGTGGGGCCGCAACCAAAGGGGTCTGGACCGTCACTTCTTCGGTTCTCGGCCCTCTTTTTTTTTTTTTTTTTTTTTTCCCTCTTCTCTCTTCTCTCCATAACTCACCTTTCCTTGCCTGTGTTGCCGGGGCTTGAGAATCCCAGAGCCAAAGTACAATGTAGCAAGCATACCGTACCTCACACGTAGCGCGGGCCCTGTTTTCCATCGGTTTCCATCCGGTGCGGCTGTGGTTTTGGCTGGCAAATCGCTGTTCTCTGATCATTTGGGTGTGCTGGGCTCAAACTTGTGACTTGTTATCGAATTATACTATTAGGACGAAGTATGTACCCATGGAGAGTTCCAATGATTTCATCAGGAAGGAGAAAGAAGAAGAAGGGTTTACGACATTGGTCCAATGACAACAGGCTCTCCCTTTGCCATCCTACAGACACGAGGCGGATCAAACCTCTAATGATTGGAATCTTTATTCGTTTTCGTTCATTCAACTAACTACTGCGTATAACGAACGCTCTCAACCCATCAAGGCATTGGTTGCGGCTCGTACGTATGCTTGGGGACCGCGCAACAGCACCAAGAAGGAGGCCCAAACCGAGCTCGTAAGCACATACATGGAGCGGTAAAGTGTGTACATGGTGACAGTCCAAAGGGTCCTCTACCTTTGCTAGATGATCACATAGTGCATACTTTACGTAGCCCAGTCTTTTCGCCAGATGGCCAACGCATACATACATACACACCTACATACTGCCTCATGCACGTGCCTCTGGCTGGCTACATTGTCAAGAATGAACAGTCCGTCCGTCCTCATCTCCAAGTTTATCCTCTCTGCTCTGTTTCCCCCGATCCACAGCCCGCTGCGCTCTCAACACCCGGCCCCTCTTTCGTCCCAAAGGGAAACGCCATGACTACATACGATTAGTAGCTACCTACACAAAACACACGCCAGGCCCATGATGATCCATGACATAATGTATCCGCCCGAGGGATGTGCTGTGGCAGGTTGAAACCCCCCCCCCCCCCAAAACTGTCCGGGGAAACGCTACTATGGCAGGGGGCTTCCGCACAGCCAGCACGGGAAAAGATTTCCTGGAGCCGGAGCGGCCCAATCAATGAGCGAGACGAGCCCCGAGCGCAACAAATAAGCCTACGCATAGTGTAGTCTGCCTGATGCGAGGGCAAAACAGCCAGGGGGTTGTTCAAGGCGTGCTAAAAAGGAAAGGAAAAAAAAAGGTCCGAAATGAACACACCATATAGTGGGATCAATATGCCCGTACTGCATGACTGACTTTGCACGTATACTATGTAAAAGAGAGTTCTATACATCCACTACGTGGTACAGCATACAGATGATACATACGTAGCCCCAGCCCCAGCAAGCACGCTACAATTCCGCTCTTCCGGCGGCGCGCTGCTGTGATCCTAGCAGTCAAAGCCGTCTATCTCTCTGGAACGAGAGGGAAGTGCAGCTAGAGAAGCGATACATGGTACATACTATGTAGTCCTATAGGACCGTAGTACTTGTGTACGCAGCATGTACGATGATGTATTTGGCGGGGCGCAAAAAGAAACACCACATGAGAAGAAGGAAATAGATCTGCGTGTTGATCTGATCTAGATTTCAGGATCAGCGCTTCCACACATGCAGGGTGAAAACAGAAAGAAAAGAAAAGAAGAAAAAAAAATGAAAAGAAACACAAGAGTTCGGATCTCTCTTCGTTGTTATGTCAAGACGATATTTCCCCAGGCGCTGCTCGCCAAGACGATATCGTCGTCCTCAACGGTTATACAATGGTCTGCCATCCACCATGTCCAAGCGCAGCTCCGGCGTTGCACTACATCCTCTCTAAGCTCAGCAGAAAGAGTTACAACGTACAAATTGTCTTTTTCTTCCCGGGGCCTTAGGGCTTCCTGAGATGGGGAGAACCAACTGCCGCGCCAATAGTCGTGTACGTGTACGCTCTGTGAATTTTGAACGAGCGCCGTTGCGGCTTTGCATTCTATCAAAATCGAGTTCGTCCGTGGTGAATGCGTTGATGTTCAAGGTGCTATCCTGAGGATAACGACCTCGTGTGATGATGCGGCCACATGCGAGCAGCGAACTTGCCCAAACATTCGAAGCTCAGCTCAGACCCAGTTAAGAAGAAAGAAAAAATCCAAGCTTACCGGACAGGAAATGTCGAAACTACTGCGCTTACAAACGCCAGCAACGCCAGTTTTCTCATGGTAGCCAATGGGCTGATCCCAGGGGTTTTGCATATCGACGAAGCTTTTTTTTTCGTGTTCATCGCTCGCTCTCGCGGGCTGGGGCTCTCGTCCCGGAACGCCACGCTGCAAGCCACCATGGAGTTGAGTGGCTTTTGCTAGCTATTACTAAGAAGCAGCTTGCGGAGGGGTTGTTTCTTTGTCAGTGCATGACCTGCTGCGTTGTGCCAATGATGCTGGCTCTGGAGCGCAGTTGCTGTTGTTGCTGTCCGCGATATTTGGTCCGGGCTGATATGCTGAAATACAAGCAGGAGAATTCCACGTTGTGACGAGATAGCCGATGGAGACCTCGGCGTGCTTGTTTACAAACCAGAAAGTATCGATACAGTGAATGTCAAATGTAGATCCATTTGCCATAAAAAATAAAAATAAAAAAAGACTCACATCAGCCCACGGCTCATCGATTCTGGATTCGTGGACCACCACGCAAGATTCGCAACTTGGAGGAACTCTGGAGAGAGCTTTCGCAATATGGCAGACCAACAACAAAGCTTGCCCGTATCCTGCCACCCAGGTACCCATCGAGGCTGAAAAATCTACCATAGTATAGCTTCAATGTTCGGGTGAATGGGGAGTGAGTCTCGGCCAACGCACAGCCAAACAGAAGAAGTGGTTGCTTATTAACCTCTCTGTCTTCCGAGCCTCCCTCCCTCCTTTGCCGTCTGAAATAATGGGTATACCATGGTATACCTAGACCATTACTATGTACATACCTCTCGCTGGTACTACCATGTATAGTATAGCCCAGAGCCACGCACACTACGCACACTACTGCAATGGGGGTGCGGTCCGTACGTTTCCCGAGCGAAATATCGCAAGCCTTGTCGTCCCTTGCATTAGTTCCGGCTAGGCCACTCCCACACTCCTTTTCCCCCCTCTCCTTGGCGAATAAGGGCGGCTGCCATTTTGACTTTTTGACACTTGGGCTACTGGGGTCTCTCTCTCTCTCGGTGGTACATAATTCCGCAGAGTGGCGAGCCGGGGGAGAAGCACAAGGGAGGGAGGAAGAAAGAGTAAACTAAACCAAAAGAAAAAAGAAAAAAGAGAACAGGCCTTTTGAAAGGCTTTTGGGTAGGGGAAAAGCAGTGTGACGTCGGCTCTCGCAACTCGGATAGCATTGTTGAAGGTACTATGTAAGTAGCATTTGGGTTTAACGCTTCTGAGCGCAAAGTGATTATGATGGATGATGTCCTTCGCTGCGTCGGTAGTCGCCGCGCAGTGGCCCGTCCAATGTTGTTTTGGAACTGATCTTCCGAATGTCACCTGGATGTCGACTACAGAGGGCATTTGTCGTTTTGATTTGTCTACACCACTTCTCTGGCACGGGACTATTTCTTCTTGGATTACGTTGATATACATACCCTGCAACAGGTCAGATTCCTATATGTGTGAAAAAGGCCAAACTAGAGAATGTCTGGAGTAATACGCAGCGCCCGATCCGTAGGACCGCCTAACTGCTTTACCAGCATGCCATGTATCAAAGCTGAAGACACGGGAATCTTGTATAAAATTAGAATCCGTGACTGTCATCACAGCCTCTGAACAGCCCCTGAGTCCTGCGTATTCATTGATTCGTGCGTGTGTCGACAACGTGGTCACCATCGCCAACGGTATCTATAATCTGATAATCATGCTCAACAATCATACAACGCTGCCTTGGCACAAAATTGTGTCTGGTCTTGACTTTGAACTTCATTCCAGGATGCTCAGTACTGAAGAAGACCATACTGGAGGAACGAAAGCACGGCAATAGCATGTCAAAGGCCCAGTCGCCAGATAGAACGGCTAGCTTATTACAAAACCACCAAATACCGATCTTCCATCCGAGCAATCCAGTTTGAAAAGCCACCACCTGGGCTGTGGGCCGCCTAGACCACAGACACATAAACACACATGCACCCGTTCTTGGCATCTCGAACATCGAAGGCGTTGCAAGTGGTGGCTTGATCAGGCCATTCAAAGCATAGCTGAGGCGTAGTCATTCGACAACGGCGTCACCAAGGCTGCAGAGATCTCAATTGGTACCCGGGCCCGCCTCCAATCCACCCTGCTTCCGCAGATGGGCTTGACAATGTCAGCTGGCGGCCCCAACGCCGTGTGGGGGAGAGCGATGCTTTTTTCATGCTACGCTGACACTGACCCAGTGTGATGGCGCTCGACAACCACGACCAGCGCGGAGGCTTGCAGAGATTCCGAGAGTGGCATAAGTTTGTCAGAATGGATTTCTCCAAGATAAACCAGGGTAGCGCTGGAGTAAAGTCACAAGGTCAGACATGAGTGCCGTTTCATCCAAGCCTTGATATCCTCCATTGCAGAGTGTGCCACAGCTTGCAGTGGATGACCATGACCGATGTCGTGGATGTTAACAGAGTCAGCTTGTTGATTCTTTTGTTTATTTTTCTTCTTCTTCTTTTTTCTTTTTCTTGGAACGATCTTGTTTCTAAATCGGGTATGTTGTTTTTCTCACCACCACAGGGGGTGGTTGCCCTTGAATCTCGTCCAGCGACACAAACGGCCAGCTCCTCTCTCCACCCGCCGCACTGGACTTGAATGAAGCCCCGCTGGTCCTATCCTGTGTAGTTGTCATCGCCACGCCGCAGCCCTCACCTGTTGACTCCCTGAAAGCCCCAGCCCCGGACAGCTCCTTCAAGGCTATGCCTCCGCTCACCCGGACCCCAGCCGCCCAGCTGCCACGATCCGTGAAGCGCCGTCCGAGACTCCCTTGCTGGCTACTATTCATCGTCCCACCGGCGGAGAATATTGTTGAATGCCGCTGCTGCTGCTGCTGCTGCTGCTGCTGCTGCTGCTGCTGCTGCTGCTGTGACTCGACCCTGCTGTCGTTGTGCGTCATGTCCGCGTGCTTCTGCCACGCGCGCGGCACAAACGTGCGGTAGATTTTCTCGCGGAACTGTCGTGTTGTGCCAAAGGTGACGAGCGTGAGGATGCTCACGAACGCACTGGGGATAAAGAGTGCGTACGTCTCCCTGGCGTGTGCTGCTGTGAGGTCGGGAGCTGGTAGAGCAGCCTGGGAGACGACGCCGTTGTGGTCTGTGATCTCAATGACGGCACTGTCCATCTCGAAGAGACTAGAAAGTGGGGGGAAAAAGTCAGGCTCGGGGGTCTGGGTCCGGTTCAGAGAGGCATTGAAGACCAATGTCAAAGACTGCAAGCCCCTGGAAGAGAATAAATCGTCTTTGACAGGGTGGACTCCCCATGGCCAGACGCGGGGCCTCGGGTGGGCGGGAAAGGGGGGATAGGATATACTCACCACAGGACACCAAACGCAATGGAGAACCTGGTGATCAGCCATCTGTCATAGAAGCCAGTCGAGTGTGCCACGGACGGCGCGGCCCCCGTTTCGTCGTCTTCAATCCGGAAACTCCGCCAGGTGGTGCGGCCGTCGACATGGGTGGCCACCTCCCATCGTTTCAGTTCTCTTCTTGTCTTGATGTACTTGATGAGGATGAACAAGAGGCCGAGAGCGCCTCCGCCGATGGACCCAAAGTCTGCGGGGGGAGCGACGTTAGGTATGCGTTGGCCTGCTGATATTGTGGGTGGTCAATGGCAGGGAGAGGAGGGTACGGACACATGGTGCCAATGATACAGAAAAATGCCCTGGGACTTTTCTGTACCCACGGCGTCGATAACAAAGCCAAGGTGACGAGGGGCACGATGACTGTGGCGGTGTATGATTAGAACAATCGTTGGGAGAGTGCCGTGGCGAAAGTCCAAAGGCCATGATATAAGATGGGGGTATATATATATCAGTGAACTGTGACTTACTTCCGATTACCTTCATCCATCTGTTGATCAAGGGCCAGTCTGCGTTGGTTGCAAAGCCGTATACAGCTTGGGCAAGGGAAAGCGCCCTATATTCCGTGGTCAGATAGCCCGACTACAACGCAAAATGATATACAGCCGTGCCTCGGAGGGGGCATACGTACCAACAACATCCCAGTGACGCCGCTGTATTCTCTCCCGCAACTCCTGAGTCAACCATCAGCACATGTATCCCTTTTGCTGTTACGCGACCGTTCCGTTCCCTTGGGCAGACCACGCACTATACGATGGGGTTGGTCCAAGTCCGGTCGTGGGTGGGAATATGAAAAGACGGACTGAATAGCCACAGGTACCACTCGACTCCAGTCACGCCAGTGGAGTATATAGTCATGGGATTGTAAGGGTCGTTTTTGATGTGAATAAATCGCTCGGTCATCACGTTAACCCAGAACCTGGCCACGGAGTCAGTAGAGGTCCGCTATAGACGACCACATCTAGCAGTAGTGTTTCCCAAACTAAGTACTCACAGATGATCATATATCTGTTGGGAGATGTTGGCGATGACGCATATAAGCGTTGCGATACAAATGCAGCCAATATCTGATCCAGCAGTGTCATGTTAGTTTTGTTTCCCGGTGCTTGCCCTGCTGCCCCCCCCCCCCCCTTCTTCCCCGGCTTTGCTATATTTGTGTGTATTTTTGTTCTTTATTCTTTGTCTCTGATGCTTCGAGATATCGAGTCTTGGACCAGCCCAGGTGTCGGTCCATTCGCAGGCCACTGGACTGTGGTGATCGGGTGGGTTGAGTGGTTGACGTACAGCTGAAATTCTGGCGGCTTGTCCATAAAAGCCATAACATGAGGATATTGCAGAACAAGCACACAAGAGTATAGATGAGCACCCCAATCGCCGCACCCTGCGCTCCCTGGGGCAGTTGAGACATGGCCAGCGACGACAAGCGCGCGAGGCCAGCCGCGACACACTGGCCCGGAACGCGTCACTGCTGGAGCAAAGAGCGCATCACCTGGACTTTGTTCACGTGGCGGAACAAGATGGGAGCAAGGAAGGGGAGAATAATCCGCCCCCCAAAAAATAATATGACGGGTCAACAAGATTGTAGGATGCCTTGTGAAAATTAGAATGAAGAGTGTGGAGCGCGGGAGGATCCTCGATCCGCATGATTGCCGCGCTCAGGGTGTCGCTCAATATCTCTGTTTCATGCTGTGGTCTCTCTCTCGCTCTCTCTCTCTCTCGCTCTCCTGTCCAAGGTTGGGCGGAGTTAAAGGAGGATTCAGCGCAGCCTCTTGCGCAACAAGCTTGTATGGATCAAAGTAGATCTGGTGGGCCATGGCTCTTGTTCTTGTATGGCCTCTGCCGTGTAATTTCCTAGGCCTGTTGGTGAAACCCCCCCCCCCCATTTTCCCAGCGTGGGGGCTCATGTACAAGTATCACAGACATGCATATTCCACCTTCCATACACAGTGTAGTGTTGAAAAGCTGTGCATAGCCAGCCGCCTTGCTGAAAGCGAAGCAAGCGAAACAACCGCTTGTGCCTCTGGATAAACCGTGCACAACTCCTGGGGAGGGGGGGGGAGACCCGGAAATTCGGTTGGATACCGGGGCCTTGGTCAGCAGCCAGAGCGAACCGACAGGCGAATCAAGGCTGTCGGCAATCGAAACAATCCTGCAAAGAGGCTTCAGGCCAGACTGGGTGGTGCGTGGTTGCGTGGACGGGCACCGGGGCAGCTTTCCGCAACTGGCGGTTCGGGGACATTTCGCCAGCTGCTGCTGCTGCTGCAGCCTGCACAACGGAACGTGCAGTGTGTTATGCCCTCTCGTCGAGACCGCCGCCCCCTTTTCCAGGTGGTTCATTGGCTG
This sequence comes from Coniella vitis, assembly GCA_011317545.1. Taxonomy (NCBI): domain Eukaryota; kingdom Fungi; phylum Ascomycota; class Sordariomycetes; order Diaporthales; family Schizoparmaceae; genus Coniella; species Coniella vitis. The sequence goes on from WUJK01000002.1 coordinate 4,475,376, forward strand.
TGAAGTAGGTAGGCACTTTGAAGCAACCGCGATAACTCGATGCGACGTCGACGAAAACGGACAGCAAGGGCGGACGGCACTTGCTCTGGCCCCTCCATGCGCTTGGACGCTTCGAGCCCGACGAATTGCTTCCGATATCTGGGCTAGAACAGAAAAGAAATCTCCATAAGTGTAGACACAAAGCCCCCCTCGGCCAATCACACGTCTGGGGCCCAACGGGAATATCCGTATGAGGGCATACCCACTTCAGCCACTCGATGGGGCCGGCGCACGAATCTCCACGCCCCTGGCTGAGAACGCAATAGTGTCATAGTATACACAGTAAAGCATCACAGCAGGTAAACCATGTATTTCCCACTGAAAGGTCAAGTGCCGTGGTGACATTCCGTAGACCTGCCCGTTGTCCGCACCGGTGGACCGGTTCCCTATGGAGCCAATCAGACACTCCATGTGCGCAGTATTCCACGGTTTGGCCGTCCTTGCGTAGTATCTGGCCGTTGCCTGTCACTGTAACTCCATACGTCGGCCCGCACCACAACCAGCGAATGAACAGGGAGCTCTGGATGATTGACGTTTGTGAATACTACCTGAAGTGGGTTGAATACCACTTTGCGTCGTCTACAATCTTCTTCCGAAGTATTATACTCCTCGCTCAGGTCATCGTCATTGTCTCCTTCCCTCAAGCCGTCCCCAAACATGCCCAGCCCTCTCCATGGTCCTTGACTTCGGCTTGCTGTTCCAGCTCACTCGCGAATCATACCAGTCAGAAGTCTGGATTGAGATCAAGCTTGGTGGTACTTCCACTAAGATTACTATGACGAGCAGAGTCTTGAGAGCAGAACAGTCTCTCTCAGCAGAACTCGGTGTGGAGTAATCGTTGGTCAGACTCATCCCCTTGATGGGTATATTGTCCATATTGTTCGTCCCCATCTTGGAAGGGCTTGGCCTCAGCGGGCCACCGTGTCCTTATTTGCCGACCATGGAGCCGCTAAGTAATTATAATTACAGAAATCAAGGGGTGTGGAATCCATTCCCTTGTGGTAGACAGACCCAACAGAAACCCGTTCCTCCTTCAAGGATAAAGGAGGGATGTTGGAGACTCGTGAGTATAATCCTGGCTTTTTCTATAGCCTATCGTACTGGTTAGGCTTGAGATGTGTATTTATTACTACTACACATCTCTCCTCAGAACGAGCCTTTCGTGACCGGGCGCTCTTTACAACGCATAGTCGTTAGGCTTTGGCAAGTCTTTGATCATCCGACGTTGCTGTCTGACCAAGTCGTCTCTCGCTGAGCTAGTGTCATCCTCAATTTCGTCCCTGATACGTCACTACACTGGCATGATAACCCCTCGTCTGGACGAACATGGCCAAGTATATATGTGCTAAGCAGTTGAATGCCCTTCCAGTACGAGCAACGTTTGTCGCCCAAATGCAAATACGGGCGTCGAGGCTCAGAAATGTCGGACGGTGGATGGCCTTCCAGATCTTTGATTCCTTGCCGCTAAAAGAAAAAGTTTACGAACTCGTCCAGCGTACTCGGCGGGAATGACTCTTGACAAGGTGAACTCTTATCTGAGAAAACGATTGGCCTGAAGCGGAAGCGGAGGCGCATATTATGATCAAGAGACACTGGGTCGTAGGTTGCCACCACAAGTACATAAGTGTTCAAAGAGTCTTGATCATCTGATTGGCTGCTCCATAGACCTAGATTAGCTGGGCCTTTTTTTCTTCCCTATCTTGCGGTAAATTAGCATACGGTGCTCTTAAAACGGCGCGGGTCGGATGAGCTCGTATCAAATCAATAAACTCCTCGGTAAGTACCAACACAATTTCAAGGCCGGATGTCGGTGATTGTACCCCCGTGGGGTATACGGCAAATCTTGATCCGGTCAGTCACTTATACATCTCGGTGGCACATGCAACCAATGCAGTGTTAGACTCGAGAGCGAAGCAGATGCTAGCATCACTAAGTGATATTTATTCAACTTTTGGTCGTCAATGTCCAGCTAACCTCATGTGGCGCGCTGATATGCCTAGCTTTGCATGAGAACTTGACGAGCTATTCCCAGACTTCCAGAGCCCTTGCTTCCCAGCCACTATGCAAAACGCCGGCCCACGAAACCAGGCAGGATCTCCTGGCCATCGGTCTCCTTGTAGCTACGCACACCCTTTTGCTGCCAAGTTTGCTTGAGTTTTGTAAATTCTGCGGTTCGGGATGAAAAGAAAAGAAAAGCAGGTTAGTAAGCCGCAAACCAACCACATGTCTCTCTCATCCGGCCTCCCAAAGACTTGGGAAAAGCAAAAAAAAGAAAAAGAAGGAGGGTTTTACTCACCCCCCATGGTGGGCACAGGGTGTCCGCCCCTCTCGAACTCGTTCTGTGTGAAGCCCTCGCGCTTCAAGACGGGAGAGTCTATTGTGTTGAGGACGAGATCGCTCTGCGGCCGCGCAAAGTACAGGAGACCCAGGCGGTCGACGTCGCGTTGGTCCTTGGGCGGTAGCGAGACTCGGTGGATGGTGCTCTTGATGTAGTTACCAGTCAGGAAGGAGAGTGTGTCGCAAGAATTGACGGTCAAGCTGCCGTCGAGGGGCTTGGCCCATTTCCAGTCGCCTGTCTTGTGGTCCTGATATGAGGTGTTAGTTGAAGAATTAAAAGAAAAAAAGAAAAGACAACAAGAGATTTTCTCGGTAAATGCATAACTTACCTTGATTTGCAAGGCAGCAACAGGCTGGCGGAAGAGCAGAGTATAGGTTCCCAAACTGCGGTCCCTGTTAACTTAAAGATCGATAGCGATGTGCATGCGAGTCTACTCACTCTGTGTGACCCGGGCTCCACAAGCCATCAGCGAGCTGGTCGATCTCTTCTTTCGAGAACTTGCTGTACTTCATGTAACGCAAATGGCTGTTTCGGATCGGGATGTCAGCAGCTAGGACATGCATAGTCGAAAAGGGAGGGGGAAGGGGGTCGATGTGAGTTTCAGTACCTCTCGTCCATGACATTCCACTGGTGTAGCTTGGTGAAGAAGTCGTGTGGCAGCTCGAGTGCAATTGCAGTGAGCGTAAAGAGGGGGTCCAGGACCTTGTCGTGCAGATCCTGTGAATGGACAGGGTCAGAGACAGGAAACATTCATCGCATGCAGAGCCTCCAGAGATATACTCGATCGGTCTGGGAAGATGCGCTTTGGACCCTGTGGACAAGCGTACCTTGGCGAAGGCCTCAATCTCCTCCAGGTTGTCCTTGATGAGCTGAGGGAGTGGCTGACGGTTGATGCGGCCGTCGTTCGTGTTCATGTTCCACACTTCTGTCTTGTCGTAAACGCCGCCGCTGAGCAGACGTCGGCCGCCGGGCCGGTAGCCCACGTACCCTCCGCGGTCGAGATCGGCTATGTACTTGAGCTTCTCTTCGGCTGGGAGATTGTAGAATTCGTGCCCCAGAGCCAACTGGCGGTCGACCTTTTCCTGCGGGATCCCAAAGTTGGTCACGTAGAAGAAGCCTTTGGTCCGGATGGCCTCAATGAGCTGCGCGGCGAGCTCCTTGTTGCCCTCCTCCGTGCCATACTTGGAGAGATCAATGTTGGGAACTGTAGGAGCGGAGCCAAGGGCTGATGTTAGATGACGATATGCTCTTGATGCCAGCAGTTGAGAGCTGGTGTTGGGGCAGAGTTTACTGACGGTCAGCCCAGTCGAGATCCTCCTTGGTCTCTGGCACGTACGAGTAGTGAGATATGTCGGTAGAGTGAGGCATTGTGTACTTTGCTTGTCCCGCTTGGGATCTCCGGTGCTTTGTGAGGGTGTGGGAACTGGGAAACGGCGGCTGGGTGAGACGCAAGAGCTTGTTGGCTTCCAAGGTGTGCTGTAACCATGAGCACCACGACGCTCACATTTGCTTTATATATATCCCCATTCACGGTTTCGCATTAGCAATCATGGCCACAAGCTCTCCAATACCCCTCACCCACCCATCCACACAATCCCAACGTACGGGCATGTTTCAGTGCCCACTTGGCCCCGGATGTCGGCCTTCTCGACCTATTAGTCGTGAGGCAGGCTATTGACGTGATCACATGGCAAATGGCGCAAACCTGACGTGCTTATCAGATATACCAACACACAGAACCGGCCCCGTACTCTGTACATTGGTAAATTCACACACGCGCAAGGCCTCGAGTATCCGTAGAGCATCTTGGCCCAAGTGGTCCATTTGTTGTTGACACATGGTACTTTGCATCGACTCAAGACCCAAGACTCCCGTGCAGGACGCTACTTTACGAACCCCGGGCAATCTTCGGCTCGAGGGCCTGCGCATCGTCCGCGCGTTTGAATATTTATGGACCTTGGATTCGGGCAGTGAAAGCGGCGAGTTGAGAGTCTCGGCTTTTTGGATCGCAACCGCCGTCTCGTGACACCTGTCGAGTCGTTGGCATAGCCCAAATCTTCTTCATCCCTGGTTGTGTGATCTGAGACTGCAGTGTCTCCGACAACTGCGTATCTCAGCAAGCCGAGAGCCGTTCATACTTTGAGCCAGAAAGTCCTGCATGCGACAGGTCAAGTAGGCTACCGGCCGGAATAATGTCCTAGGGCTGCTGGAGAATCAGAATATTTGAACGTGCCCGCTAACCAAATGCAGAGAGTCCACCATAATCCCGCTTCTGCTCTATACCTGGAAGGGCAAGTCGACGTCCTCGGATTGTCTTCCTCATTCTTTCAAGTCCGTCAGGTATATTCGGATACTCGTGAATCTTGAGAGATTTTAACGTTGCACCACCACTATCATGCTCTGTCTTGCTTCGTCGGTCCAGTCCAGGGTGCTGATGACTACTGGTCGGCGACAGCGATTTAGGAAACGATATCAAACACTCAACGCATCGTCGGTCGTAGACTCAGCTATGTAAAGAGCGCAACTGCCCAAGCCATCATCATTGAGACCCGCGGTATGAACAATGGATATACATAGTATCACACCGAGATTGCTGTGCCTAAGACGCACATCGGTGTAGTCACGTTCGCAGGAATGGGCGGCGGTCTTGTCATATCATACAACAAGAGGGTGAACAAGCTTGCTGGCAGTGCTCTAGAAGAGCAGCAATCCTGTCTTGACTGAAGGCGAAGAAAACCTTTAGCCTTTGTTCATCAGTCCTCATTATTGCGGCTCGTCAACGGTCGCCTAATTAAGCGCGCCAGTCTGCCTGTCAATGTGGAAGTATATATACCGCCCTCAAGTGCTTTCGTAACATACTGGCCTTGGAGAGAATGGTAGTCTGTCATGGCTTCTCACAAAGGCAGTCTATAGACTACTAGCTTATGTATAGACTTGTGTATCCGGGTAGCCGAGCACCCTCTGTACATTGTTGAATCCCACCGACACTGACACTGGTAAAGGTTTGCTCTTCATGCTCGGTCAGATGCCCAGAACTTAGGTAAACGAGAGAAGCCAGTATGGAATTCACACGAGTGGCGCGTTGAATCCTATCTATCCATCAGCACAACAGGGACGAGATGGGTCTTTGATGAGGCGTGTCGGAAGCTGGTATGACAGCCGGGTTTCTTTGGCCACCAGGATGACACCAATGAGACACGGTTGATGAGTGAGTGTTTTCTTTTTTCCACCAGTGATGGTGTGGTTCACTCAACGAAAGCGCATGCCGCAGCATCAAAGGCGCCAGTAAGCTTGGGCGTGAAGGAGCCGCCTTCTACGCCCTTCCGCCCTGGCACCTGAAGCAAGTTTTCTACGATTGGAATAGGCTGAGAACGCAAGTACTTTCAAGATTCCAATCAATCATATCGTCATGATGGATGACGTCTCAAAACGGTACTGCAACTATTACCGAGTACATACAGCAGTGCCATCCCAATCGTTTTGGGCACATCACCCAAGCTCCGTCAATCAGATGCGCAGAAGAATGATGCCACACGGAACATCAAGACGCAGTGTCAAGTCATGAATGTAGCAGCCAATAGGATATTGCTTTTTGATCGTTGAATCAGTCAGACGGAGCGATTAATTTCCTTGAAATCGGTGTAAGTGATGGCCTCGTGACGGTTGACACTGCATGCAACGTATAACCAAAAAAGAAGAAAAGAAAATACCACAACACCGGCCGATGGCCCCCCAAGATGGATAACCCCCGATGCTAATTTGGAGTAGCTAATCGTCAGAAGAGTGCATTTAAAAGCCTCACGTGAGAACTGGTGTACAATGTTCCAGCCATCGATACGATATGTTGGGATCTAGTCGGGTCATCCATCACATGTGAGGGTCATATCGATAAGCCACTACGCCAGTACATAGTATAACATTGTCTGTGTCTATAAACACCGACGATTATCATTCGACTTGGGCTGAAGAGATAAGGTGGGATTTCTGGAGACTTTTAACAGCTTCAAGAGTTGCTGTTTGGTATACTAACTTACATACGCACCCCATGAACGACGTGCTGCAATGATATTGCTGTTGGCCGATTCAGATGAACTCGAGTCGCCCACCAAGGATCCGAATCCCAGCGCGATCAAGAAACCACGTTACAGCCTGTCATACTTTTAACTGGTGGTACTGCGCGGTTTTCTGGGACCCCAGTGATTTGTTGCGTCTATGGGTGGGCAGATCCTGCATACATATACACAGATATGGCAAGCTGCCGCGCAGTGTTCTGCTTATGGCTCGCTGTATGGTACAAATATCATAAAAAGGCTGGCACAGAACGTGCTATTCTACCATTCCAGGCCATCACCACCTTGATATGTGATCTAAATATGACCAGGATATAAGCTCATTGTGATCTCGTCAAGTACAAACAACTCATCCTGAGCCAAGATCAAAAATGTATACCCACCTCCTTCTTATCATCGTATCAACCGTCCTTGTTCCCAATGTGCCGAGCGTGCTCGCCAAACAAAGTCCATTCACACGCGCCGCAGCCCTCAAGGGCAAAACCAGCGAACGCTGGAACAATGCAGCACGTCGAGCTACTTCCCCTCCTCCTTGGTCAGAGAAACGCACGTCGAGTGAGGCCCCTAGATTCTTGACGGCAGAGACACAGCGTAAGAGATATTCTGGAAAACACTCGGAAGAAAACAGCGCAAGCTACTTGCCGCTTGTGCAGTATCCCCCCTATGCTTGGGTTATTTTGATACTAACAAAAAAGAGCAACCGAAATAGCATTCGTCGTCAATGGCAGCAATATCCCCAAAGTCAACTTCGACGTTGGCGAGTCCTACGCCGGTAGACTCCCCATCACCGACAACCTCAGCGTTACCACAAACACAACGGCCAACGAACTCTTCTTTTGGTTCTTCCCTTCCACCAACCCCCTCGCCAGCAAGGAAATCACCATCTGGCTCAACGGCGGACCCGGGTGCAGCTCCCTCATGGGCCTGCTACAGGAAAACGGGCCCTTTCTCTGGCAGGACGGCACGTACAGGCCGCAACGCAACCCGTTCTCCTGGACGAACCTGACGAATATGGTGTGGATTGATCAGCCGCTGGGCACAGGTCTTTCCCTGACGACGGCCGAGGGGGCGTTCACGGTGACGAACGAGACGGTGCTTGCGACGGACTTTGCGCGATTTTGGAGGAATTTTGTCGAGACGTTCGGGATGCAAGGGTTTGATGTTTATCTGGCAGGGGAATCGTACGCTGGGTATTGTGAGTTGCTTCTTTTCTGCCTCTCTTTCTATTTTTTCTTTTTCCTTCTTCCCCTCTTCTGGGATCGAGTATAGACCTGTGTGGCCAGCATGGGGAAAAAAAAAGTTAATCTTGCACCATCCCACCCCAGACGTGCCATACATAGCCAGCAACTTTCTCGACCAGAATGACACGACGTACTACAACCTCAAAGGCATCCTCCTCAACGACGTCATAATTGGCACCGATGTCGTGACGTACGACGTGCCAGCCGTGGCCTACATGAATGCATGGAACAACGTGCTCACCCTCAACGACACGTTTGTCGAGGCCGTCAACGAGCGCAATGAAGCCTGTGGGTACAAGGCTTTTGCAGACTTTGCCCTCCAGTTCCCGCCGCCAACATGGCCACTTCCAGATCCCCTTTCGTTCGCTACAGGGAATCTGACGCAGGCCGATTGTGACCTCCTCAATGATGTATATGAAGCAATCTTTTATAAAGATGTGGGTTCTTTTTTATTTTGTCAAAGAAAGTTTATGTCTTTTAGGGGGGATTGTACCGACTGATGATTCTGAGACGTTCAGCCTTGCTTCAATCAATATCACGTGCTGGATACTTGTCCGTGAGTTTCACTTGTGCTATACTGCCATCCCTTAGTCGAGTACCAATAGCTAAACTGCGTGTCTAGCTATCCATGGAGCGTCCTGGGCTTCCCTTCCCTCGGGGACGGGCCCAATAATTACTTCAATAGAAGCGACGTGCAACAGGCACTGAATGTGTATCCCCACGTCAACTATGCCGTGTGCGGCGAATCAATTAGTTTCATAGGGTCATCTTTCGACGACAGCCAGCCGTCGACATTTGATGTTTTGCCCAAGGTGGTGGAGGCGACCAACAATGTTATTATCGGCAGCGGCGCTTTGGATTTCGTGGTTGTGACGAATGGCACAGTCATTGCACTTCAGAACATGACATGGAATGGCGCGCAGGGCTTCTCGTCGTCTCCCTTTTCTGACAAGCTCTTTGTCCCTTACAGCCCGACTATAGGACTCGCAATCGAGGAGAATCTCTATGAGAGCGACATTCCCGCCATCAATGTTGGTTTGTTAGCCGGTGGAGGGTACTACGGCACAACGCACACCGAAAGAGGCCTGACATTGGTGGTGGTTGATCTCAGTGGGCACGAAATTCCTCAATACGCGCCCGGAGCTGCGTACAGGCAGCTTGAAATGCTGCTGGGACGAATTGACAACTTGACTGAGTTTGGCGACTTTACGACACAGTCTGGGAATTTTACTGACACCACACCGTTGTGAAGAAAGATATAGCTTGATGGATCAACAAAAAGGAAGGAAGGGGAGGGGGAGGGGAGGAGGTCAAAAGAGATAGTCGGCCGCGAAGTTCCCATTATCACATTTAGTTGCTTTGAAGCTGACCTTGTCGAACGATGAGCGATGAGGGCGAGATGAAGTGCGTGGGACGTTCCGGGTGATGTTCCTCTCCCTAATGGATGAGACAGATACCAAACTGTCACAATGTAAGATGCCCTTGCCGCCACCTGCTGTCGATAGGCAGAGGTATGAAAAGGCAGTCTGTCGGTCATGACCAGTACCGACTCCAGATGGCAAATTCTTCTTTCGATCCTCGATACTCAAAGTCGACCGGCATGACATCGGCAAATGACTCCTTGACGGCATTGGGCTCCCTGAATCGGCTAAAGAAGGTGTTGAACGCCAACTTGGGGACAAGGCCTCGTGTTTCAGGGTTGATGGAGGGATTCCTGGAGCGAGCAGCATTGTTATGCTCGGCCACGGGCAACGGAGTTCGGAACCAGACACAGCGCGGGGTGGCGTTGAAGGCCTTGGCGAGATCAACCCAGATCTTGCGCGTGTCAGGATCTGGGTTCGTGTTGTCAACCGCCACTGACTTGCCCTCCGCAAGCAATCCCTTGGCGGCTTTGATGCACTTGTCCCGAGTCTTGAGCTCATCCTGGTTCACTCTCACGTAGCCCAGAGGCTGCAGGTACCGCCAAAAGAAAGTCGACTTGCCGGCTCCTGGAGGACCCGAAAATACGACAAGCTCTGTATCGAACTTTCTTTCAAAGACAATATCACTTGGAGGATCCTCGTGCGCGTACGAGGACGGCTCAAAGTCTCTTTGGAAATCCCGGGGCGGCTGGCTCAAAAAGAACTCTTCTGGGGTCTCGAAGCGCACACCGACATTATGCGCAAAGTTACGGTCTGAACAGCTAAAGTCCTTGGCGACAGCTTTTGCTGACCCAGATGAAGGCTTGGCGACGCGGCCACCAGCATCGCCAATGAAGTAGCTCTCCTCTTTCGCGATGCTCTCGTCGTATAGTTTGTAGTCTCGACACATCTGGTCCCACATCCCGGTGCATGGCTTGCGAAAATCGTCCTTTGCAGTCGCGGCGTAGATGCAGAGGGGAATGTCGAGTTCAGTAAGGATGGCAGTGAGCTTCTGCTTCCAGTTGGGCAGTCGCTTGGTGTTCTTGGGGCCTTTGGCCTTGGCATCGTGTTCGAGGGCGAGGCCGTTCTGGTTGGAGAAGATGATGACGCGAAAGCCCTCATCGTAGAGGGAGCGCAGCTTGGCCGGGACAACTGGGTCCCACCACTTCCAGTCGGCAGGATCATCGCTGAACTTTTTGCCCGAGGCGGTGAGGATGAGAGTGCCATCAAGGTCGAAGGCAGCGACCCGTGTTCTTTTTACGGAGGCATCTTCGGTCCCGTACTTTTTGGAGCTGTGATAGCGTCCGAGGAGCAGTGTGGCTGGGCCGTCGTTGCCCTTGGGGGAGTGCTGGGACCAGTCGACCTTGGCGCCGACCTTTGGCTTCTGGGAGGTTGGAGTGAAGAAGCTGGCAACAGTGCTTTCTGGTAAGTGGGTGGCCAGCCAGCCAGGTCAGCACGCAGGATGGGGCAGAACTATGGCGAGAGACTGGACTGCAACCTACTGGTGACGTTGCTTTGGATCGGGGCCCTTCGTTTGACGGGTGGAGGCGAGATGGACGGGTCGTTGGTGTCGTCGGCGGGGCGCTTGGCCGACGAGGAGGGCATTGCGGTGCCGTGTGGATGCGCCGTTTCGGAACGGCTGGGGCAGAGGCTGGACTGTGGGCGGGGTGACGCGATGGTTGCGATCTGGAGGGAAGACGGCGTCGTTCGGAGATAAGCGGCGCGTTGTGCTGCGATGACAATAGGCCGCATTGTTTCTTGGTTGGCTGGGCTAATTGGGGCAAGGCGCATTTCACATGCCTGGGATGGTGATCAGTCGCACTTGCTGCTGCTGGGTGCTTGGGGGCAGAATAATTGTAAGGCAGGCTGCAGCCAAGGCCGATAACGGCGTCTGGATGCGCCAAGTCGCTAGCGATTCTTGGTACATAAGTTCCTTGGGCTTCTCGTCTGCCCACCCAGCCACCCAAGCATGAAGCCATCATGGAAATTGCCCTGACAAGACCGATTGTTTTACTGCGTGTACTGTGTACATAGTAAAGGCTATCGGCTCATGGTACCCCAGATTCGCAGTAGGATACGAAAATCCGGGGAACTGAGGCTGCAGGTACCAGTCTTTGGAGGGGCGCCTCGAAACTTTTTTTGGACGACTCTGATGTATCGAACAAGACTGCTAATGAGTAGGTCCTTGATAGTGCAGGATTGCAATCTCTTTTGCCTTGGCTCACTCGGCGAGGCCAAGACCAGCACACACACAACGAGACATGGACCCCTACTCGCGAAGCCACCCGACAATTCTTTCCAAGGGCAAAACCATCTCATTGCTGATTCAGGCCTGTGATGGATGGGCGACAACCGTCCGAGCATTGGCAGCCTACTGTATCAGTCATGCAACAAGATACGGCTGCGAGGTTGCACCACTGACAGGCTCGCATTGGTAGATGGAATCAGAAACAGAGATCGTGGCAAGACGCGGGATACGATAACAGTCAGTCAACAGTCTCAAGACTCATACCGCCGCTGGCCTCTGATGAGGGAGGAGTGTCTTGGGCAACTGGCACGGCGAGGTTAATGATTCCTCGTTCTTCTCTGCTCGCAAGGTTGGCGGCTGTATGTGTGTGAATGTGTGTGTGTGCCCTATGCAGGAACGCTGCTGGTGTGCTTTGTCAGCCAGTTATGTAGCAATTACAGCATGAAATGACGTCTCATTGGGCCATTTTTTTCCTTATCAGCGAGGCTCACTTGGCTCAAGAGTCTTGCAGTGCGGGGAACGTTAAGTGCTATGGGTCGATGTGAGATAGAAATGGCGTGTTTGGGCTGCGCCGTGCTACATGCATAGTAGTACCTAAAATGCAGCAGACCTGGGCAAACTGGCAAAAATCAGCGACAGAGTGAAACACGCGTGTGGCCCTCCGGCTTTCGGACCCTCGGTCAAAATGGCGTTATGGCGCGGGTGCCGGCTGGTTGCCCACTGTAGCCCCGCTGAAGAGGTGTGCTGCAAGTGTGCTGCAACTGTGCTGCCAGCCCTGCCAACGTGCTGCAGTAGGCCTTGGGCTAACCTGTGACGAGCCCTCTCCACCCAAGCATATGCCCTACCGCGGCTTAGCACCTGCTGAGAGAGCCTGCAGAACGCTGGCCCTTGGGGACCATCACCCACAGACCACCTGCAAGCTTGTGATTTTCAATCCTCCTTCACCGGCCCACTTTTCTTTTGCTTGCGAAATCCGCGTGCTGCAGTATTGGTCGTGCTTCGGCTGGCTGCTTGCGTCCGACTTTAAACATCCGCCCGCTCCCCGCCCGCCCGCCTTCCTGCCACCACCTGCTCCTCCTGCTCAGCACTTTTCCTTTCCTCCTCCTCGGCTGCCGTTCCAGTTTGCTCTCCTTTGTAGCCTTGCGCGCCTTGCTTCGACCTCCTCCTGTCTTTTCCCTCGACTGAGCACACTTTCCATCTCAACCGAACAGCCTGCGCCGACGTTAGTTTCTTATCATTCCGGTCCATTCCGCAACGACACGTTTATCTCAAAAAAAAGGCAAACCGCCCACCAAGCTTGACCGCACGTCCAGTTTCCGCGCGATTAGAAGAACAACAACTCCTGACAACCAAAATACCCACATATAAAACGTCAAAATGTTTGCGACAAGAGCACTGCGTCAGGCCGCCGCTCACGCTGAGCGCGTGCCCTCCATCCGCTTCCTCGGAAAGCGCACCATTCCTTGTACGTTGCCTTCCTTTGCTCCGCGATCTGGTCGTCGGCTTGCCCTTGTTGCAATAGCAACAAAATCCTTGCCAGAACATCACATGCTAACCGCCTCCACAACAAAACAGCTTCCGTCGACCACACCCCTCAGCCTCACCCAGCCTCTCCCACCAACTCGCTGCCCGAAAACTTTGGCCAGACCTCGCATGTTTCCTTCTCTGAGTACCGCCAGCGCTCCCAGCAATACGGCCCTCTGCAAAAGACGTGGAAGCGTAGCGCAGACTCGGGCATTGGCTCTGCGCCTGCCGCGGCTCTGCCCTCCATTGCCCCGGCAAAGGGCACCTTCTTCGACCGTGATGAGCTCCCTGCCCGCTTCAGACGCAGCATCTGGTCCGCCGAGGAGATTGAGCTGATTGAGAGCGGCGGCGCCTCGTTGGCTGCTTGAGTGGTGTGAACATGAACGGTGCCTTTTGTGTACAACCAAATCGATCTTGCTTTGCCTTGTTGGGAAGGAACGGAAAAGAAAAGGGATAGGGTTTGCATGTGCATTTCCTCAGCAGAAGAACGGGAGAATATTTTCATCAAAATCTCCACAAAGTCAACACTACGGGTCGCGGCAGCAGCAGCATCATCAGCGGTCAACCCGCAACACCAATTCGGAAGAGGCCAGTCCGCTCGCTTCCGAAAAGAGCGATGACGCAACAGTGCTTCTCTCAGATTTTTCTTTGCCAACTGCTCTGACGAGTACTTGATTTCTCCAAGGTCGCATCGGCCGTCCATGCCGTTGTGTGTTTTTAGCGACACGTTTTTTTTTTTTCCAGAGACAAGAGAGAGAGAGAGAGACAAAGAGAGTGACTTCAACTCACTCGCGTATCACTGCCAACGCTTGTCATCGAAGGGTGTTCTAGCGGCCCATTAACTACGTGGGCCCGTTTCTCGCCCTGGCGATTGTTCCTATATTTTGTCGTTACAGAGTTTCGTTACGCCTGATGGAACAGAAGTTCATGGCCAGAGTTTACTGCTGTCTGTGTCACGACACAGCATGTGTTGAGTTGAGCGGCCAGGCGTTAAGGATATCAAAAGGAATACAAAACAACCTATTACCTACCTACCTGCCACAGACCCACAAAGACCCAAGTTGAGCGTAATGAATGTTGGTGACTGACTTGCAATATGCATAAAGTACTGACCGAACGTCGTACAATCTGCGAGCAAGCCAGGCATGAATCCATAATTGACTTCGAGTTATTAGCAGGTCAAAGCCTCGCTCACCATCGCATCTAAAACAGGCACGTCCACACGCCACCAATTACAATCAGCCTGCATCTCCAAACAAGATATCACTATCTCATGATTTCATGCTCGTCTCACATTCTACGAGGTCATCCTTTTTCCTCGTCCGTCTCAGCTTCATCATCCGAGTTGTCATTGCCCACTTTTACCACTTCCTGTTCGCTGCCCTAGCCAAACTCATCCTCGTCCGATCCCGTCTCTCCATCATCGACCACAGCACCAATCTTTTCAAACCACTTCTCGATGCACGACCACACATGCTTTGAAGATCTGTCTATATCGATGCTTGGCGGCAGGTCGAGGAGCTCGATATACTTCAGAAGGCTTGGCGGGCATGCATTTTCGCTACTTCATTGGAGATGATCTAGATCCAGACCACTGGGCCCTCACAGTGGCGGGGGGAAATCCTACTGGTGGCTATTCTTTGCTATATACCTGCCAAGAAGGCGGCTGGTGGCGGCGGCGGCGAGCAACGCGTCGAGGTTAGCAGCCGAACAGGTGAGGGCTGGGCGGGATTGACAAAGTTGAGAGGGTTGGCGGGTAAAGTGGCGGGGTAACTTTTGTAGCTTTTTGATGGCAATAAGGATGATGGCTTTGGGAGGTGGGCGTTTGCATGGGATACACAAGTTCTGTGTCTTTGCTAAGACGTCGACAGCGTATCTCTATGGCTCACCATAGACAGCCTATCGTCAAGCCAGCGTGCGTTCATGACCTAGAATTTGGACAGTATGTCGTATGGCTTGAGAATAGGTCTCACGCGCTCCAGTGGCGTCAGCACTAGGGATTGGGCGCTGGGTATATGTGCAAAGAGAGCATGGTTCAAGTGACTTTCTTCGTCATCTCGCACGAAAGGGGGCGAGACTGTCTTGGTTGCTTCGACTGTCAACTAATACTTGTTTTGTGCACCGCCTCGTCATATGCCAGAAGCGGGAGGCTGTAAGGCGGGCTGGAAGACGTGATGCTATGACCCAGTCAGGAAGGTATATATCCCGAAGTATGGAGCGGGTATGGACAGCCGCCGAGCCTTTGGTGAAGCAATGCCTGTCGATTTTTCGATCTCCTCGAAGGCTTTGAGGTTCTTCCACGGAGTAACAAGACACGAGCCGAGGTCGATGGTTTCAGGGGCGACGGAATGCTAATTGACTTTTAGGATGATGGAGCCGGGAATCTCTTTGCTTGAGCACCAGTTGTTGGCTTATTAGGTCATCATTGTGCGCATCTACTGAAGTGGGACCACACGAATGGCTGCTATCTGCCGCCTCTGTTGGGTTGGAAGGGTTCTCGTCGTGAAGAACAGCAAGAAGGACGAGGAGGTTATCGCGCTGTTCTGGCTCCACCATGTCCCGACTTGGGCGCGAGACTGACGCTGCCGTCGCTCGATCAGCGCTGCTTAACCGTCAATGGTTTGCCTTACAGTATGGTTGTGTTGTGTGTTCTGCCCCAGTCCACAGCACCTACGGCTGTGCCTGCATGTCTCGCATAGCCGGGCGACATGGCCGGATTGGGCTCTGCGAAACAGGCTGTGGTGGGCACGCACATTCCAGATCCTCGCTTCCCACACACGCGCTGGTCACAAAGAAAGTCAAGATCCCTTCCACCACAAAACCAGCATACCAGCGCTCTGTGCAAAGCTACTATGACTGAAACCAACGTGTGTCGACAACACGGCCATCACGTGATGCTCGTTCACGACATTTGCCCATGTTGCCAGTGCTTGCTGCACATGCGCCAAGCCTTGGCCAAGCCCAACCAAGCCGGCACATCAGGCACACCCAGAACGGCCCGGGCCGCCCAGGCTGTTACCAATGCTTAGTTCAGCCTGGATGGCTGGCGAGGAAAAGGGAAAGGGCCAAGCAGGTTTCCATCCAACGGCTGGGGGAGAGTGACCTTGGCCTTGGTTGCGAGTGCAAAGGGCTCTGGAAATCGTGAGCTGCTACGGGTTGGCGTGATGTCCACCCGAATGTCTTCTATAAATCAGCGGATAAGGTCTCTTGGCCACTGGCATCTCCATGGAGACAGACAAGGGCTAAAGACTCTTGCTTTGTTTGGGAAAGAAACCCTCTGAGCCAGACAAAAGCACGTATCGAGTGTGCAACACAAGATCCATCTCTGATTCTGGGTCAGCAACACTTGCGATGGCCTTGTTGCAGCCCACATCCACACCCACTGTGGCCTGGTAGCCCTTGAATCAACCATACCGCGGCACTCTGCGCAATAGTTTGTGGACTGCCATCTCTCAGCAAATGCTTTCCTTTGTCCGCTAACGTGTGGGCGTGCGCTAAGCACAGACTATATGCTTATACTATATAACCACGACAGTCTGTGTGGCGCTCGCAATTTGCCAGCCGAATGGAGAACCACACACAACACTGCATCAGCTGAGCGTCAACTGTGTTGGACTGCGAGCCATACATAGGATACGGGGCATGTCGAGTGCAGATCAGTGCGGGGCAGTGTGTGGTTTGTCTCAGGAGAGAGGTATCCAGCTATCCTCGCCCATACCGTCCCCAGGTCTTTTGGGTCAACAAGCCGCGGCTTTTTATGCTTGTATGCTTGATTGCTTGCCAGTTTCGAAGTCTGGGGTAATCTACAAAAGTAGTAGAGTCATGCTCGCCAACGGATAGGGCGGCATCTTCCCTGGTTGTGAGCGGTCACCACCCGTCGTGCCAGCAAGTTCTGTCTCTCAGCATTTGTGCAAAGCCATCTCAAAGTCAACCGTCTGAAGCTGTGGCTTGGGCGAGGACACAGGGGTCTATCGTGGACGTGCAGAATACGGTTGCCAAAGATAGTCAGGCTATTGCGACAACACCAATGTCATCTCTACTGTCGAAAAGCTAGTCATTCGCGTCCCCCCCCCCCCCCACAGCCCGGGCAAAGCAGACTCTGTGTCCGTCCGTGTCCCACTATACAAAGTATGCGTGCTTGAAAAGTGGACCCGGCGTCGCCCAGTATCTGGTCTGGACGCGCAATCCGCCGTCGTCATCCTGTTCGCCAAGCTGCCATGTCAGGATGGGGAAAGGCGTCGCGTGCCTGGTTATTCCTTTTCGATGGGCTATGCCAGGCTCGCTCATTCATAACCCGCCGCCATGTGCTGGAGTTCTTGCCTGGGCGGCGGTCAATTGGTGTTCGCTTCGGGACTTGTGGAGGACCAGACGGTTTTTGTTTTATTTTTTACATCTTTTTTCTTTCCTTTTTTTTTCTTTTTTTTTTTTTCTTTGGCCTTTTGGTCTTCGTATATCTATTGACTAATGCCTCTCGTGACTGGAATTCTACTGGAATATATTTCCTAAAGCTTCGGCCAGATCTCAGCCCAGTCTCACCTTTTTTACTCTGCATATGTCTCAAGCAGCAGACCAGGAACCCCGTTTTTTGTTTCTCTGACTATTTGGGTGTTCGTTTACGACAAACGCATTTCTGTTTGGTTTCAATCCGGGTCTTCACCTCGAATATCCTCTGGCCGCTCGCCACATCACACACTGACGAGGCCCGGATGCAATAAGAAACGGGTGGAGCCACAGAAAACACAAAATCCGCCATCATGGCGCTCTTGCTGGAGGACGGGATATGGCCGCTGAAAGAGGAGCACCGAAGCTCGAGATCATGTCTGGCCTCAGCACTCTGGAGATGGCGAATCGTGCGTTTGGTTCTGCGTCCAGGCGTGCTTCTGTTGCTACTCGTGCTCTCGACCGTCGAGTTCATCTGGATCGCCTCGTCAGATCCGTCGTGGGAAGCGTTTGGTTCCATCGCGACCCTGGTGCGGCCGGATATCAGTCTTGTACAAACAACGACGGTGCCCCCGGCGACGACCTTTCTCAAGAATGGCGATCTGTCCAAGATAGCAAAGGATAATAAGCTGCCCCGGCAGCCGGTCGCCGTCAACTCCCACCTGGAACTCTTGCGAGATCAAGGGCGTTATCTGGAGGCCTGGGTTGCTCGCGGCGAGGTTCTGGAAGGCCTGGACTTGAGCAAACATGACTTTATTGATGGACTCTGGTCCTGGTAAGCCCGTCTCCATTGTGCCTCGGCCAGGTTGGCAGCAATACCGTCCATGACTTGGGTCACTAAACAAGTCGCAGGGTCAACGGTAGCGACACACGCCACGGAGCAGCCCGAGCATTCTTTTCGAAGGACCCCTCCACGGCCAAGCTCTTCTCCGACTCGGACACGGCCGCACGGTTCCGTGACAACGACGAGCTGAAATACAGCCTTCGAAGCGCCACAGCGGCCCTGGGTGGCTACCTCCGAACAATCCACATCATGTCGACCGACTTTTGGCCCAGCGGGCTTCCCAGCCTCAAGGACCATGCCGAACAGCTGCAACGCTTGTCCGAGGGCCTGAACGCCAGCAAGAGCACCGCCTTCTCCGGGCAAAGCGACGCCTTTCACATCGAGACGGGCCTGCTGCGCTACGGGCAGATCCCCCAGTGGCTCGACGTCAGCCACGCGGATGTGAGGCTCGGCGACCGCGCGCGAGTTGTCGAAGACGAGGCGCCCGCCTTGCGGATGCACCACGACTGGAATCTGTTTACCGACTTGCGAAACGTGGACCATGGCACGCAGCGCCGCCCCGACGATATGGGCGAAGCGGCGCTGTTGCAGCACAAGCTAGACGTCCTGCCGACCTTCAACAGCGGCGCCATGGAGGCGTCCCTGGGCGCGGGCGTCACGGACCTGGCCGAAGCCTTCTTCTACAGCAACGACGACTTCTTCTTTGGCTGCAACCTCACCACCGCCGACTTCTCATCCCCCTTGTACGGCCCCGTCTACCACATCGACCACAGTCTGCCCCTGCTCGCCAATGAAGCCCCCGAGGCGGAGCTCGGCGAGCACGCCAGCCTCTCGTACACCACCTGGCTGCTGGGCGAGCGCTTCGGCCACCGCGACCGCTACTACATCAAACACATCCAAAAGACGCAGCTGCGGCCCCTGATCCAGGAAGCGCAGCTCATGTACGGAAACGAGCTGGCAGAAACCGCCCACCAGCGCTTCCGCGGCACGGGCAAGACGGTCAACATCCACCTGCTGTCGTACAACTTCAACATCGAGCGGCACCGCGAGGCCCTGCTGTGGTCCTATTTCGTCGCGCGGGTCGACCAGGACGGCGACGGCTGGTACGACGACGACGAGCTCGAGGACGCCTGGATCGACCTCGGCTTTGGCGGCGGGGCGGGCAAGATCTGGGAGCAGGCCCCCGGCGCTGTGCCCTTGCCCTTGCGGGACACCATTCTCGACGCTTCGGTGCGGCGCAACCTCGACAGGGCGCGCTTCTCGCCGCCGCACAGCACCCAGCTGCTCTTCTCCAGCCAGGACGGGTACTCGCTCGTCGACTTTGAGCCCGTGCACCACAACGCGCCCCCGGCCGACAAAGCCTGGCCCAAGTACCAAAAGGACGCCGCGCTGCTGGACTGGGCCGCGTGCTGGAGCGAGGCCGTCGGCGACCAGCCCGTCGAGCTGTTCAAGCACATGGCCTTTGAGCAGCCGCGCTGCGGGGACTACCTCGTGACGCTGCTCGTGGCGCGCAGCGGCCTGCGCGGCCTGTCTGCCTTTTTGCCCGCCGCCGAGGCCGCCTTTCCGCGCGTGGCGAACGCGGTGGCCCGCAGCCAGACGACGCCGCACCTGCCGCTCAACGACCGGTGGCGCGACGCCGACTTTTCGCTCGAGGCGGTGGCGCGGCACACGGGGTGGGCGCAGGCGTCGCGGCGCGTGTTTGCCATGCTGCTGATCCAGCGGTACGCGTACTCGGTGGCGTACTCGCCCGAGAGCTTCCAGATGATCAAGAGCGTCAAGACGGCGGAAACGGCGTTTGGCAAGATTGAGAGCGGCGGCGGGCGGCTGGGCTATGCGTTCATGGGCATCAACGACGATATGGCGGGGACGCCCGAGATGATTGACGCGACGGTGCGGATGCTCAAGGAGTGGATGGAGAAGAATTGGCCGGCGGACGGGTTTCGACTGCCGTATGAGCGGGCGGCCAGACAGTGACGATGTGGATGATCTGGTTGCGGAGGAGTAATTTCTTTTTGTTGTTGCCGTTTGTCTTGTTTTACCTTGGATCCACAGCACTTGGTTTCCAGAAGATGTGCAATATACCCATCGTCATGTTTTATTCTTTATGAAAAGGTTGCCTTTGTATGCATTTCTGCCCGTTGTGCTTTCTGTAGTATCGTGGTTTGATGTTCTTTGATTTGTGACTGTCGCTGCACTCCTGAGATGATTCCAGCCTTGATATGAATCTGTACCGGAATAGCCCAGCATGTTCATTAGGTATCGTATATCCATTGCAAAAGGGTTTCATGGGACGGACTAGCCAGCCTTGGTTCTTTTACATCCAACCTTCAGTTGGACTCATTTCGATACGTTGAGTCAACAAGCAAAACAAACGGTATAGTTTCTCTATTGGAAACTCTCGCTCCCAAGGATTGAAGCAAAAGTATCGCAAGCAAAGGTGATATAGACCCGTCCCTCCCCCCCCTCCCCTCGTGCTAAGATAGACAAACACTCGCTGGACATACGACCATTCCATTCCCAGCCACCGTCTGCTTCGGGGAAGATGGCCCTTCTACCATTGTATTTATAGTACCATGGCAGCAACCAAGCCTAGGACGAGCCCATCGGCAGAGAACCCAAGGCTGGACGCAGCGCCCGTGGAAACAACAGAGCTAGTTGTTGACGACCCGGCCGATGTAGCTGATGATGTGGACTTGACCGACGTCGTCTCGGTGCTCGCCGTCTTGGTAAAGTTTGTCGACGTCTTTGTGCTGTGTGTAGTTGTTGCAGTCACATCGAATGTCGAAGTCGGGGTGGCACTGCTGGTTGTTGAAGTCACTGTGTGCTGCTCGTGGTCGGCTAAACAAAACAATCATTAGCCCCAGTCTTCTTCTTCTTCTTCTTCTTCTTCTTCTTCTTCTTCTCTTATTATTTGTTTTGAAATGAAAATGGTTGCGCTGCCTCTCGCCTTGAAACCTACAATAGACATATGTTCCAACCACACTGCAGGAGCTATTCTCACAGCAGTTACCGCCGTGACCACAGGTATATCCACTGCCACAGTAGTAAGAATGGCCGCAGCACGTGTCCGAGGTGGATATGCAGATATCGCCGCAGTATTGCTCGTCAGAGGAGCAAGTGAGACGCTTCACCGCAAGGCCGTCGAGGCCCAAGCCACGACTTGCTTGGGCCAGGCAGAGGGAGAGGATGGAGAGAGCCTTGAGAGACATGTTGAAGGAATTTTGTAGAAAGGAGGCAGTAAATGTTGGTTATGGGGTGGCGATACTGACAAAGTAGTCCGACTGGAATGATTTGACTTGCCTCATAGGGCGTTGAAAGCTGGAAGACAGTGCTGTTATATATATGTCCTTGATCGACGTTTGATCTGTCGACATAGAACGATGACGCCCAGTGGAACGTACGACACGCCCTCGGTTCAAGTTACGAGAAGCTTCAAGCCAAGATACTTGCCTCTCGAGCCTTGTGTGCAGTGATTTTCGATCTTCGACTTGCCGCCCCCAAAACAACCAACAAGTCCAGCTTGGGAGTTCCTGGCACTGCCACAACGAGCCAGCTGTGAATCACACCAGCGAATGCCGTGGCACCCGTACATTTGGCGCCGCAGTACACAGACATGACGAGAGGAAACCACCAAGAGTTTGCTTGATGCATCGCCATGTGGTTTCACGGTTCTTTCGTGCCTGAGGAAGATGCCCCAGGTCAAAGAGGGGTACTGCTCCATTAGCCATCAACCGGTATTCTTCCTAGAAACGGCCAGGTCGAATCACGAGCCTCTCTTGATCGAAATCCGGCCTCTTGCCCCAAGCATCATGCAGCCACAGCCTTCTTGATACCCTGTCAAGCTGAATATAACGTGGCTATGCCTGCAAGTCTTTTTTTTTTTTGTTATTCTATTCCCAAGTCTGGGGCCTGTTTAGATACGCACTTCTAACCACTTTACCACTGCACCTATGAGCCCATTTGTCACCGACAATACACATATTCTTTGCGTTAATCATGTGGAGTTCGAGTATCGTGGCAGCAAACATGATTCGCTCCTGTCAACAGTTGGCGACGGAGGCGTCTGTTATGACCTCAACACAAACGTTGGTTGCAACCATGTGTCGCATTCAAGGCTCGGAAGACCGAAGTCTATGCTTTTTATCTCCGCGCTGTCTGCCCCGGGACGCTTGGTTCTAAATGTCGAAGTTGTAAATATATAGAAGAAGCGTCGTACTTTAAAGAATGAGCACTCCCTTTGTTTCTGTGGTAGAACGGTAACAGCCTTTTATTTTGGCTCGTAGATATTTGAATCAAGGGACCGGGTCGCGTGTGAACCGATGATGGTATGAGGTGCCTTCTTGAATGCCGTTTATGATACTATATATTTTCTGTAGATAGCAAAGTCTTGTACATCAATCGGACTCCACGAAGATAGAAAGTCGATGCTGCTGCACTACGAGGACGAAAAAGAATATCTCTTTGTGTAGTTCCCGCGGCTGCTTTATATTCTTGACACTCTCACGCCAGCCGTTTCTTCACAAAACGCGAGGCCTCCCTTGTGTTCCACGATTTGCTCTTCTCGTGTGAATCATAACGGCCAATCAGGTTTCTTATATCTTATGGAGAGTGAGTCGTGCCTAGCCACCGGGGTATGCTGGATTACAGACAACACAGCCAGCTCTCCGTTTGTGAATCTTATTTGTAGACGAATATCGGCATGTGATAGATCGTAAAGGTATGGGGTACCGCACGGATTTCAATCTGCGGCACAACCATAGCAGAGTATTTTGATTTGGTATATAGATCAAGGTCTAGATGCACTTGGAGCTCCAAGATTGACATATGAACATGCAATATATGGATATGATTGGCTCCAGATTCACTTCCAAGATGTTAGCTCTGGGAAACCCCTTCAATCCAATCAGGTCACAAGGCTGGGATCAATGCCTGCTATCAATGGCTGTACTGTTCCACAAGCGGCACCTGGATATCTAGGCGCGAGTCTTGGCTTCTGCTCTTATACTGCCAGACTGCGAAGTGGATTGATTGACCGTGCTCAGGGTGCTCGCTCCGCCTGTGTACTCCTTGCGTTCTAACAAGTCTGCCTTTTACATAACCCAATGTGAACCGTTTCACCTGGCTGTGGTCCTTGCACCGGCTACAACACCTTGCCTGAAAATAGAAGAAAAGGCAAAAAAAATACATCCAAAGACAGGAACTCCGGGGTATAGACCGGGCGAACGCCTGAAAAGATGTGGTGGAATTGAAGGCTGTCGCATAGCACTTGAGGCTGTCAATGTATAATTAGAAAACCACGATATATTCTGACCAATCAACCAAGCCCGCGTTACGCTAGAACATCTTTGAAACTTGACAAAAGAACTGCCTGTTCGTAGGGTCCGGGATGAATCCGCTCGGGGCTGCACATACAATAGTATCTTTTGGTTTTTCTTGGTCATGAGTTCGTTCATACAAGCCCAGCCGAGGCTTGGAAAGCTGGCCGGACCAAGGCCACCGCGAACATATAATTTCCAAAAACTCCCCATCATCTGCCGACTACATGGTCAAGCTTTCTCCCGTAAAGTTAGACTCTATTAAATGGAACGCTGCGGAAATTATTAGACGTTTGTTCGGCAAGTGTATACCGAACAAGGGGTTGAGGCTTAGCACAAATGCCTACGTACAGCGGAAAATTATCTACATGACCTCCGCCCACATTCCTTTGGCACCATGTCCCCGCGCCTCATTTACGACAGCATCTCGTCTACATGGGACAATCGCTGTCCTGTCAAAGGAAAAAGGGGGGGGGGCAGCCTGCCTGTGCAGCCAATGAGGGGCGCATTACGGTCAAGGCGACGAGCAAGGTGTCGATGAAACAAAACTGTCCGAAAAGTGGACATTCGGCGGACCACCCTCTCATTTACTCTGATCGAGGGCATCCATCCACCATGGGAATCCATTTGGCACGCTGCCCACACACGCGCCAGGTATACTATAAATGCTATAGTCGTTTGCTCACCCAGTGTCCAAGCAGGCTGCCATGACCGTCTTCACACAATTACAGAACTAGAACTGCCCAGGTTGGCAGACACATTCTCTTTCTTATATCGGGTTTTTTTTTCCCTCGGCTAGCACGAGTACACATTCGTTGTAAAACCGGATCTCACACCCCTTTGTCCCCCCCCCCCTTTCAAATATCGTAACTTCATCCAGCATCGCACATACCACACTCCACCAACATGAAGCTCTCCCTCGCCGTTATCACCTCTCTGGCTGCCCTCGCCTACGCGGCGCCCGCCCCCGCCTCCTCCGAGTCCAAGACCCCAGAGCGGGCTAACCTGGCGCTCCAGGCGCGCATGGGCCGCCACGCCCGTCTCATGGAGAAGAGAAAGGGTGGTGGTTCAGGAGGCTCTCACCGCCAGGGCAAGCAGCAGTCCACCACTACTTCGACCGTAGCCAGCGTCGCCAGCACTTCCTCGGCTGCCGCCGCAGCCACCTCGACGGCGGTGACGAAGCAGTCCTCGAGCAGCAACGACGAGTACAACGAGAACTGGGCCGGCGTGGTCGTCCAGGGCGACGAGGGCTCCGTCACGGGCGTGACGGGCACCTTCACGCTGCCCACGGTCAAGCAGCCGACGACGGGCGACCAGATCAACGCGACGTACCACACGGCCTCGACGTGGATTGGCATCGATGGGTACAGCTGCGGCACTGGCCTCTGGCAGGCGGGTGTGGACGGAACGATTGATGACACGGGCAGTGTGACGTGGTATGCGTGGTATGAATGGTACCCTGCTGACACGGTTGCTATTGATCTGGGTGACCTGGCGACGGGCGATGTAAGTTTGCGGTTTTTTTTTCTTTTTTTCTTTTTTTTTTTTTTTCTTTCACTCACCTCTTCTCCCTCTCCCTCTTCCTCTTCCCCTTACTATGGACCTGCGCAAAAAAACAAAAAACAAAAAACAAAAAGCAAGAGGGCTAACTCCCCGTCTCCCAGGTGATCACGGTCAACGTCACGGCAAGCTCGACCACGTCGGGCGTGGTGACCATGTACAACGCGGCAAGCGGCACCACCTTCACCAAGGCGGTGACGTCTGACGACGAGCTGTGTCTGGCGGATGCCGAGTGGATCGAGGAGGACCTGGTGATTGACGACTCGACGAACGAAGGGCTGGCCGACTTTGGCAGCGTCACGTTCACCGACGCGATTGCGACCACCAAGACCGGCACCATGTCTCCTGGGGACGACCCGATTTTCATGGATATTGAGGACAGCGACAACACCCCTCTGACGTCCTCTTCCTCTTCTGGCAACAGTGTTACTATCAAGAGCCTTTAAGTCTCTGTTGTGTGAGGATGAGTCGCACGCGTTGGGTTGGGGGATTTGGGGGGATTTGAAAAGCCTCTTTTGAATTCTGTATATATTACTCTGCCACATACTTTGGTATTGGTGTACAAATGGATATACTCGCTTATGTGTGTCTGATGAATAACTGGCTAATCGTTCGTTCTCCATCTCTCATCGCGTGCAATGCTTAGACCTGCTCGGTTCCGCCAGTGGAAAGATTGATGAGCCTTTGGATCGATTAGTCCATATCTCTACCCCATAATTATACAATCCTCTGGTGTTTATTCTGGCCAGGGTTATTTCGATTCCACAGTACTTTGGAGGCAGAAATAATACGGACGTCTACTCCCAGGAGCAAAGAAGACTATGCTGACTAAGATATAGTCACAGCCAGTCGTATAATTCTAGGTTATATAAGCACTGAGCGCAACATTCAATGGTATTTTCAAGCACGTTGAAATCGTTATTAATGGATTTGCTATATAGCTACGTAGAAAACATTACACACTCTGTGCACACACTCCTCCCCGTCAAGCAAAGCCCGTGTCAATCAGGAAGCTGACGTCGTTGGTGAAGGAGGTTGTAGAGTCAAAGGTGTGCACACCGCCGTTGCTTGCAGCGTAGAGCGACAGGTTGTAGTGGCGGAAGTATCTGGAGAGGAGTCGAGCCATCGTGTTAGTTAGTCAAACCAAAACAAGACGTTTTCGTGTCAATCTCATGTGATGGATATAAACGCACCGTGTTGGGTAGCCCCAGGCGCGAATCGAGTCGCCCTCGCCGTTCAGCCCGCTCTGGGGGCAAAAGGTGGCGTCCTCGGCAAACTGCTTGGTGCCGTCGTCCTCGTTGACGAGCAGGACAAAGTTGTCGTGGCGCAGGTAGTAGCCCGGCTGGTCGACCGACTCGAACGAGTAGCAGTTGCCGTCCCACAGCCCCGCGGCGACGGTCCAGCTGGCCTGCTCCTTGAGCGTGGTGCTGCTGCTCGACGAGACGACCTCGATGGCGACGGCGGTGCCGCTGTGCGCCACGTAGTAGCTCGTGTAGCCCGGGGTCGTGGCCTGCAGGGAGATGGCCGAGCCGACGGTGAGCGCCGTGCCGCTGGTCAGCGACGTCGTGGCGTACTTGGCGGCCACAATGTTGGCCTGCACGGCCGTCTCGGTGGCGTCGGTTGGGTAGCCCGAGGTGATGGCGCCCTCGTAGAATGTACCCTGGGCACCTGTAGAGGCAAGAGTCCGATGTGAGTGAGCTGTGAGTGAGTGTGTGTGAAGGTGATACGGGCTGGCGTGGCAGGGAGAGGCTATAAAAAAAAGCAAAGAAAAAGAAATAATGACAGAAACGAACCGTTCGAGTTGTCGCCGCCAATACCCAGCAGCAGAGCACCCTCCTTCTTCATGGGATTGTATCCCGAGGGCCGCACACCGCTGTAGTACGTCGACAAAGCCCCCGAGGCGGCGTTGCCGCCCTTGATGGCCCACAGGTCCGGCTCGCCCTTGACAATCGCCGTGACAAAGCGGTAGGTGATGCTCGGGTCGGCCGCGTTCTCGGCCGCGCTCTCGCCCGAGAAGAGGCCGTTCTCGAGATCGGCCATGATCCACGGCCCGCTGCCCGCGCCGGTGCCCCACACCGTCTCGGTGCCGAAGTAGATGGCCTCCATGTGCGCGTCGCCCGTGTCCGTGTTGCTCGTCTCGGCGTTGCCGTAGTCGAAGCAGCACCCGCTGTTGTAGTGCGTGCCGTCCAGCACGGCGTACATGCCCTGCGCCGTGTCGCCCGTCGCCGTGTCGACCGCGTCGTCGTTGCGGTAGCCCGTGCCCGGCGAGACGAAGACGCCGTAGGCCTTGGACCCGTTGAGCGCCACGGGCGCGCCGATGGCGCTGGCGAGGTTGTCGTAGCCGTCGACGTCCGGGCCGTCGAAGGCGCCCGGCGGCGCCTGCGTCAGGTGGTTCGTGTGGCCCGACTGGTCGTAGATGACGGTGATGAGGCACGTCGTGCCCGCGCAAAACGAGTCCTGCGCCGCGGCGTTGGCGACGCCGCCGGCCGCGACGGGCGCGATCGCGAGGTACGCGCTGTCCGAGGCGCGCTGGATCTGGTACAGGTCGCCCGTGTACGCGGCGTACAGCGCGCGCGTGGTGCTGTGGGCGGCGATGCAGGGCGTGCCGCCCGAGGCGTAGATGTCGCAGGGTCCGGTGGCCGACACGCGCGCGACGGCGGCGAGCAGGCCGAGGATGATGGCTCGGGAGAACATGGCTCAGGGGGGGATTCAACAAGATGACAAGAGAAGACGACCGAGCAAGTATACTGAGCTGGTCAGCCAAGGCTCTGGACCGTACGCTGGAAGGCGGAACTGCACCGAGGACGCTGAGACGAGGTCGGGATGAGCCATGATAGCTGGTGGTGTCCGAGGGCGGTCAATATATAAGCCCAGCGCCAAACCACCAGCGCCAGAAGCATCCCTCTGCTTTCTGAGCGCGAGTATAGCATCGACCTTGGAGCCTATGACAACCTGGGCGTGGAGGAGCGCACTCTGGCACGCGCCCCTCTCGGAAAGCGTGCCATGGATTCCACCAATGATGCCCCAGTCCACGATGGTTCGCAGGCTCTCGTTGCCAGCCACTCTTGAGGGTAGGATTGGATTGCCCGGCGCATTGTGACAAGCGGGACACCCAGCCACCGCGGCGCCGTGGGCTCCTCCTGCCACACAGCACAGCTCCAGGGCCAAGAGGAGGGCCAAGCCGAGGTTCGGATATGCATGTCCAGAAACCTTGGAAGGCTGGCTGTGGGCAAGCACAGGTGGGGGCGTTAGCCGCACGAGTCAAAGGGACGGCGGCCCCTCGGTGAGCGCTGGCCGTGGGTTTGGCTGTCGTCGTTGTCGTCGTGGAGACCATCCCGCGGCTTCAAGCAGCAGGAGGAGGAGGATGACGAGGAGGTCGGTGGCTTGCCCGCCTCGGCACATTGCCAGTTTCCCCGGAGCGGGACGTCCCGGAGCCCGAAAGTGGTCTGTCTGCCAGGCAGGGGGCTTGTTGGCTCGAGAACTCGGCTGTGGTTTTTCCAAATATCCACAGGTGGTTGACTGCGTATCCTGTGTAGAGCATGATTCGGCCATACCAAATCAACACAAGAAGACAGGACAGCCTCGCCATTCATCTAGGATGGCCTGGCTTCGTGGATAGCACACTGTATCGTGTCTGTATCCTAGGACCATCACTGGGAAAAGCAGCCAACTACAAATCCACCACGTAGTATCCAAGACAACCTGATCATGGCTGAAAGCAGTCTTGACATGATCTACAGCCCGATACAACAGATTTCCCGCCTTTCCACGTCTGACAAGCACAACATCTGATCGAGCACGCTCGCCCCAACAGGGCCGGCAAAGATATTCTCCTGCAAAGACCCGCACTCCCAACCGTGATTGGAGGGCTTCCAAGCCCACTACAACCCTGCCGATGTTTTCGGGAAGGTCATTTCCCCGGACAGAGAGGATGCGATCGTCTTGTGGGGGGATCGACGATGAACTGTCGCCCTGCAAGGGACGCAAACATACAGTATGAACGCGCAGGTCGGGCATCCAAAAACCCCCAGAACTGTCATGTGCCAGCAGAAACGCTTAAATCGTGCCTGCAGGAAACGCCACGTTCACCAGAGGAAACAAAAGAGCAGGCGGGCTGTATGGTTGTAGCGTAGCAGTGATGAGAGACGGAATATCATTGCCACGAACAAGAACATACTTTTTGGACCTGTAGAAGCGCACGAACGACGAGACGTGGCAGAGAGGGTCCCTCGTCAGTTTCTGGATCCCCCCCCCCTTTTCCCCCTCAACAATATGCCAGCAAAGCGGCCAAGAAAAAAAAGAAAGACATCATGGCGGTGCGAGCCAAGTCGGCACCGTGTCCGGGGCCCCCTCACTCCCACCAATGTACCCCGCGATCGTTCTCGGAAATATGCCCAAGAGCTAGCCGATCGCATGCTCTGGCAGGCTGGGGACGTGTGCGGTCCAGCAATCTTGTTTTTGTTCCTTGATCGTACATAATGATGGGTACCGCGCAGTGTTGGTGCAGTTTGTTATATATTTTCTTTTTTTTTTGGACACGAGGAGACGAGACTCTCTCTTCTTACTATATTCAACATCTTGCTCACAAAATATCCTAGACGGCAGTTGATCAATTGGCCAAAGCGGCCTGCATTTGATCCTACGAGGCTGTACGTGCATCGTCGGGTAAGAGTGAGTGTTGCCAAAACCATTGAAGCCACAGCCCATTCCATCACAGAGTCGTTGGTTTGGGTGAAAATGCTGCTTTGACAAGAATTATATTCATATATTGCCTGGGTATCTCTTCTGTTTTTGGTTTTCGAGTATATACGCTTCTCCTATGAGAACTGGTTTGCTTCTCTTGTTCTTCTTTTTCTGTTTGCTTTTCCCCCTATCCAACTCCCAACAAAAGCCGTGGTATACACATTGCGGGTGTCCATTTCTTGTTCCTTTCCCTTTCACTCACTCTTTTGCTCATCCCTCAGGTGCCTCTTGAACCCAAACACCTGCGCAATCTCCGTCCAGAAGCCCAGCGGCTCGTTGAGAAACGTCGCCTCGTACGCCTCCACCGTCGGCCGGTCCCACACGAGATCGGCCTCGAGGGCGCCGACGAGCCTGGTCCGGTGGACCGCTTTCCACCCGACATACAGCACCGGCGCGAGGATCAGCAGCGTGTAGTAGGTGAAGAAGGAGGCCACGTCCCAGGGGACGAAGCTCGAGTAGCCGTAGAAGAGGACGACGAGGGTCAGGAAGACCAGCGCGATCCAGGTGCCGTAGGGCTGGAAGCGCGCGTAGTAGGGGAAGCGGGAGCGGTCGACGCCCTGGGCGGCGCACGCGCGGTGGAAGAAGAGGTAGGTGATGCACATGATGATGTAGTCGATGATGCCGCCGGCGGTGATGAGGTTCACGAGCCAGGTCAGGACCGTGTTGGAGCTCTTGGAGAGCTGCAGGAAGGACAGGAAGGGGAAGCACATGACGAGGGCGAAGGCGTAGACGGGCAGCCCGCGCTTGGTGCACTTGCGGAAGAGGCGCGGCGCGCGGCCTTCGAGAGCCATGCCGTACAGGCTGCGTGTCGCGGCATAGGTGTAGGTGTTGCCGGCGGAAAAGATGCTGGTGAGCATGAGGGCGTTGGTGATGTGAGGCAGCACGCCAATGCCCATGTTCTTCCTGCGAGTGCGGGACAAAGGGGAAACAACAACGAGGTTAGTGGATGGGTAATACAATATCTACAGCACAGAGTCACAGCCAGATTTTCATGGGAGCAGCAGCACCGACGGTGGAGACGACATACATGGCAATCACATAGGGAGAGGCGGCAGCAGTCCCACTGCCTCCCGTGGTGCCCTCCATGATACCGGCGAGGGTAGGGTCATTGTAGGGAATGACAATGCCAACGCACAGGGCACCGAGGATGAAGAAGAGGCCAAACCGCCAGTAGACAGTCTTGAAGGCCGTCTTGATGTAGATGGACGGGCGCTTCGCTTCGGCCGAGACCATGGAGATGTATTCGGGCCCGACAATGGTAAACGAGGCCGACCAGAGCGCGGCCAGGAAGCCTTCGAAGCGGCCGAGGTTGCCGGTGTTCATGTGCTCGCGGAACGCACCGGGGTCGCTCCAGTATCGGAAGCCGTAGGCATCGTGTTGAGGGTTGCCGCCGCACATGGTCACGAGAGTGAAGGCAAACAGCATAAAGATCAGAATGACCTTGCCGCTGGACAGCCAGAACTCGGCCTCACCGTAGGCTCGGACAGCGAGACCATTCAGAGCACTATAGTGATATCACGGGCAAAAGTTCAGTGATTGGTTCCACAACAACGACCGGGACGGAAAAAGATGGCAGCAGGAGGAGGAGGAGGACCGGGCAGGGAAAAGCGGCAGGGTCGGAGCCGAATGCGTCTACCATCAGATGCCCTTGCGCGCGGACATGCGTGTTCAAATCAAGCGCACAGGTGGGAAAGAAAAAAAAAAACAAGAGGAAAGGGTCCGGCATTGGCAGGCAGATGGGAAAAGAGGAGCACGAGAGTCTCACGCATAAAGCACAATGCAGGCTGCACAAATAGCACCGGCAGGAACATTATCACTCCAGAAGCTCAAGACCTCGTTGAGGGCCGTGATCTCGAACGGAATCAGCAGGGCTTCGTAGAGGAAAAAGTTCCAGCCCGCAGCAAAGCCGAGGGCGTCGTCGCACCACTTGCCCGCCATGCGAATAAACCCGCCGGAAACAGGGTGAAGAGTGGCCATCTCGGCGATGGAGTTGTTGACCAGACCCAGCATGCAGCTGTAGAGGAGGTAAGCCAGAAGCAGACTGCCCGGGCCGCCGTTGTACAGACCGGTGCCGATGCTGATAAAGAGCGCCGTTCCAATAGAGCCGCCAATGGCGAGCAGCTGGATCTGGCGGTTGGCCAGGCGGCGCTGAAGGCCATCTGCATTGCCATTGATGAGCTCGACGGCGCCTTCGCCCTCAAACGGCGAAACGCGCTCGATGTCCGTGTCGTCGTAGCCGACCTTTTTCGTCCCGTCACTCGTCATGCTGGCGGTGGCGACGGAGGAAGGATGCCTCGTGGCCGGGCAAAGGGCGGCGAGAAGGGTCACCGAGGGCGCGTAGTTGGGCACAGGTACGGTCAGTCCAGAAGAGGGTTTCCAGCCCTCGACAGATACTGGTGGAGAGGAACGACAAAGGTGAGGTGAGGTCAGGTGAGCGTGGCCAGAGAGAAGGAGGAGGAGGAGGTGCAGTTCGAGGTCCAAAGTGATCATCACAACCCGGCCGGGGGGTGGGGAGGCGACGTCTTATACACAGAGCCGGAAGCGAGCGTACTCTGTACTGTGTAGGGCCATTGATCCTATCTAATCTCTTTTTTCTTTCTTTGCTTTTTACCAAGTCTCATGGAGGAAGCCGTATCCTTGGTCGTGGGCGATGGTTCTTGGTGGTAATGGTGGCGGTGGACTGCTGGTGGCACTGCTGTGGTGGTGGTGCTGCTGCTAGAGAACCCCTGCTAGAACCCGCCCGCACCCTGCTAAATCAGCAGGGCTCCTCCCCCACTCCAAGGGTGCCGTTTCCCCCCATCAGGGCCCCCGCAGGCGCTGCCGTTCAAGCCAGGCGAGCCAGGCTACCCTGGTTCGCTGTATGGCGCCAACCAACTACAGGCCGTTCTCTAGGGCAGCGTTGACAAGGTGCTGGCTACCGACAAGTAAGGGCCCCCGGCCCGCTACTGCGCTGCAAGGCCGAGAAGAGCCCGCAGCGGCAAGACGTGGGATTGTTAGCAGGTCGCCCTTCTGAAAGTTTAGGGCTTTTGGGGGGCCACGGCAGCGTGGCTTGGGGGAGTAGTACCCCGCTGCAAGGGCTGTCTGATATCAAAAGATAGAAAGGTGATAACACCAACCACAGCACCAAGCCACTGTCTACTACTTATGTGCTGTCAAGCATCTTGACACTACCACCAACACAACCCATCTGAAATGGAGCACAGCTGGAGCGGAGCAAAAGTTGGAACACCATTACATAGTAGCCCACCACTGGAGAGTTACTGGAGAATACTGGAGCCTTGCAAAGCCTTGACACCACGCGTTCCAATACAACCAAGACTTCTGCGGGGGGGATTTCCACAGCAGACTCCATCGCGGCGTGTTTGACTGGCTGCAAATCCAGTAGGACTGTTGGCTGCCCTGGCTGCCCTGGCTGGCTTGCCGAGAGCCCACAGCAGTGCTGCAGCATCCATGGAGAGGGATTCGAATGACGCACTGCCAAGGAAAGCAAGCCCCAATCAGCGGCGGTGTTGGCTCGCTCCTGGACTCCGTTTTGGCTCCGCTGCAGGGACGGGGCCTGCTTGGGCTTACATAGTACTCATTGTATGTGTACGTAATACTCTGTATTCAAGTCATTGAGTTCCTGCACACCACGCCAGGCTGGTACATAAGAAGACAAGACCCTTTGCTACAAGACATGCGAGTGGTAGTGGTTGTAACTGGAAATGATAGTGATGCTGTTCGTCTTTCTGCCTGTTGCGGGTGTGACCATGGCTATCTTCAACAGGGACGTGGTGAGAATCCACAAGACTGACAGACCGACTGGGGAAAATCAAAAACAATTTGAATGCACAATAGACGGAGCCTGGCTTGGCTGGCATAATATTGTAGTCAGACTTCTTCACCTTCATTCTCAGCAGAAACGCACGGAAAACTAGTGGACAGTCAGGAGTGTACTGGCCGCGAGAGTCTGGAGCCATCAACTGACTGCGCGTGTGGCTGCTTTGGTCTACTTGAGAGGTGCTCGGCAATATTGCTGAGTGACAGTCTTGTTCATTGTAGAGATATTAAGACTGTGCTATGTAGACATACTTCCAAGGTTCACAGCCAATTAGAGTACACAATGTTGATAGATAACGAGGGGCAAAGTCCGCATTCGACATGCCCTGGACAACTCAAACCCAACCAACCTGTGGCCACTCACTCTGCAAGTCACAAGACCAAGGAAACATCACCACAAGTATTTCCTCTGCTTGGATCGAACAAGTCTGTATGTTTTGATGACCTGACCAAGTGGTGTGGTCCAGAGATGCCCGTGTGCCTTATCTAAGCAGCAGCGCAGGTCGAGGCACACCAAGAGCACACGACCCCGTATGGGCGTGCCAAAAGAAAAAGAGAAAACAAAAAGCACAGCACATATCCAAAAGTTAAGCGTCACTCGACCCTCTCTCGGACACTTTTCGGAATTGGTCATGCGGCTATGTGCCAAAGATGGCACCTTTTTTCGGGGGGGGGGGGGCATTTGCCTATCTAATCTGATGTGGGCATTCCATATGGTTCACCGTGATATAATAAAGTAAACGGGTTCACAGATAATCAAAACATACAAATCATCCATACAGAAAAGGGGGGCTGAGCCCACCGATTGTTGTCTATGTAAAAGGTATATTCTAGTTCTATCGCTCTCTCTATTCCTCACTCTTCCTTTGTCTATCATCAAAGAGGAAGAAGAAAAACAAAGCAAGCACACTACACGCTCTCAACACGGGATGTTTACTATTTCGACCATTAGTATACTATTACACAAACACAAAGGGTTGACATGTACACCACAATGGGGGAGGGAAAAGAAAACTCACGCAAGACAGATCGTATCTCTGCTCGACAGCAAAGAGATCGCCAGCAGGGAAGATACCAAAGTCCGGGTTGGCCTCGCCGTTCTGGGACTCTTGCAGGTCGTACCACCACAGGTTGATGTTGGAGGCGACCAGCTCGCAGGCAATCTCCTTCCAGTAGGTGCGGGCGTTGGCGACGCTCGACACGGCCTCGCCAAAGTTCTCGCCGGCCGCCGGCCAGCCCGTCTCGCTGACCCAGACGGGCTTGCCCTGCGCAATGGCGTTGGTCTTGTTGAGGCCGGTGTAGAAGAGCTCATGCGCGTTCTCAATGGCGTTGCCGTTGGAGCTCTCCCAGTAGGGGTAGCCGTCGAAGCCGATCCAGTCAATGTGCTCGATGATCTTGGTGTTGGTCGCGTTCTCAAACGAGTCGTACGTGTCGACGTGGCCGACGGGGACGTCGGCCAGCGCGGTGCCCTCGATGGCCGTGCGCACCTGCGCGATGTAGTCGATGAGCGCGTCGACGCCCACGCCCGGGTCGCTGGCGTCGCCCTCGGCGTCGCGGTACAGGTCTTCGCTGCCGACCGAGATGCCCTGGACCAGGTCGGTGAACTGGCTGCCGTAGGTGGTGATGGCGGACTGCAGCGCGGCAATCTCATTGGTGATGGCCGAGGTGCTGCCCGACACCCACAGGCCCAGCAGCAGGCTGGTGTTGGTGGCAATGGCGGCGGGGATGGCCTCGATCGGGGTGTTTGTGGTGTCGTACTGGACTGTAGTGGTGGACGTTAGAGCCTCGATACTCGAGCAAACGATTTCTCATGTGCGCGCGACTGTGAAGGGACCTTGTTTCCCCACACAAGATGGCAGGCCACTATCTCTCTCTCTCTCTCTCTCTCTCTTTTCTCCGGCTCGGTAATGGACCCCATGTCTCGCATCCTTGGAACAGGGACCCTGGACGGGTGTGGCTGCAGATGGGAGACGTGGGAGTGCTCTCTTTTAATATGCTACTTTGAGACTGGCGTCCTTTCGTGGCCCAACCAGTGGCTGGGCTGCCTTGCCTACCCGGGAGAGAAAGAGGTGCTTTGTGTGGGGGTACATTTATATATATATAAATCCAAAGAATCAAGAGTCAAACTCACTCATAGTGTACAGACGGGCACTGTTCCAACCCGTCGTGTTGGTCAGATCCTGGGCACGCTCAAACTCATACTCAAAGTCGGCCTGCTTCTTGGCTGTGTAGTCGAGGAAGAAGGCAGCATAGTTGAAGCCCTTGATGCCAGAGTTGGCGGCGCTCACGGCCGCAGAGCTCGTAGCAACGGCAGACGCCGAGGACACAGCAGAAGCAGACACAGCGGCAGCCGAGGACACAGCAGCCGCCGAGGACACAGCAGAAGCAGACACAGCAGCCGCCGAGGACACGGCAGAAACCGCCGAGCTGGACGCGACCAGGGCGGCAGCGCTGGAAGCAGCTGGGTATGTGCTCGAGGCAGTCGAGGCCTGGTAGACGGAGGAGGCGGCCGTGGCCACGGTGGCAATGGCCGAAGCACTCTTCTTGGCGCAAACCATTTTGAATTGTGGTGTGGTGTGGTGTGGTGAGAGAGAGAAGAGGTAACGGTCTGTCTGGTCGACGATGATAGAACAAATGAACGTTGGTGTTGTGGGTGGGTGTGGTTGGCAGAAACGAGTGTCGTTTAGAGTAT
This sequence comes from Coniella vitis, assembly GCA_011317545.1. NCBI lineage: Eukaryota > Fungi > Ascomycota > Sordariomycetes > Diaporthales > Schizoparmaceae > Coniella > Coniella vitis. Next base: position 4,511,589 of record WUJK01000002.1, read on the forward strand.
TAACAATATAGCTAGCAGCTTAGTCTAATAATCTAAAAAGAAAAGAGTCTATAAAAAGAGTGTGGTTGAAACCCAGGAGGGAAGTCTTCTCAAAAAGTGACGAAGAGTGGTGTGGGCGTGGAAGGAAGGCCTTTTTCTTTCTCTCTTGACGCTGGCCGAAGGAAACGAGGCCGGCCACTTATAAAGGTCGTGAACCCTTTTCTCTTACACACATCAAAAGCCCTATGTGCGATTCCACAACGCAGCTCAGGGACAAGGCCCCCCCTCCCCCATCCACAACACCAGCCAGCCAGCCAGCCAGCCAGCCAGCCAGCCAGCCAGCTCGTGGGTCTGGCCTGGGCCTCTGGGTCCATGCAACAGCTGGAAAACCCTCCGGGAATTGTTGATCACCCGCAAGTGTGTCCATCTCGTATTTCCTGATTGCGGTAGGCCACGCACTCTCGAACCGGAATGACTGGCTCCAAGTGGAGCGCACAAAGGGGCGACATGTCCACGCCTAGCAGCGGCAGCGGGTCGTGTTTTTGCTGGGGAACTGTGGATACAGCTCGTCTCTTTCTTCGTACAGTATGGAGAAGCGCGAACTATAACGCTGTATGCGCCGAGTATGCTGCGAGGGCCTCTCTCGTTTTTGGCTCGCACACAGTCTGACGAAGGCGCCAACCCACAGCCATGGCCATGAATCATTGGGTTCCTGTCAGTGGTTCAAGATCCCGGGACAAGATGTCAGCGAACAGACACACTTACTCAACCACTTGCTCTATGAAACATCGGCCCGCCGTGTGTGAGCCGAGTGGCCGTCCAGTGCCCCGCGGCCAAGCCCATCCAGGGCCGTGGACTGTGTACAGACCGCCTAGAGCGACCGCTACAGAGAGAAAGGGTCAAGAGGGCCTCAGCGGGCTGGCTCTAGGGGTGATTTGCTGGTGGCCCGCCTACCGGGGCAAGCCTCAGGGCCGCCGGTGGCTTGACCGCAGCAGTGAAGAGACCAACGGCACAGTCCAAGCCGAGAACGCCCGCCTGCAGGGCTGCACCGTGCTGCGCCACCCCGAGTTTTTCATTGCATTTTCTACAGGGCATTTCAGGGGGGGGGGGTTGTTTTGCTGGTACCAATAGTTTTGTGTAGAAAAAAGCTGGGGCCCATTTGCGGCTCTCTAAAGAACTGCTGCCCACTGGCACACTACCTCCTGAGAGCACCAGCCAGCAGCGTGAACTGTTGACGGAAAGGTTAAACAAAGTAAGCCTACCATTTGTAGCCAATATCCAATATCGAGCCTCGCTCAATCTGGACATAGGATTATTGATACAATACCGCCAGCACAAGATAGTTGCATGGAGGCCACCACACGAAATTGCACAAACCACCACCCAGACGCTTTCGACAGAGTGCAATCTGCTCGCCTGGGCACCACTTTTCTATTCTTGGGAGGCTGGGTGGGTTTGGATCGGGCTGCCGTTCATTCCGCTTAATGGTTTATTAGAATTAATCTGCAAATTCCCGCTCCAGCCCTACCCGAAGGGGGCTTTGGCAGCCTACCACTACCACGGCTGTCCAGCCCACTCGGGGCGGACGGCAGAGGGGGGATTCCCTTTCAGAAGCACGTGCTCCCACGTTGCATACAGTATGGAGAAGCTCGAGTCTGTACCTGCATGCAGTCCAGCAGTACTATATACAGTATGAACGCTGCAAAGGAAAGCTTGTTGATGATCCCATTCAACACTAGCTGTCTGGCTTATTAGCCTGCGTTTTTCTTTTTTTCTTTTTTTTCTTTTTCTTTCCTGGCTCCATCGTCCTTGCAGATCGGACATATTCACCTGTTCATCCAGTCTCAATCGGCTCTTCCGTTGTCTGGTTCGCTTTCCCTGGCAAAAAGACTGGGCCTCTTGTCGAATTCTCAGGGGTTTCTTGGCCTTCTTGAGGGTGAACCTTGACGAGTATTGTCCTACGATGATGCAAAGCCCTCTCCCTGGCCATTCAGAGTCATAAGACTGCCCGATATCCTGCCATGTATAGCCTTTGCATTGTACTCTACTATCGATGCTCTCTGGACAGCCCCTCCAAACAGCCCAAAGGGCCAAGCGCGCGCTTCCACATCTTGGACATCCTCAGCAGGATCGTCTTGCATGGCGATGCATCTTTTCCTCGCTGCGATTCTTGCCGTGGGCACCGTCAGCCGCCCTGACCTGTTCTCCCACAACAAAACAGGCGAGTCAGCTTCTCGTCGACAGACGAGTCTCGGCCAGATCAAACCCTGACTTGTGTTTTTGGTTTTCCACATTTATTCTCCTTGCGCGATTGCATCATGTGTTGCTTGATCGCCGGCAAAAATTCTTCACGGGGCTTGACGGGTGGTGTGCCGGTCAAACTTGACCGAATTGGGCATCCTGGACGCTGATTGGGTGACGAACGACTGTACCAAAGTACCAGAGTACACGGTACAGTCTCGGGTACCTGACAGCGGGCTTACATAATAGTACAGCACCTCATCAGCTGCTGATCACACGACTACTAGTCGATTAGCAGTCTAGCTTCCCGGTTCGAGTCGTCACCACCGTCACCCAATCCTGCACGTGCTTGTCTAGACCGCGGGGACAAGAAAGATGTGCAGCAAAGCTCCAACAGGCGTGGCTTGGCTTGTCGGCAGTTTGGCACTTGGCACCTGGACAGCAGACTCTTCTTTTTTCTTTCTCTCTCATTAGTCTCGAACGTTGAACCCCATCATCTGATGCCTGCCAGCCCTACCTGTTCACAGAAACGAACACCTATCGCCATGGCCAGAACACACACACACAGGTAGGCAGGGTGATGGCCCTGCAGTTTGGCCGTCTGACTCGCTAGTTAGACAAAAGCATGAAGACGTCCCAGTCTTGTCTCGCATCGGCGGTGCTCAAATCGCTTGCACATCTTTGCTGGGCGAAATCACCGCCAGACGTTAACAAGACCCCGACGGAGGGCTAATTTTAAAACGCAATACGGCGGTCGCCACTGATGAGGCCGTTGAACTTGCTCTGAACCTGCTCGAAGCGCTGAAAGCCGCAAGTCTGGCTTTCCAGGTGGTTGATGATAGCAGCCAGTGTTTTGAAATCCATACGGCAAGCTCGGTTGGGGCAGTGGTACAAGGCTTGCTGGTCTGCGAGTGAGAGAGTCAGAAAAGGGAGTTCGATAACCTGTTGGGTCTTTGCACCAACACTCGACGACATGACTCGGGGGCAGTGAGGTGAGACGCCGCTCAATTGTTACAAGAAGACGAGGAAAAGCAAAACGTACGGACTGGCGAGTTCAAGTGCATGTTCAAGCCATGGAGACTCGAAAAGTCGCGGTGGCAAAGGTAGCACTCGTAGGCATCGCCGTTCCACGATCTGCCGTTGGCCTGGTACTGCGGCGACCCGTGCCAGTCGAGGAGCCTCTTGGAGAGGACGCCCTGCGGGTCCTTGGAGCGCACCAGGCGGTAGATTTCGTCGCGGCCGACGCCCCGAGCCTGCGGGCACGAGCCCGTCTCGAGGTGGTGGGCCACTCCCGTCGTCGTGGTGAAGCCCTTTTGGCAGAACGGGCAGTTCAGCTGCGTGCCTCGGTGGGTGCGCGAGTTGAGGTGCTTTTGAAGGCGTGTTATTAGTTCAGGCCCTTTTTACACCCCATCACACCTGCACGTAGGTCGTACAGCTTCTTGAGCCAGCCTCAACGCTCATGTAATGAAGGCATGGCTTACCATCTTGACGTTGTTGTAGCTGGCGTAGTGACGATCGCAGTCTCCGCAGTAGTAGTGGGTGTCTATTTCATGCTCGCTGCGGTCGTCCTCCGTCGGCCAGGTCTCGGTGCAAATGGCGCATTCGTACGCAAAGTGGTTCTTGACGTCCATGTGCTGGTCGCACGCTGCGTGGCTGTCGAACCATCGCGGGCAGCGCGAGCACTCAAAGCGCGGCGCAGCGTGGCCCGTGGCGCGACAGTGGTTGTCCCTGGCCTTGCACCCGGCAGCAAACGCTCTGCCGCACGTCCAGCACTCGAACCACCCGTAGCCGCCAGGCATGATGGTGTGGAGGAAGGGCGGGAGGTTTGTGTTTGTTATGCAAACAGAAAGGAGAGGAAAGGCAGACAAGGCGGGGGGAGGAGTAAAAGCAAGCACGACATCTACCAAGGGAGAGCAAGATAAGGGATCAGAAGCAATGCTATGGACCCTGGCTGTCCATGCATCCATCGCCCAAGGACCCTATCACATGTTGCCGATGAGATGGATACCTTTCCATGGCCGTAAGGATAGGCATCCAACAGGCTTTCCCTTCCTGGTCGTTCCCTGGAAATAACGACCTCAAAAACCTTACAATGGGAGGACAGTACTATAGTATAGGCCACAATGAAGCAAACACGGGACAATCAGGCCTGAGCATATGGAGCATTGGCGCGAAGAATAAGGAAACACGGAGAAAGTCCGAGTACGATCTGAAATGACACTCCCAAAAAAGAAGAAGTATATTATATGTCCATGTTGCAACTTTTCCGTAGCCACTCTGCTTTGTTGCAATGTCCAAGTCACCTTTCCCTCGCTCCCTAAATTGTCAAGTAGATATTTTTGCCCTTCATCAGTAGCGCCCAATCTTGTCACCTCTGCCGACCTCATGCTAGAATCGCTCTGGGCCGGGCCACTAATTCTCGCTCAATATCCTCGGCTTCTTCGATTCGCACCTCCAGCCACGCCTTCTCGTCGAGTCCCTTCCTGATTCTAGCCCAGTCTGCCAAGCTGTACGGTAGCGCATGGCCTGCCTTCCAGTGGCTCGACAGCGGCGGAATATCTTTGGGCCTGCTCACGTGCTGTGCCTCCTGGCGAACAGTCACCTTCTCTGCCTGTTGTTGTGTTCTCGCAGCCAATGCCTCGGCGGCCTCCAGCCGTGTCTTGAGACTGTCAAAGTCGGCGAGCTTGGTGAGACCTCTGCCGACTATGGCTGTTTCCTCCTGCACCAGGCCGTATCCCCAGTGGCCTGTTCTGTTCTCCTTGCAGTTGTAGAACTCGTAGGCTATGCCTCCGGAAAAGACCGCGGTCATGGCCGGGGAGTAGATGGCGGCCGTCTCTTGGAAGATGCGTTTGCCGCATGCACCCAGGTTGCAGCCGTATTGCGAAAAGAAGATGGGGATGCTTGTGTTTGAGAAGGTCTTGAGCTGTGTTGGTGTCTGTGGTCAGCGGCCTCAGTGTTCTTCCCTAGATTCATCCACAGAATTATACTCACCTCTGCCTCGTAGCCAGCCAGCTGCATTGTAGAGCGGCCACACCAGTTGAAGTTTGCGTACTATCACCCACGAGTCTCGGGTCAGCCACAGCAAGCAATGTCGAGATGTACATCTCGGGGCACACACGAGGGTGCAGAAAGGCTTACAGAAAAGAAATCAATTGCTTCCTCTTCAGGACCCGCCGTGAAGTAGTCATATGTTGTTTTTAATATCAGTCTGCCGTTTGACGCACTGTAGCCCACTATGCGCGACACACCCCAGAAGTCAGTAATTACCCAAGATCCAGACTTCTCCTTCCTTCAGCTCGCATGGTGTCCTTACCTGGGAGTTGCCGCTGGTCCAGAGTCTTGGCTGCCGTCGCCATGTACCTCTTGATGTCGCGAATCACCGTCTTGATCATGGGAGCTGCCGAGGTGGAGTAGATTGTGCTTAGGGCCCCGTTGGCGACGATGACGCCCATTGTGTTGGAGAATTGCGACATGCAGTCCACGGTGGCGAAGCAGTCTTCTAGCAGTTGCGCGGTGTAAGGGCGGAAGGCTGTGGTGGTCCCAGCACCGTCTGTGGTGCTTGCTGCGGTTGGCAGACTCTGTATATTGGACATGTGGTGTCAGTTTAATGCGTCTTTGAAGTCCGACTCATTTCAGCCGAGACTCACCACGAGGACATGTATTCCAGCATTCTCCAAGGCCTTCATCGCTCTCTCGTGTGGTTGTGAAGGATCGATGTGATCTAGCCCGGAGGGCACAATCAGTCCATTGTCGGGGCCTGGGATAGCATCGTTGTTGTTCACGAATGACTTACCGACAAACAGCACGTTGAGTCTCAATTCTCTGAAGAGGCAGATATCCCGCTCGAGATCCCGCAGACGGGCGTCCACAAGCGGATCGTGAGCATCTTGATCGTGCAGCCGGTACACGACACCCTTGATCAGGAACTGGTGCAAACAACACATCACACTTTAGTACACTCGAGCCTTGGGTCACAGTATTGATGAAAAGTTCCTGGGTGCCTTACCCGTTCGCCGTCCTTGCAAAAGAAGCGCCCCTGGATAGCAACGGGGGAAGTGCTTGGGGTTTGCGCCATTGTGGTATGCATTGAGGTCATCCAGTGACTTTGACGAAGAAGGGATTCAATATAATGGTTCAATATTTGCGAGGATGATCAGAGGTATTCAAACACATCAGAGGAGCATCACTTGTTGTTGCTGATCTTGCCGCCACCCGATGGCCTGCGAGACAGCAAAGTACAGGCTGCCGCTGGTGCTCCTTTTATACTTGGCGGGAGGCCCTCGTGACGCCTCCCTTGGCTTGATGCTCACCATCGTCACCCCTTCGGCGACCATACATCATGTGCAACAATCTAGGCCCCAAAGATCCGCTCTTCGCAAGAACGTGATCGAGCACACGCCATGTGCCGTTTACGTAAAAACGACAACGCAGTCCGACGCACCCGCCTGTTTGGCTGCGTGTTGGCCCAACCCAAACGGAAACAAAGATGAAGAAACGAGAGCTTTGGTACATTGTCCGGGTCCCAAGACGCCCCGTCTCTTTTTTTCCCCCTGCGGCTTTGTGTGTTGCGCAATGCAGAGAGCCGCCCCCAGGGACGCGGCTCCTGTTGTTTGCATTACGTACTAAGCCGTTTGACGCCATTTCCTGGGGGTAATTTTGGAGTAATTCTGGGGTAATTCTGGGGTAATGGGTCATGCTGCCCGGGCTGCCCCAGCGCCGCGGCGGGTACCTGTCACCTCCCACGCTGTGCTATGTAAGCCTGTAACACCACTTTCCCGCAGCTGAAGAGCTGGGCATTCTCTTGTCTCTTGGGGGGTGACTGCGGGACTTTGGGGCGTGGAACGGCTGGTTCCCGGCCGGACAACACTCGGCCAGCTCAACCCTCCTGTGCCCAGTGTCCACGTGCGGTTGCTTGGACCGCAACCCCCTTTTTTTGGTTGGTTTCTGGAACTCGATACTATGTACACCGCAACATTGGCACAGACAAAGAAAGTATGTAGAAAAAATGTCACAGACCCTAGCGGGCTGGTCAAGGGCATGAGGACCAATGACGGGTGTGGTGTTGCCCTCGTGTTTCCAAAAGTAGAGCAGCAGACCACACGGGGACTGGCACTATGAGGTCAGGAATCACACGTCAAAGGATCCTGTTCTCCCATTCCACCAGGGAATCTGCCCATCCTCTCGTCAACATGTTTTAAAAAAGAGATAAGGACTTGTCGCCACTCAAGTAAGACCGACACCCACAATTTTTGCACCCAAAAATGCGAAACACTGGAATTGGACTGTGGCATTCAGGCCAACTGACGATAAAGTGTCTATCAGGCCCCTGTGAATAGTGGCTTTTCAGAGGTTGATCATTTCTTCTGCGGCACAAGTTCCCTACCTACGTTGTGTTTTGGTTCCCCGTCGATCATCGTGCCGAATGTTCCCCGATCAAACGTTCCAGAGACACATGCACAATGCGATCGCCGGGTGCGATCTCCGAGATCTGATTCCTTCTTTTCTGATCTACGATCTACAAGACATACTTCCCCCGTTGGCAATCTTCTAGAGACTCCTGATAATAATAATAATAAAAAAGAGAGATTCTCTGCCGTGTGACTCTGCAGACACTCATCCACGAAACATTCCACAAGGGTTCTTTCCCTTGCGGATTGGCAGCCCTCACCAGACGGGACAAATTCCCGACAACTTTTTGACGGTCCCGATCGGAAAGTCTCTCGTCTCGACGTAGGATTTCGGTTTGTGCAAAAATTCCATCATTGAAGAGAAAGCAGCAAGACGCCGAGCACGCGTTTCGGGGTAGTTGGCATGGCACCGCATCAATATCATTGGTTGTGTTTTGTCCTTATCTGATGTGCCGAGACTTTGAATCTCAGAAACGCACATCATGAAGTCGGCGAGAGTCGAGATCGCCTCTTTGTGTAGTAGCTTGGCTAAAGATACTTTAGAGGGCAGATGAGCACGCGCCATTTCTCAGATCAAAGTCTTGCATAATTGGATGAGAGATCATCCAGTTGCCATTCGCCAGGTCGAATAAAATTTCTACCATACCACTACATGGTTGGATATATGAGATGCTCTGAAGATCTGTTAAAAAGAATCATCAGAGTCATCTTTGCACAAAGGAAGGAATCTGGAATCCACTTCCGTATTTGCTAATCGGACGAGTAGGCCCAGCACAGGTGCATAGCAGTTCAAGTATATACTTTCGATATATATCACACATAAGTATCGTTATGCTTGTGCTTATGGTACACCGGTTTTGCTCTCTCTTGAAATAATATCCCCACAGATGCAAAGTATCCGAGTTTGTCAAGTGAAGAAGCTGCTTCCAGTCTTCTATGCGTTATTGATCAAAAGATGCCATTTATCCCGATCCTGTCAGATGAGTTGCGTAGAGGAAACGCTACACGCCGTGGCTCGTCACCCAAAAACACCCAAGTACTATGGGCAAGTCATCAAAACAAATATGCACACTGTGGACACCAGCCGGTCATTTTCCTGTCGTCCTCGTTCTGGAAGAAGACCTGCTCTATATGATTTGAAAGTTGAAAGTTGAAAGTTTTACTATGGTTCCCTCTCACGTTTGTTTCTTCTCGTTTGGTCACGAATATCAAGATCTGTCACATTTTTATGCTATTTTGCTATAGACATCGCTTGGCGTTTCAAAGGAGCGCGAAATAGTAGGTGGAGCTTTGGTCTGCCGCCAATTTTCGGGGCTGTGTAGTCGTCAAATTTGGCTCAGCGACGGTCGAGGGGGCTTGCATGTGGATGGGGTTGGCAGCGGCATCATCAGTCCGCTCCCCGTCTCCCTGCCATCGACGTTCACGGTAACGGGGTCCCCGGTGTCATCACCGAGACCACTCACGGCGGGTACTCGTCCAAATGGCTTTATTTTAATTTAAGCATAGTTTACTGGCTTTCGCGTCCGTACGTTCAAACTCTTAACTCACAGCCATCCGAGGATATCAAAATCAGTCGCTGATGCGCCGAGGCTCTCGCCTAGTTTCACTTTCATTACACCCCCGATGCTGACTTACTGTTACGTTCCCCGTAAATTCAGCTCGGTTGCGGTGGAAAGTTGTGAATCACTGGTCCTTGACCCATGTTAAATCTTCAGGTGACTTCCATATTCATTCCCCGTGTTGTTCAGGGTCAACCGGTTGTCCGTGGCGCACAATAGGCTTCAGCCACATACCGAGAAGACGAGGCACCGAGGACTATGGTAGCCGTTCCAACAGCTCATAGTCTAGGCTCGGTATACCTGACTTCCTGCTATTGTGGCGGTTAAAATATCGTAGTATATATAGTCCGCTGTCCTCACGAGTCCTAGCTAGAATAAGTGTTGTTAACTGACTGCTACTCTGATAAGAACAAATACTCTGTAGGTGGACTCTTTTTAGGCGATTACTCTCATAGTCGCCAATAATTGATAGCTATTCTTTTGCCCGGGTGTTCAAGAGTGCTATAGTAAAGGTGTTGCAAAATATCCACGAGGCCGCTGAGATTTGCGTGCGTATGGATATAGCGGGATTTTAGTGATCAATCTGAGTGGTGTTGGTTGGTTCGACATTGGGTTTACCTGTGGTTGCAAAGGCATAGTTGTGCAATCCACAAAGGCCAAAACAAATGATGCCATCCTCATGACTAGCATATTGTTCCAAGCCATCCGATTATTGGTGGGTAACATATGGTACTGACGATATGTGCGGCATACATCATCCTGTCTCATCGGCTGTTTGGGTTAGGGACTTGTTTCTCTACGTATATATCGACGTTAAAGGGAAACTGGCTTTCCATGAATACCACAGCCCCTTGACAGTTACTGATGCGTATGCTCGTCTTCTTAAGAAGGGGAAGAAGTCTAGCGGACTATGCATGGAGTTTGCCATGCTTCAAGTGACTCACGAGTTTGTCTGGGGCTAACTTGTCGAGCACCCCTTCTGCATTAAGTGTATGGATAGCCGAATCTATATCTATATCGTATCCGGAGAAAGCTTACTGTAGAGGGAATCGATATGGACGATGATGGGCTCTGGATGGGCTGATAGATACATGAATACAAGAATCACGTACTTACGTGACGGTAGTACAGCGAGGAGTTGGGCTATCATCATACGGTAAGTTGGGTATACTATGCAAGAACTCCCAAAATCGTCGCTAGAATGCTCTCCACCAAGTCCAAGTTCCTTGTGTGGCAAGGGGGGGGGGCTCACAACCAAGTTATTCGAAAGGCTGTCGTAGAGTCGGGGTTAACGCGATGCGTATTTGGGCCGAGGTGTTGGGTGCTCTCTTGTGCCTTTGCCTACAACGAGCAGACTTGCATTCTGATCTTCATGAGCCGCGATACACGGAATCTTTGGTGAATGGCTCATCCGAGTCTTTCAATGCCTTGAATGTTCTTGGCATGCCGGCGTGCTCTGCTGAAGCCTGCCCATGGTAACGCAGGGTGGGCCTTGACCATATCGGAGAAAGTCCGAGCATAGATATCGGCAAGATGTGGTGGGTAGTGCGTGTATACGTAGTATATGCTTAAAATTGATGCAATGGTTTTGGGGAGGAAGAGGAAAAAAGGAATAACCAAAAAGAAACCGTCTACTGTAGTTTGGTAAGTTGCCATGTTACATTCATATCCCATGACCATATAAGCCGTGAGGAAGACGTTTGCAAGCAAGCCTTGAAGATTGATAGCCCATTCCCCATAAGAATTTCCCAAGTACATGATAAAGTACTTATGCATCCGGCTCTTGCTTAAGTCTGTGTGTGATCTGCGTGTTGCAAATCACATTCATTCTGTGTAAACCCCGGCCTTGGGACACTGTGCGGTTGCTTCCTGTGCATCCTTTATGGCCAAACCAGCTAATGAGAAGGACACCCAACCGAGAAAATCCTCGTGGGTTCATCCTTCCACGTCTAAATCGACAAATCTTTACGGTGGGACGATTTGCTCAGGTTGCGGGCTAGGAGATAATGTCACAAGAAGCGTAATCGCTCACCAATTTAGTTGGTGTAAAATTTCTTTGTATTTCGTTTGTCAGTCGTGCATGAACTAAGCCTACCAAAACTGTAGAGCCTAGCAAGGCACGGAGGCAGGCCATGAAGTCGCTTTAAACGATTCACTAATCTCCCTGAACCCTCCTTGTGCGTCTTCGCACAGTTCAGACAGTGCTCTTTAACTTCGTGAACAAGTTCGATCAACAAATCATGGTCGATTTCACCATTTGATCTGCTCGGCCAAAAGGCTTTTGATGGTGTCGGATCTTCGAAAACACGAACGGATTCGGCTCTGGCACCATCGATACATAGTACTCGTAAGGCACTGTGGGTACTTTCCAAGTGATGTCCGACGTACCACAAGAGCGCATTTCGCCGTATGTGAAGATATCTTACTCCAACCTGCGCCGGTGGTAACTTATCTATTCGCCTTCAACCCTTTTTGCCATGTCACGAAAAATCTGAAAGCTTTCCGGCTTGGAGTGCTGAACCAAGTTTATCTCGACAGCCTCAACCAAGGCAAAAGCTCAAGCTCAGAGAATGACGAGTAGATGACCCTTCATGAATTTGCCCATCACGCATCATGTACATGTTGTAGTACCCCAGGAGCAACGACGTGCCTGAAATACAGTGGAGTAACGAGAAGAAAAAAAGGCAGGGCAGCATGAGATAAATATGCGGGCGCAGTGGAGCAGGGTAGGATGCACAGTGGGACACGGAGGTCGGGCGTACGCACGCCAAGGCGAGCAGTGACGCAATTGCGGCTCCCAGGACCCTTGAACGTTCAGCTGGACTTGCGGCGGCTCTGTTGTTGGATGGTCGGGTTGGGTGTGGTGACAGGGTGGTCAGCCTGAGGGATGCGACACAACCGCAACTTGGCTGACAAGGGCGCATCCGATCTATGCACAGAGCCTCAAGAAGAATCCTTAAGCCCGAGCATTTCCACGAGCATTTGCCTTTTATCGACAATTAGCACGGGGTCTAAGTTCAGAGTTTGGCTCCCGAAGGTGACAGCTGAAGAACGTGAACGTACACGGATCGCTGGTGAGACGCCGGTGTGGGATATTTGGGCAACACAAGCATCGCAATGGTCAAGGGGAGATTGGCAGCCTGACCGTGCAAAAGGTGAACGGCCCGATGAGCTAAAAATCGTGAAATGAAAAAGCTTAGGGGCAGAGTGTTGTGGCCACCGTCGCCCACCAAGCATTTGAGGCATCAAGCTTTTTGATTCGACGTCAGTGGCGGGCAGACATTTTGTTTTGTGTGGGTCCATGCATCCTGTTCTCTTCTTGTCTTTGATTCTATCTCCAAGCACAAACCGTGGGCTGACTCGGGCGCGGGCAAAGATCCCTTGGTTTTTGCCGTCTCATATCTCACGTTCTCACGTTGCCTTTGAAAATCCATACTCCAATCTTGTGACGTTGGAACCAGTCTAATACCTTCTGATCTTTTAGTACAGGACCCTGACTAGCATTATCTGCCGGCTATTGCGGTCATGATGCCTTGCGGAATTCTCTGGTACGAGTAAGTTCGACCACGGAGTTGATAGCAACGATGTATTTTCATACACACGCGCTCCCACACCGCAACGTGAATGCTCTTCTGCCCAACTCCGCATCAAGACAGCCGCGTGCAAGAGATGGTGGGGTTTCTGATACACAAATGGGCCGAAACTCGTTGCAAAAAGCGGACCATTCCTAAAGATCGTCATTGGTGGTCCTGAGTTGGCCATACAGACGACTTATTTCCGCTCCGCACCAGTGCCTCTCTTCTCCAGATATTCAGTTGGTACCCTGTAATCGGTCCGAGTCACAAAACAACAGACGCTACGTGTCGAATATATGGACTACTGTGCTGTCTCCCAGAACAACACCACCACCATCAGCGCCATTGCCGCACAGTACATGGCAGCGTCTGCTCACAAGCAGCACGGCGGGAAGATCTACACTCTGAGTATCCACCTGGCCCGCATTTTCTCGCCCACCCAGAGCCCACAGACGGGCACCGTCCGGCTCCTCTCGTGGCCCGCTAACCGCTACGCCGTCCTGACTGCACGGCTGGACACGGACATGGCACGCAAAGTTCCTGGCTATCGAGGCCGTGCCTGGATTTTTGGTCTCTGCTCGTGGTGGGGTGGACCCAGTCGCTCGTCCATCAGCAGGACCCTTGGCGGTCAAACAGACCCTCTTCCCACTTGCAACACACTCTCCCACCTGCCACCCGTCTGCTATCAGCTTTATCACTCCGCGTTTGCCCCAGCGCCGTCTCCAGCCGCTCCCCACGACCCATTAACCTTGACTCCGCGATAGCGGGCCCAGCATGACGTCCAGACGAAATCTCTTTTACATTTACCCGACAGACGGACCCACAGTCTTTGGAGTTGGGAGCCGCCTATGATGACATCCTGTGCTTTGCCATCCATCCAACGAATTTGTATTGCTGTACATGTACATGGTATGGCGAATCCAAGCATGCAATATCCTGTATTCTGCTTGTCAGGTTCTGTAAATATATAAGAACATGTCTCTATCGCGGGGCTCGATCGGACCCTGTTGTCTTTGCCTCTTTATCTCCTTCATCACAACCTAGCGCTTTGCGTTTACCTCTTATCACTTGGGAGCTGGATCTGATAGTGTGAAGAGACCGCTTATCCAGACACAATGGTTGTCGCAACGCTAAGAAAACACGCTCCCTCTACGGGGCACAAGGACAACCACCATGGCGTCCCAACTTACTGGAGCAAATCGGGACACACCCTGCAAAAGTTCATCACAGCCTTGGCTACCTGTGATTTCTTGCTTTTTGGTTTTGACGTTAGTGGCTCCCATCTATGAGAGAAAGGAAAAAAGAAAATAACGAGCTAACACAACACACAGCAAGGTGTCATGGCTGGAATTATCAGCTCTACCTCGTTCGTGGCCGATTTCCCTGAGGTCAACGGCGACAGCACCTGGCAAGGTTTTGTGACATCCATCTACGCTGTGGGCTGCCTTTTTGGCGCTCTCTTCATCCTGCTGTTTGGAGACCGTCTGGGACGTCGCAAAGCCATCTTCCTCGGTGCTACTATCATGATCATTGGTGTTATCATCCAGATCTCGAGCGTTCCCCCCTCCGGCGGCGCAACAGCCCAGTTCATCATTGGCCGGTTTATCACTGGATTTGGCAACGGCATCAACACATCGACTGTACCAACATACCAAGCCGAATGCTGCCCTGCTCACAACCGTGGCAAACTGATTTGCATTGAAGGCGGTAACGTGGCGGTTGGTTCCATGATTGCTTACTGGATCGACTACGGATGCACGTACGGACCCCACGCCTTTACCTGGCGTTTCCCCATCGCCTTCCAGTGCGCATTCGCCATTGTCATCCTGGTTATGATGCTGCGGCTACCCGAGTCTCCGCGATGGTACCTCTCGCACGGCAAAACCGATGAAGCTGTCACCGTTTTGGCCGCGCTCCACGACAAGACCCGAGACCACAACGACGTCCAGGAGCAGCTCAACTTCATTCTCGATGCTATTCGCGCCTCTGGCCAAGATGGTGGCAGCGTGCCTATGCGCGAGGTGTTTACGAACGGCAAGACCCAGCACTTCCGACGAATGATCCTGGGAGCTGGCAGCCAGATTATGCAGCAACTCTCTGGCTGCAACGCTGTCATTTACTACTTTCCCATTCTCTTCCAGAATTCCATCAAAACCTCGCCAAACCTTGCCTTGCTGCTTGGCGGCGTGAACATGATTGTCTATGCCATTTTCGCCATGACCTCGTTCATGGTGGTCGAGAGAGTCGGCCGCCGCAAGCTTTTCTTCATCGGCACCATCGGCCAGTGCCTCTCGATGGTTCTCGTCTTCGCCTGCCTGATTCCTGGCACTATTAGTGCTGCAACGGGTGCTGGTGTGGGACTCTTTACCTACATCGCCTTCTTTGGCGCAACTTGGCTGCCACTCCCTTGGCTCTACCCTGCCGAGATCAACCCGTTGAAGACTCGTGCACGAGCCAATGCTTCTTCGACTATTTTCAATTGGGCATTCAACTTTTTCATCGTCATGATCACTCCTGTGCTCATTTCAAGTATTGGCTGGGGTACATACCTGTAAGTTGGGAAGCCTTGCAGTCGGGATAACCCCTCAAAAAGCATTCAAGCCTTGCTGACTAACCCACCGCGCAGGTTCTTCGCTATTCTCAACGCCATCTTCCTTCCTATTCTATACTTCTTTTACCCCGAGACCTCTGGTCGAACGCTCGAGGAGATCGATCTCATCTTCGCCAAGGGCCACGAGGAACACATCAGCTATGTGCACGCTGCCCAGCAGATGCCCAAGCTCAACGAGGCCGAGATCAACGCCATGGCCCGCGAGTACGGGTTCACCACCTCTGACGACGAGAGCGGTAATGGCAAGTCCAAGCGCCGCGCAAGTGAGCGGGAGCACAAGCGCCCTAGTGAGGGTGATTTGGCCGCCGTCGACAACCAAAACGCCTTGATGGCTTAAAAAACAAAGTACACGCACGACGAAAAGAAGAGATACCCAATACGTTGGTTTTCTGGTCCTTGGACCAGCGACAACTGGTCAAATTTGATTTGGCCATGATGATGACTTTTTCTTTAAATTTATTCACTCTGTTTCTCGATACCCTAGATGAGTGGTGGAAGGTGAAGAAGAGTTTACTAGAATATACTGAATAGAGCTTATTTTATGATACTGTCAGAGTTTTCTTTATTTTTTAATGACCCGTGCAGCACAATGAGTTCGTCGAGGTGAGGATGGTGAGCGTCCTCACAACCACGACACTGTTCAGATGTTAACGTAGTCATTCTAATTCTGTAAAATCAACGGGATTGCGTAGGCAATTTTGCCAATAAGCAATAAAATCACTTTTCGACAAGCTTCAACAATGTCGCGAAAACGGCCGAACATGTCCTTAGAAGGTGAATAGACCCAACACTACTAAGCAAGCTACAAAACCCGCTACGAACATTGGTGAAAGCAAAGAGAGGGCAGGAGGCTTTCAACTATCATAAAATCCAATGACAAGGACTTTGCGGAGAGCCATGACTGAGATTGTTGGATGAGCGGCTCTCCTGACAGTACTCGAGGCCTGTGATGTGGTTGGACGAGGCGACCAATGAGCGTAAGAGAAATTCATGTCGGCCCTGCCAGCCTTGTCAGTCTTCAGTAGTTGCTTGCATGGTCAGACCCTGCAGTTTTTGGCTAATAAATACGTGAATATGTACCTAGGTATCCACGCACGTGCTACCTCCAAAGAAAGTACCTATCGGGCAGGTACCAAGTAGGCCTGGCTTCAGGCAACCATATTGACACCGCCCCTCGCATCGCAACCCCCAACACAAACTTGCTCTTCCAGTCTCGTTAAAAACCTGCCGTTCTTTGAACGCACGATAGATGCACCGGTCTGTCCAGGATGCGCGACTTTCATCAACACATTCATTCTGCTTCAACTCCTACAACGAATTTACCGCAGTTACTCCGGACCTCACTCCCCTCGATCAAGCCTTCATCGCCACCACCCAATTGGGTCCAGTCACGTCGACCAGCGTGCGCATTGGGGTCACTTTGAATCTCCTGCCCTCGCGGCTGGTTCTCCTTGGTATGAACCTATTTTCGCAGCTCTCAACGCCAGCTTCCTTCCTGCCCATCCTTTATTTCTTCTATCCCGAAACGTCAGGTCGAAGTTTGGAAGAGATCGACTCGATTTTTGAAGAAAGGTTACGATGAGGGCATCAGCTGCGTGCACGCTGAACCAAAATTGCTCAGAATGGCTCAGGGCGGGTCCAGTAGTTCATCGGACGATGTGAATACAACAGCAGCGAAGCGAAGCGTCGCGCGAGTGAGCGTGAGAACAAGCGCCACAGGGAGGGTGACTTGGCTGCCGTTGAAAATCGAAACGCCTTAATGGCTTAAAACAGCTGTGCTGTGCTTTCTGATACCCTTAATACCCTTCATATGTACGGCCTTGGGCCTCGTCATTATATAGCTCAATGATGATTCAAATGTTTAACTCGATGCAAATGAGCCGCTCGTTATGTATTGAACATTGAGAAGTGGGTTGTTCCACTGAACAGAGCTGTCCAGCCAGATTACTGGGTTGATGAGACGAGGCAAAAAAAGATGTGCACAGACCGTCGAGGATGAAAAGAATCTTAGCCAAACGCGTTACGATGCACGATAGGAGGAGCATGTACTGTAGAAGAACCCAGTGGATGTGTAGCTACTCAGTAATTACCCGCCGACAATCTACCGTAAGCAATCTTTGTTGTCATGATGTTGGCCTTCATTACAGCATTGCGAGTCAATTCCCACCTCACATTCGACCATACCATCGTCCAGCCATGGTGCCCCACCCCCTATGCGTATAATCACACGGTTGGGCGGATGGTAATGACCCGGCCCGAACTATGGAACTTGCGATGAATTTGCCCGAGCGACGTGGTTGGAACCTTCATAACCTCACCATCAAAACCAATGACTTCGAAGTTCTCCGCTGCTGCACCGCCCTTGTCTTTGCCCTTGCCTTGGGTTTTTCTTTTTCAAGACTACCGCAACGTGGATGTCTCCCACCACAATCAATCCACACTTATGGCGAGAGATGGAGACGGTCAGACGGTTCCCGTCCACGGTGAAGCCAAGGCCAGGAGTAGGGAAGGCGTTGCCCATGACCACGACAGCCACATCTCCTTCTTGACCCGGAAAAGAGTCGATTGTGGGGGCTGGCTGCATACTGGATAGCTGGGCGTACTGGGGCAAGACGCGCATCTCCTGGTTGAACTTTCGAACCCTTGTCGAATATGCTCACTCGGACAATTGTCGATTGACCTTTCGAAGTCGCTGGGATTTCAGTTCGACAACAAGCACTAACAAGCCGGGCACGACGGCTAAAATACCTTCATACGTTCTCATAAGCTCATGAATGTTTCGCGACAGCTGGGTCAAATGGGACTTATGCCGAGTTCCACCTGGTCAACAACATCAAGCGCAAGATCGACACAAAGCGTCAACAGTGAGAACTCATCCTCGGCAGAAATATGTCCATCAAGCCTATTCATCAAAAGACCGGCTTTATGGATGATTGATGGCATGACTGCCAGTTTTCGCTGATACAAAAACATGAATATTAGTGGCTTCAATCTATTGCATTAGACCCAAATTCCTCCACGGATGAAATACAGGGGATAGGGCCAATTGTGATTGCATGATTCATAAAGAAAAGAGTGTCGAAGGAGACAGTATATAAACATCATCCAGATTGGTAAATTTTTGCGTTTGACAGCTTTTCAAGCCCACATCCAAACTATTGCCTTGTCCTAGTTTCGGAATGTCATGTGTAGTTGTGCTAAAATTTGAATGATGAGATGATATATAGAGAGCGCTCGAGTCTGTCGGAAAATTGATCCTTCCTATCCTACAATCTATTAGAATTGATCCAGAGGCTCTGCAGTAACTTCTAGTCGGAGAATCTTGTCTCCTAATACATGAAGCTCTATAATCTTGGCTGTAACAAATACGCCCTCCAAGTTTACTGATTCTTGTGAACAGACCGTCTCTTGAGCAGGATCAAATTTTAGCGCATCTGCACTTTCTCCTTGTTGGCGCTCTCTTGGCCACATGCAGTCTTCATCCTGGATAGTTACTACATGTACACCAAGCTTGCCGTTCCATTTCACAGACTCGAAACTGTCCACCAGCTCTGGCGGATCTCCCAAAACAGTTAGTACTTTCGATAGTGTTATTTGGTCTTTCTCCTCTTTCACTGCCAGCTTGCCAGCTATCAAACCACTTGTATATCTTCCAGGCATACCGCATCTCTCAAAGAACGACCAAGAGACCGAAATAAACCTATTTTGGATATTAGATTGCTTGCTTTCTAAGCGGAACCAGGCTTCTCCGTCGATGGTCAACTCTGAGTGACCGGAGGACGCCGTCCCTACAGCATGTATTTGCGTGGCTGTATGTGTATCTAGATATCGAAGATAGTAGCCGCCCGATGGTGCCACATGTTTGACGTTCAAGAGAGATTTTCCAGACTTTTCGAACTCAGTCCCTGCCAGTACAGAATCGCGATTTTTTTCCTCGATCAAGGTGATGCGGCGCCGGCGCGCTTTGCTCAGCTTGATACGCAAATTGACTAACGGCAAATCAGCGGCAGGAAAATTCAGAAGCAAGTATGTTGGTTGCATGAATAATCAGTTATATCATGGCGTTAACAAAGGGAACACCAGGAATCGATCCAACTCACGGTATTCGAGTGGCGTTGTGGACCCTCCTAGCATGCGCAAACCGCTACCGCTGCGCTCCTTGTAAAAGGCCGGTCGAGGCTCCGCACATGGTATCAGCACCGTCGTTCCCTCATCATCGCGTATAATCTTCATAAGCCCGTCGTCGCGAAAACGGTAGTATTTATCTTCGGTGCCAGGACAGCGTGAAAGTAAAATCACCGGCCAAGAAAGCAGTTCGTCCTTGACCTTGCCTATCTCCGTGAACGTTGGGTAGGCGTCGATGGTCAGCATGGCTACTCATGAAGTGAACGGTAGTGCATAAAGTGATGTACCTACAATCGATGATAGCAGCCTCCAAGCCGTAACAATCCACATCACACAACCACACATCGAGACTTAATTCTCCAGCCACAAAAGTCCAAGGCTGCAATCCAAGATCTTGGCTCCTCTTGATATTGGATGCAAACTGTTCCGGGCGAGCTGCTAGAATCCCGGAGCCCTTGAAGGCAAGGATCGATTGGTCAGAACCCATAGCAATAATCTGCGCTTGCAATCTTTTGAATGCCTGAGTTCCGCCTTCACCATATAGTAGTGGCATGTTGACACCGAACAGACCCATTAGACAGTATGCTCGGTCTTCTGGTCTCGTCGTTTCGCGCCCTGCAGCCCAAGACATCCTGGAAGCGACACTCATATTCTCGAGAGCCCGAGAAATATCGCGGGAATACTCACTCGACAGCATTTTTGCGTCCACGCCTGTGCGTTTGCTAAGAACTGGCACCAACGAGCTCCCGTGCGCACGACAGCCAAGGCTTGTCCAGCTGTGATCGTAAAATTCGAGCTCCTACGGAGCAATGAGTTCCTGCAGCGTCCAACCGCGTGTGAACCAGCGGCTTTGCACAAGGAGCTCGTGTGTTTGCTCCTCATCTGGGGTTTCGTCGCCACGCAGGGGAGCGGCGTCGATGTCCCACAAGTAGACGAGGCATTTTTTAGCATCGCGGTACCAGCCAAACATGGAATTTATGGCTTCGGAAAGCTCTGCGCTGCTGCTCTTGTCGATGCAGCACGTGTCGATCCAGATGTAGGGATAGCCCTCGCGCAGCGCCTGCGCGGCACTTGTGAGAACCTTGGCCGCGCCAGTCTTGCCATGCCAGGCTCGCGGTTGGCTCAGAGACAGGTCAGGAGTGCTTGGATGGCGCTCAGGATGCCTGTGGATGTGCCATGTGGGACACTTGGCCGGCTCAGTGCTTGGAAGAGGGTTGTTGGAAGGCTGCGCTCCTATGTCGGCGAAGGTGACCTCATCGTTTCCCCAAGTGTGCGATAATATCGCATAAGTGACGGGCAGATCGCTGGAGGACTGGGGGAAATATTCAAGCTCGAGTGATCGTGTATTAAGGAGTCTCATGGTGCAGAGGCCGCGGCGGCTAAACAAGATGCTGTTCGAGTTTGATCAGGATACGAGGCGAGCTGAGGCCGACAGTATCAAACGACGCAGATCGAAGCAGTTATCAAAGCAACATTGAAATATTCAAAACAAGTGGACCTGATCCAATGGACGCAGTGCAGCAAATCCGAATATTGCAGGGTTAAAATAGCTCCATGCGAGCTGAAACTGAGTCATCGATGAGGTGGCACTGCCACCTCATACGTCCGCAGCCCGCACGTAGTATGGAAAAGATTTCCTCACAAGAAGCAAAAAGCGGACTTTATTACCTCGGGGAAGAAGCGGCCATCGGGGAGAGGGAAGAAAAAAAAATACTGCCCATTGTGTACTAGATAAGCATAACTAGCGAAAACATCTTGCTCTCTTGGAAGTATTTTTTGGATACGCCAACTGCCAGGGCCCGCAGAAGTAGCTTTTTTTTATTGGCTTGGACAACCCGCAATGCCGACTAAGCCAGCTATTCATATGAACTCCTCTTCAACTCCAGATGCCGATTTATGTGTTTAGAGTTTGTTTAACAAACGACGTATTACCTCACCCGTCTTCGTTCGGAAGAATAAATCCTCGACAGATTCATAGTCGACCCAGCTAAGCAACTTTGCTAAAATCAGCCCAATATAAAGAGGAAGAGGATGGAGACGATCATTGCGTACTCAGTCAACATCACGATGCCAAGAATGCTCATAGTTCACAGCGACTTTTGGCTCTGTTTGATGAGAAGAGCTATAGCTCAGGTTGGGTGAAGATCGGACGATGACCAAGTGAGAGTCACATTCTGAGCCATCTCGTCTTTCTAGAGCTATAAAGTTATATAACAACCTTATGAAAAGTATCGTTGTTTTGATTATTCATGGTATGCCTCGAAGCACGCATATTCTCTGTATAAATAAGTAACTAGGTAAAATATTTGCCACATGCGCACTTAAATGGATGAGTCTGACTTTGCAATCGCTCTTTGGTCCACAATCTCCACCTGTTCAACCGCCCCTAACTCGATATCTTTGTGCGTCGCCGCGGTAGCATCGACGCTAGAATCCATGAATGATCTCGTCCGGACATTCATCTCAAAACGACGATCAATCTGCTCAAAGGACAAGTCCTTGGTCTCGGGGAACTCACACCACACCACCACCAAACTGACGAGGGACGTCGCGAAGAAGACCCAACCGGTGCGGCCCCCGAGGTTTCCATATTCCGTGTTGAACATGTACGGGACGACGAGATTCCACACCGTGCTCCAGGCATAGTTGAAGAAAAAGCCCAGGGCAAGAGTCTTTGCTCGCAGTCGAACACTGGAGACTTCTGCGGCCATGGCTAAGGCGGGACCGTTGGCTATGTAGGCAAGACGAGGATGTTAGTGACATTTGTGCCGATTCTTCTCCAGGAGTGATTTGGAAAGGATCAATGCCTTGCTGTGAGCAGAGTGAATACACAAACCTGGTCCTATACTCAGCCAAACCATTTGCAGCGTGATGGCCACGCACCAAAGTGAGGCTGATGACTGCGTGGGCAGCGACGCCGAAATGCCCATGATCAAGAACAGCACGGCAGCCAAGGCAACACCTGCGAGGACGATAGTCCGACGGCCAACACGAGCCATGGTCCATAGTGTGAGGATACTCGAAAGAATGGACATGGCGATACCAATTTCGATCATCATGGCTGTGTCGGTTGATGACAGGCCGGCCAGAACCATGAAATATGGCGCGTTGTTGATAAAGGTCGCGCCGACCATTTGCGACAGGCCGTTCGCGTACAAGACGATGCGGGTGCGTCGCCAGTTGGTAACCTTAAAGCACTCGAGGAAAGTCGAAGACTCCGACGGGGCAGACTCAGCTTCGTGTTGGGACGTATCGACGATCGTTTGGATGTGAGTTTCAACCTGTAACCAACTCCAATGGCGGTGAAGCTTGCTCGCTGCTTTGGCTGCTTGCGCCAGTTTGCCTTTGCGGACCAGGTAATAAGGTGATTCTGGGACCAGGAAGGCACCTATACATAGTAGGGCAGGCCATGACCACTCTGCAGCAAAGAGAACCCTGTACGCGGACTCGTTCATGATAGTCACCCGGGTAAAGGCGATGGAGGCCGCAACGAGGTATCCGACGCTCTGGGACACAAGTACGTAAGTATATAATATACCCCCAGAAGTTCACAACCAGTATGACGAGGTGTCCAGTATTGTGTCGATCAACGTACCAAGCAGACAGTATATACGGCCAGGGCAATGCCTCTGATATTGGTTGGTGTAATCTCAGAGATGTATGTTTGGCCCGCCGCGAGAGCAGCTCCGAGACCCAGGCTATTGATGAGCTTTCCAGCGAGGAATTGACCGCTACTATGTGATGTGTATATAACAGCGACACCAACGATGGACAGTATTCCAGCCAGTAACATGGTCATTCTACGGCCATATCGATCGGATACTGGCCCAGACAGCCATGCACCCAGGCCTGTTGTGAGCTGAGGAAGCGCATTCCACAGGGATTGCCAATAGGTTGGGACAACATATTGTCCATCTTGTAGGACGCCGAAGTGTTGCCTAGTATGTTGATAGACATTTGTGAGTTGGAATTCCGATGGGCCAACTGCAAACACAAGAGAATATAAAAAGGAGAGAGAAAAGCACCCACACAAAGGCTTCCATATCAAGGCATAGTGACAACGTGATATTATCGAACCCATACATTAGTGCTCCGATATTGCCGTATAATGTACAGAGAATCACAAGTGGGTTGCTGAAAATAGTGCGTGTTATGCTGAGATTTTGGCTGGACGTCAGGTCGAAGCCAACGCTCGAGGCTGTAGATACCTTGCCATGGCTACGAGGTTCCATGCCTTCTTTGACAGCAGAATTCCGAGCTGAATCCCTACGGGTCTCAGTCTCGAAAGCCATGGTTGCAACGCTGGAGAGAATAATTTCCTTATGAGACGGGAGAGGATAGGGGACAAGCTGGTGAGCGCTCGAAAACTGTGGGTTATGGACACTCACTCTGTCATTACAGCATAGAATATGTATGTTGGCAGTTCTTTTAATCCCTTTATCGTAACCTCCACTCTACCCCATGGGGGCCCCAGATTTTAGCCCTTTCCCCGGATTTCAGAAGCATGGGTTTGCCGGCTCGTGACCACCCTTGGGTGAACTCCTGGCGAGGCCAAGACCGGAAACTCCGGCCTCAGCCATGCTTGATCTTCAAGGAGGGATGTGGGGGATCTTCTCCAGAGGGACTGCCCGCCGCCGGCTTTTCCGTCTTGGAGATACCCACACGTGGGCCTGTTGACACATTCATGAAAAGAGGAAAGGTTTCTAATCAAGTCAGCGCCCATAGCTTGCTGTAGTTCGGGCTATTGAGAACCGAGGACCTTCACGATCTTTGACTTCGCTTCGCAGACGCCATTTTAAGTACTGAGAGACTACTATACCAGACTCCTGTCTGAATCGTCGAGTGGCTGTCAAGCTAAAGTGCAGGGCAAGAGTCTATAATCTGACCTCTGTCCCAGCAGCCCTGCTGCGCAATCGGCACTTCGGTAAAGATTTCTGTCAGCATTGATACCATGGACGATTCACCGTTCCTACAGGCCGAGAGCAAGTGGATTTGGATCCAGCAGTTTGACGACGCTGCTGCCAAGGGCCAGTTTGTGAATCTGCGCAAAACATTTCACCTCAGCGACAGCGAGCTGCCCACGACCGAGATTCCGCTCTTTGTTTCGGCAGATACTCGTTATCGAATTTTTTTGAACGGACGGAGTATCAGTTTCGGACCAGCCAAAAGTTATCTAGACCGCTGGTACTATGAGACCGTCGCCAATATCGCTCCGTTCCTCAAGCCCGGGGTCAATGTCCTCACCGCGAGGGTACTGCGGTTTTCTCACTCCCACGATGGATGTCTCAGTATGATCCGGAGTCCTTTGCCGGGCTTCATCCTGAGCTGTCGTATTGGCGTAGGTGTTGTTGTCCTGTTTTGCTTATCTCTAGTGTACTCAATCCTCATGGTTGTTAACAATTGGCTACAGGATCGGAACGTGAGCAGCGACCGAAGCTGGAAGGGCTGCCTCGATGCTGCAACCAGCCTCACGCCAGACGAGGAGTGGGATTATCGGCTTGGACCACAGTTCCTTAGCCTCAATGAGAATGTTGACGGCAGGCGCTTGCAGATTGGGTGGCATTCGGCTGAATTTGATGACAGTGGTTGGCCAGCAGCAGTCTTTGCATTGCCCCAGCGCAAAATGTCACCCGTGCTGGACCCGTGGCGGTTGACACCTCGACAGATTCCAGCGCTTCCAGAAATTCAATCTCGGTTTGATGGCGTTGTCCGCTGCTCTGACATGGCATCTCTCGATGCTTGGAAGCGGCTCCTCCGTGGCGAGTCATCGGTCGTCATTCCAGGCAACTCCTCGCAATGGGTTGAAATCGAGGCGAATATCTTAACTACTGGCTTTCTAGACACGGCCTTTGAGATTGAAGGCGATCATGAGGCCGAGCAAGCGCCAAAAGCCAGTATACTATGCTCAGAATGTTACGAAACTCCGATGGAAGGGATTCCAGGTCGACAAAAGGGCAACCGCACTGATTCGGAACACGGGAAATTGTACGGGACGACTGATACGTACATTCTGCACCATGGCAGCAACTTCTACTCGCCTTTCTGGTTTCGCACATTCAGATACGTTCGCCTCACCATCGATGCCAGTCTTTGCAGTGCTCCAGTCAAGGTGACTGCTTTGACTTATCGTTCGACACATTATCCACTGGAAATTCACACCAGGATTGAAACACCTGACGTATTGCTGCGGAACCTGTGGGATATCAGCCTCAATACTCTACGCAATTGTATGCATGAAACGTACGAGGACTGTCCTTTTTACGAACAGAACCAGTTCGCCATGGACACGCGCAGTATGATACTCTTTACCTACGCTCTGTCGAGGGATGACCGACTCCCGCGCAAGGCAATCCAAGAGTTTTACGCGTCTCGCATGGATGATGGCCTGGTTCAAACACACTATCCGTGTCCAGGGCGAGGAGGAAAGATAATCCCAACCTTTTCCTTGTTCTGGGTCTTGATGATTTACGACCACATGCAATTCTTTGGAGACGAGGCCCTTGTAAGGAAGTACGCAGCCGCAGTCGACGATGTCTTGCATTATTTTCACACCAACATCAACACCGAGACCGGGCTGGTGGGCTCGTTTGGCGCAGATACTTGGGCCTTTGTCGATTGGGCCAACGGCTGGGCGACCCCAGAGAAAGGTTTCTTGGGACTGGCCATCCCACCGGCATATTACAGGACGGGATCAGCAACGTACCATACACTGGTATACGCCTATGTCCTGGCCAAGGCGAGTGAGCTCTTTGTGTTTTTGGAAAGACATGACACTGCTCGTGAGTACTTGAGGAGACAAAACGCACTCGTGCAAGCTGTTCGTAAACACTGTTTTGACGCGCAAACTGGCTTTTTCCTCGACGGCCCTGGAGCGACGGGCGAACTCAGCCAGCATAGCCAGGTCTGGGCTGTACTGGCGGGCTGCGTGGAAGGTGATGACGCCAAAGTGCTCCTAAGGCGTACGATTATGCAGTGCGAAGAGCATGGACTCGTCAAGGCAAGCTTGGCCCAGGGTTTCTACGTTTTCCGGGCCGCCAGTCTGGCTGGGGTGTATGACGAGTGCTGGGACACTCTGATCCAGCCCTGGAAACGCATGATTGCATCCCAGATGACGACGTGGGCGGAGAGCGAGAGCATGGTACGTTCAGATTGCCATGGCTGGAGCGCGACGCCGATCTGGGAGATTGTGACCGAGATACTCGGGGTCCAAGCAAGCAGCAAGGAGTACATCCAGAGGGTCGTTCACGCGAAGTCGGCCAAGGAGTCGGTCGTGACATCGCAAACGCCTCTATGCAGATTTGCGCCGAGACCCAGCATCGCTCGTGGTCCAGTCAGCGCAGAGGTGGTCGCTGGCCTCACGCCCAAGGAGACCGTCGGCGTGAAAATCGACCCAGAAGCCATGGAGGTTCATATCTCGGGATCGGCTGAGGCGATAAACGGTGGTTCGCAGGATGGTGCGTGGACCATACGGTACGTGCATTAAACATCTTCTCGAGGAGTGGACACCGATGAGGCTCTTTTATCCTTTGTTTTTGTTTGCCTGGACATCAGATTACTTCTTATTTAGGCGTCTTAAGGTAGACTGAATACCGCAAACCTTGAGAAATCGGAGGAAGGGTTCGACTAGAGCGATTTTGGGCGATCCATGGCTATTTACGGTTTCATTCGGTGGTTATGCTGGAACCACACGGTAGATTAGAGCTGAGCCTGGTGATTATGTTCTGATATATGTATGTACTTCGTATTTATACGCGTAGAGTTAGAATTGGTGGAATGCGACTGGGTTCAAATGCGATTTACCAAGGTCGCTTGAACGCAGTCTGAAGATGATGGTTGGCCGTCTTGGTGTTGGTTGTTCCTGGGTACGTGTTCGGACGGCGTTGTGCCAGGCCTAGGCTTGGGCCGTAGCAGGCTAGGCCCAGCCGGCCCAGCCAGCCCAGCCTTAAAGAGCAGTAAAGGTACCGCTACGGCTTAGCGATGCCCACAGCCTGCCAATCACCAGCATCATCCCAAGCCACCAGGCCGATGAATTTCAGGCTGCCCCACCATGCATTTACAGCGTTCATGTATGCTAGAGCCCCACCTGGAGAGGTACTATTATGGCTGCTTGCCAGGTGCCAGAATACCCCTGACACGCCCCAAGAGCTCGCCAAGCCCAAGGTCATTTGCGTCTCGGATCACAGAAACATCGTCGTCGCTTTTCCTCAGTGTCAACCACAGCCAATACAATAACGCGCTGCTGCCGTTCCTCGTCGCCAAAGCTACTACACGGCGTGCCTTGACAATATTATCCTCCCGATCCAACTCTACCAGCAACCATGGCTGAAGGCAAGGTGTACCGCGCGAGCACCACGGCTCCCGTCAACATCGCCGTCGTCAAGTACTGAGCCTGTCCTTCTTGGTGTGATTGGAATGTTTCCTTGTACATATGCTGACTGCGTTCGCTCTTCTCTACTAGATACTGGGGCAAACGCGATGCCAAGCTCAACTTGCCAACCAATTCGTCGCTCTCTGTCACCCTGGCGCAGTCCGACCTCCGCACTCTGACGACCGCCTCGTGCAGTGCTTCCTACCCAGCTGCCGAAGACTCGCTTCTCTTGAACGGATCACCCTCCGACATTACTGGCGCACGAACCCAAGCATGCTTCCGCGCGCTTCGATCCCGCCGCGCCGCCCTCGAAGCAGCTGATCCCTCCTTGCCGAAGCTGTCGGCCATGCCTCTCCGCGTGGTCTCTGAAAACAACTTCCCCACCGCTGCCGGCCTTGCTTCCTCTGCTGCTGGCTTTGCTGCCCTGGTCCGGGCCATCGCAAACCTATACGAGTTGCCGGACTCACCAGCCGAACTCAGCTTGATTGCGCGCCAGGGATCCGGCTCCGCGTGCCGCAGCCTGTTCGGCGGATATGTGGCATGGAGAATGGGCGAAAAGGAGGATGGCTCTGATTCTCTTGCAGATCTGGTCGCCGAAGCCTCCCATTGGCCTGACATGCGGGCCCTCATTCTCGTGGCCTCAGCTGCCAAGAAGGGCGTCAGCTCGACCAGCGGCATGCAGCAG
Organism: Coniella vitis; assembly: GCA_011317545.1. NCBI lineage: Eukaryota > Fungi > Ascomycota > Sordariomycetes > Diaporthales > Schizoparmaceae > Coniella > Coniella vitis. The sequence continues at coordinate 4,540,140 of WUJK01000002.1, forward strand.
ACCGTAGCGACATCCGGCCTCTTCAAGCAGCGCATTACCGACGTCGTGCCCAAGAACATGGACTTGATGGAAAAGGCCATCCATGCCAAGGACTTTGCGTCGTTCGCCGAGGTAACAATGCGCGATTCCAACTCGTTCCACGCAACTTGCGCCGACACGTACCCACCCATCTTCTACATGAACGACGTGTCTAGGGCAGCTGTGCGGGCGGTCGAAAAGATCAATGAGGCGGCTGGGCAGACGATAGCCGCGTACACGTTTGATGCTGGCCCCAACTGTGTGGTGTATTACCTCGAGAAGGACGAAGCGGCCGTGGTCGGCACCTTCTACAAGGCGGCTGGCAGCGAGGTGGGCGGCTGGAAGGCGAGCGCTGCTAGCCACACAACGGACATTACACTCGAGGAGCCTCTTGCCGACGTGCTCAAGACTGGAGTGTCACGTGTCATTATGACTGGCGTCGGCGAAGGCCCGCAAAAGACGGATGAGTATCTGGTGACGGAGAATGGCGAGCCAGTGCAGCGGTGATGTTGGTTGCCCAAGTTCAGCCGATCAGAATCGCACAACCCGCTTGTCCCCGGAGAGACGCGTTCAATGAACTACAGTCAAAAAGGATTGCGACTTAGCTTTTTATAGGAAAATGCGCGACTATATATATACCTAGATAATAGAAATGTGTTAATAAGAAATTTCCAGACTTACCATGTACCTTTTCTCGGCTTCTGGCATTGCACGTTGCCCATACCGGCAGGTGATGTTCAGGGTCTTGGTCTCAGGGGTCCAAGCTCCTTGCTAGTGACAGGTACCCGCTGTAGAAAGCCCTCCATGACCTGGCAGCCCCCGAGAGACCTGCCTAACCAGGCGCCTTCCAAGCTTGCACGCACGCACTGTTTGCTAACGTCACTGCAACCCCGCGACTCACTGCATCTCTCCCACTTACACGTCAATGCGATTTCAAATTGTCCCTTCAACAGGTGCCGCCTTGGTTCGTGAGAAGTACCACCACTGTCGTTCCGTCTTACAAGCACACTCCCCAGACCAAGGATGAAGGAACCTTGAGCAGTCCTGTATCACTTCGATTCTCCTCCACCGAGCACAGATTTGGGCCAAGCAACCGCGGGTGGATTACCTTTTGGCCCGCCCTTCCGCCGCCAGCAGCTCGGCATCTCGCTCGCGAAGTCGTCATCAGGCTGGGCAACATGAGCAAGATTTACGATATTGACGAGTCGGGCAATGTCCTTAGGACTTATACCAGCTCGGAAAAAGATGGCCTGAGGAGTGTGAGTGGCCGTGATTGCTACGCTCTTCCCGGAAAGCAGCAACAGCTGGCTAATGCCGTCACAGGAAAAATCCAAGACTCCTTTGCTCAAGGCTATTCTGTATGCCTTCCTCCCTGCTGGTTTCCCGCATACCGTCACCGACGACTACTTTGCCTACCAAACCTACGACTCCCTCCAGGCATTTTCCTCGTCCATCACGAACCTGCTAGCCAACCGCGCAATCCTCGAGGGTCTTGGCGTCGGCAATGCATCGCAAACTCCTACCACGGCCCTGCTTCTGCAAATCATCCAGGACACCTTTTCCCGTCTCGCCACCATCATGTTTGCCCACCGCATGGGCCAGGCGATTGAGCCGGAATGCAAGTACTACCGCTTTCTTGCTGATATCTTCAACGACTGCAGTCAGTTCCTCGACCTTCTGCTTCCCGCCCTGCCTCTGCTGCCCAAGGTCTCCGTCATGGTGTCTGCCTCGATCCTGCGCTCACTCTGTGGCGTCGCTGCCAATGCGTCCAAGGCCACGCTGAGCGCCCACTTCGCCAAGTCAGGCAACCTCGCTGAGCTCAATGCCAAAGAAGCCAGTCAGGAGACTGTCGTCAGCCTTATGGGGATGCTGGCTGGCACGCTGCTGGTCAAGTTGGTCGAGGGCAAGGCTGCCGTGTGGTGCTGGATGGTAGTTCTCGTTGGCGTGCACCTCTTTACCAACTACTGTGGGGTCCGTAGCGTCAAGATGCGTACGCTTAACCGTCAGCGTGCCACTATCGTCTTTCGCGAGTGGCTTGAGACGAGCACTATTCTTACGCCCACCGAAGTCGCCCAGCGCGAATCCATCCTCTTCAACAGCCGCGGCAACATGTCGTCCAAGACGGGCGAGTATCGCGGCACGGCCGACTTTGGTGGCTACGGTGATGTTGTTAATTTCAAGTCGTGGGGCTCGCACAGCTATGTGTTTGACACGGACGATTATTACATGGGAATTTGGCAATGGGGTCCTAGTTTCACGATCCGCATCGCCGTCAAGGAGGGCAAGCGCTCCGTCAACGACCCCCTCGTCGCTTGGTTCGACGCTGTCGCCCACGCCTACAATTTTGACACGGCAGTTCTGCGCGATGGACTGGGGGGAGCTGGTCATTATGAGAACGAAGTTCCCGATGACCATCGCGTGGGCTCGGGAATAGTCGACCGTGAGACCAAGATGGCTGTTTTTGAGTCACTCAGGGCAAAAGGATGGGACATTGAGAATGCGGCTGTTGAGACTCGCACGCCCGTGCGCGTACGCCTCGGTGGTGCAAAGACTATCAAGGGCATGTAATACTTTTTTTTGTTGAACTGTGTCTTTTCCTTTTCGTGGGTTGCTTGCGCGCCTTCTTGCTTTCTTCTGCGACATGACGCTGCGTCTCGCTCAGATTGTACTGTTTGGCCATGCTAACGCGCTTTGATCATTAGTACCGGCATCTGCGACAGAGAAAGAGGGGAGATCCCTCTTGCAACCCTCCCAGCCGACCAAAAAGGATTGATCAGCGGCTTCTTTTGCAAAGCAGGATTTATTGGCGTTTGAGCAAGGAGTTTTCGAAGGGACATTTTGGCGTTGGTGGCAATGAAAAAACAGTCCCGTTACTTGCGGCGTTTTCGTCTGGCTGTAAATTTTCCGAAAGATATGACATGATATCCCTCAAAAAGTGCCGCATAATAAGGCGCATTGTCCCTCAAGTATTGACTGCTACTGTCGTGGAATTTTGATGGATATGGTACATGTTGCTGAAATGACAGAGGTGCGATCTGCAAATAGCATGCAAGCAAAAAGAAAGCTTTTGCCACGAACTCTCCTCAGGAAACACAAACTCCGTGACCTACTTTTGTAGTGGTACATATTTGTTATTATTCCATCTTGTGTCCAGATTTCCCATGTGAAATGCGATGGCCACGCAAATTAGTTGGTTTCCTCCTCTTTATTGATTCTGGACAGACTGTCTGGCGGAACCCCTTCCTCCCCACATCAGACCATTCCGAAGACTCTTGACGCCCTCATCTTGACGCCCTCCCAGCTGTTCAACTTTGGCCTGACATCGAGGTAGAAACTCGGCCTTCCTGCTTTGTCGTTCTTGCCTGCATAGAAATCGATGACGTATTCGATTTGGGTACCGCAACGGTCAATGACCCAGTCGTGACGATCGAAGGGCGCGGTATAACCGAGGAGCGTGTTGAATCTGGCCTTGGGGGACATCTTGTTGGATAAGCCGGTGAAGGAGTAGAGTCTGGGACCACCAGGACAGCTGCAGCGTTCACATTAGCATTACACAAATCCGCACCCTCCCTGACTTCTATGCATCGCGAGTACGAGAAGAAATCATACCTTGAAGCCTCGTACGGCTTCTCCCACTGCTTGATCTCCACCCACGCTCGCTCATTCACGGCGTTATGTATAGGAACAACGGTCTTCATGTCGGCTGCTCGCGTGTCGTGGCCCTTGCGCTTCATGGCGTCAAAGAACATCTTTTCCGAGGGGTAGACCCAGTTGCCAGTCGAGGGATCGGCGCCAGTCTCTGTTTCGTGGTTGACGGGGCAGGCTGCGGATGTGGCACCGGCGGCCGTAGAACGGGGAATGGTGGATATTTCGCGGTCGGTACCGAGGCCTGCCTTGTGCTCGAGGGCACCATGTGGTGCTGTCTGTTGCTGGGCGGCGGATTGAGTTACTGATGGGGAAGAAGAGCTGCTGAAGAAAGGTATGCGCCAGCCCCAGCCTGACGTGGCATTTTGTGCAGATTGTGGTGCTTTTGGTTCTTGTGTAGGATGTGTTTGTATTTGTTGTGCTTGCGATGGTGGTTGTGATTGTGATGATGATGATGCTGCTGTTGCTGCTGCTGTTGCTTGTGCCTCTTGCGCGGCTCTTGCTTGTGCTAACCATGCTTCTCTGCTTTTGTGGTCGACTGGGCACTTGTCCGCGGCGTCTGCGCCGTTGGTGGCGGCCATGTTGCTTGTCGGCAGTGTCGCGTTCGTTGCTGAGGTCGTCGTCGTCATCTTGGGTTGTGTCGCTGCCGCGGTCTGCGTCGAGCCCTGCACGTCTGCCAAGGCCTTTCGATTCAAGAATAGGGTATCTAGTAGATCTTGCTGCGACATGTCGAGGATGCCATGGTAATTGCGCTGTGTTGGGGGTGGGTGGAAGACTGTGAGCAGGCATAGGTAATACCTTGGAGGCTTCAACGGCAGACGCGGGCCTGAAATTATTGAGCCTACTCTATGCTGCCGCGGCCGGCAAAAGAAGACAGGGATGCACTTGGACAGGGTACAAGGATCTTGCACGGTGACTCAGCAATGATGCAAGGCAACCAGGTCACTTATGTAGTGCTGCAACCTTTACTGCCGTCCAGTTCGTAAAAGCATCTAATATCTCTAATGCACCACCGCCGGACCTTCGACTCAAGTGCCCCAATGAACTGATGCGTCGTTCTCGCGAGAGTGATGCTGCTCATGAGTGAGGGCTGAGATTTCTGCCCTAACGATGTCCGGCACTGGACAGAGAAGGCTGAAAAAGCAACCCTCGGTAGGAAAGGCAACCTCGATGAATTGGTCACAGCCACAAGCCACATTGCACGGCATTTCATCGAACCAATGGTCCCACGAACCAGAATCAAGCCAAGCCAAGGCATTCCTGCAGGCTCTCGAAAGCGCCTCTCACCACACCAGCAGCTCAGACTGCGGGCAACATTAGAGCGAGGCGGAGCCTCCCCTCCCCTCCTTTACCAGGGCTCCGTATCACGTCAGCTTTCTAATCTAGTAGAGGCGAACACGTTTGGCGGTGTTGAAACGTAGCAGGGGTCTTGAAGGATCTCAGACTGAGTAAGGCTATGCCTCCAGTCTTTATTGGCTCCCTGGAAGGCGGGCTGCAGAGGAGTGCCGGTCGTGCGTACATAAAATGGTTGGGACCCGTATGGCCGATATCGAGACAATGCTCTTTCAACCGCTGCGGTCGGATTCAGCGCGCCGAGCAAGGTCTCATGTAGATTGGTCCCAGTCAACATGAGAAATCCTCGCGGCTACGGCGTTAGTCTGCAAGACAGCAGCCCACGCACGCAGCCCTTTCATCGCCGAGACTCATCTCTGAGCCTGGGTGAAGATAGCGATGTTTTTGAGGATGCAAGGGAGACTTGGGAACATGCGGACGAGGCCGCTCTCCCTACACGCCCAAAAGGCAAGACAATCAGCCCTGGACATAGTGTGTGAGTACTCAAAGCGATGCGTCCATACCACAATCCAGGTGTTGGTATAAGCAACCATGATACTGACATAGAATCTACACGCCTCTTCAGGCCTCCAGTCTCGCCCCAATTAGAACGGCTCGGCGCTCAACAATGGATCGAGGCCCAGATTGGTGGCACTGAAATCACAAATCCAAGTCCCCAACCTGGTCAGTGCAACTATCATGCAGAAGTCTCCCAATGGGACTACCCGAAGAGAGTGTTGAGTTTGGACATGTATTGATACCTCTTATAGAAACATCTCGGAGCTACAGAACCTACGACGCGAGACAAGTACAGGCACGACCTGCTGGCTCGGCACCTCTGCCGCCCGCGCCTGTTGCCCCGTTTCGCAGGACTGAGCCATTGTTGCGCAGCGATGGCGAACCCTCGACGCGCATTAAGGATAATGATGTACAAAGTACTCAGGCCAAAGAATGCGACGACTGTATGAGACGAGTATCAGAGATATGGTACTGCAATGTGTGTAACTTGTCCCTTTGCAACTCTTGCTGGGAAGGACTCTTGCAGCATCGGCGGCCTGGAAGGCTCAACAAGACGCCGCACGAGAAAACCGATTTTCAGGTAGCTATGAAGATTCAGGATGTCTTGTCGCCACCAGTGGACGAATCAGTTCGAGAAAAGCTATACAGGGATGATGAAATTACGTCTTGGTTCGGTGAGATAACTCGCTCCACGAGCAAGGTCGACGCTCGATGTACTGACCTTGAACTTGTTCATCCAGGAGTCAGCAGGCCCGACGATCTCGGACCACCCATGTTCCAGGATTATGGGCGGTTTTCTGACCTGATGTCGAGAACGGATTCCAGAAACCAGGATGTCTTTGTCGAAAATGCCAAATCACTTGGCCGAGACACCAGAACACCTTCGCTGGTATCGTTTGTCGGTCAAACTGGTGCTGGAAAAAGCAGTCTTATCAAGCTCTTGATCGATCTGGGTCTCAAAGACACACAAGCTCCGGCTTGCAGCCCCGTGGTGGGCCCTCCTGGAGCCCACGTGCCTACATCGGACGATGTACATTTGTACTGTGACCCTCGTACAGCAGACTCTCAGGGACCAATCCTATATGCGGATTGCGAGGGCTTAGAAGGAGGGGAGCGCGAACCCCTGGGCGCTCTTTTCAGGAAGAAAAGGCGCGCAGAGGGCGACACCAAAGGAGAAACACTCAAAAGCGACCGGGTTGCTTCCGAGCGTGAATTGAAATGGGCCAGTGGGCCTCGCGAGCGAAGCAGAGAGTTTGCCGTAACCAATCTGTACCCAAGACTCCTCTACACCTTCTCGGATGTGATCGTTTTCGTTCTTCGTAATCCAAGGTTCGTGATCACCAATCTCGTCGCTCCTTCACCCAGGAGCTGTTCGTCATGGCTATTATTTAGAGCTTGTGCTTATGTTGACATGTACAGAGTGATCGAACACGTGTTTGAGAGACTTATTACATGGGGTATGCCCTGTTTATCTCGACGCTTTTTCTTGTATCATCGCTAATAGCTAGGATAGCGGCTGCGGCGATAGAGACTTCTTCGAATCAACCTGTTCTTCCCCATGCAATTATTGTTCTCAATGCTTCCGAGGATTTGATTGACGAGAAGCTCTGGGATGTCGTTGCAAATACGGAGAATATACTGCAAGACCTTGCGAATACCGTCAACCGTAACGAAACGTTCAAAAAGCTGGCTCAATTCTGGAGGGAGCGCAACAAGCCAATCCACAGTCTTACGGATCTTATTCTTTGCTATTACAGCTCATTGCAGGTGTGTATCACAGACATAAAATTCTTTGGCACTTTTGCTAATAGCGCATTAGGTGTTGCGTACACCACAAGAGCGCAGGCCCAAGATCATGCAAGAACAGATAGAGAAGCTCTACGATAGCACTGTCACGGCCTGTATCGCTTCTCGTAGCGCCAGGAATCGGTTGAGAATGCTTCTCAGCGTGGAGGAACTCCAGAACTATCTCCAGGAAGCTTTCAGCCATTATGCGAGCACTCTCGACTCTCCTTTCGACTTTGTTCAGGCCTCCTTCCGAAACTCGCCCATTCCATCCAGTTTTGGAGGCAATGTGTTGAAGCTAGCGTTGAATATCATGGATATATTGCAGGCACAAGAGCGCCCTGTATTTGATGCTCGCCGAATCTTCTCAGAGCTCGAGTACATGGTGGCATCATGCATAATGCTGGATAATGCAAGAAACCAGACCAAAGGTATACTATGCCGACACTTCAAACCATATCAAGACTGTTGACTTATTGGAATCCAGGCAATGCATTAAAGATATTCACCAAATATCTCAATCACCTAGCAGATTCTCTTGAAAACTTCTGTGAACATCACTGGCCATGCGAATTCGTGGGCTCCGAGAAAGAGCGCTGCGTAAACACGCGCGGTGGTCACATCAAAGGCCACCAGAAGAAGAACGGCAAGGTTTTTGCGGCTGGCGATTTCGTCTCCAGCTTCTCGTACAACGCTTACTTTACCGACTTTTGCAACAACGTTTACACACATCTCGTTGCGTTGCTTGAAGAGCTCGCCTCCTCTGTACAGCAAGGCTCTTCCGAAGAAGCAGCGGCCGCTTTCATCCACAAAGACATGGTCCTCAACAAATTCTTCCAGCACATAGAAAGAACTGGGGGCTTCTTCCACAGTCATACGGCCTGTTTCTGTTGCCTTTTCGGGCAGGCGGAGGTCCAGCTACCTTGTGGCCATATTATTTGCGAGAACTGCCTAATTATGTACGGGTCGCGAAGAAGTGATTCTGAGTATACACTCGTAGCTTGCCCTATTGAAGGCGAAAAGTCTCTTCAAGGTGCCCTTTGGAAATTTCAACTGAAACCGGCATCTGCTGGTGTGCGTGTGCTGACATTGGACGGGTCAATAATATCCTTTCCGAAGACAAACAAGATAGTCTGCAATTTACTAACATATGGTACAGGGGCGGCATTCGGGGTATTGTCGAACTGGAAGCTTTGAAGGCACTCGAAACAGCTCTCGGCGACGTTCCGATACAGTACTTTTTCGACTTGATCGTCGGAACTAGGTGAGTTCTATCAACTTATAACTCCCTTTTAAGCTGTATATTGACTTCTGTTAGCACGGGTGGCCTGATTGCATTGGGTCTTGCAAGTATGAAGTGGACCGTCGACGACTGCACCCGCCAGTTTGTCAAGCTTTGTGATGAAGCGTTCACCAGAAGAGCAGGCAGCGATCTTCCTTTTATTGGGACTGTCTGGGATTTCCATCACCACTCCAAGTATCGCACCAAGACGCTTGAAAGTGCCCTGAAAAAAGCCTTCACTGAAGACTCTCATTTGTTTGGCGGGCGCCACTCAGTAGAACTCTGCGGATTCCCCCTCAAGGTTGCCGTCACCGCAACATCCCCTGGGAACAGGACTTACGTCTTGGGCAACTACAATAGAAACGAATCGAAGCACGGCCTAGGTAAGCATGAATGATCCCAGTCAGATGAATCACCGGAGCTAACTGAGTTAAGTGAGCTATCATTTCCAGCGACCGGAACGAGTCGCCAACGAACTAAATGTTTTCGAAGCGTATGCTCAACGACCTTTCTCCTTCAGCCCTGTATTTGTATAAGCTGATATGTTACCGGTACTGACTCGCTGATTCTGGTATAATAGAGCCCGTGCAACCTCTGCTGCACCTCGGTTTTTCAAACCGTTTTATCACGAAAAATCACAAAAAACATATCTAGACGGCGCAATCCACCACAACAACCCTTGCCGCGTCGCAGACGCAGAGCGAAAGCTGCTCTGGCCTGATGCCGACACTCCGGATATCTTCGTGTCCATTGGCACAGGGGCTTCCACCAGCCTGGACAGAAGACCGAGTGAGCGACAGGGTCTTGCCAAGAAGGGGATTGTATCTCACGGCCTGCAGCTCTTGAATATTCTCAAAAAGAACCTAGAAACCTCTCTTGACTGTGAGCGGATTTGGAATGATTACTTCGCCTCTGTTACAACTCCGCACAATTCTTCGAGGGCACGCTTCAGACGCCTGAACCCCCCAATCGAGGGAGACTTTCCCGCACTGGACGACAAAGACAGGCTGGCAAGTGTTCAGAGATCTGCTCGCGAAGCTTTGCGGCGGGACAACGAAGTAGGTCTGATCGCCAGACACCTTTTGGCTTCCATCTTTTATTTTCACATGGCAAGCATCCAGGAGGAAGATGAAGACTCATTCCTTATCCATGGTGAGTAATTTCTACATTTTAGTTCTTCCGCGGTTTGTGGACGATGGCTACAGAATTCTGATCCATTTGGCCGAGATCTAGGCAGGATTCGGTGCCGGCTGAGCCAGCCGTCTTTCGAAGTAAAAAAGCTAGGCCAGCATCTCTTCAGGACGACCCTGCAAGAAGGACGCTTCAGCTTCATCGTGTGGGATCCATCGCGGTCCGAGTATAAAGAGCGGCAGGAACTGTCGGACAGAGTCATGGAACGCATGATACGTGAGCACCGCTTCGAAGGCGACAAATTCAGCTTCAAGATCAAGAACAAGGCCGTCGCGACACACATCAACCTATGCTTTGGCAACATGACCATGTTTCCCATCAGTGGATTCCCAAAGGCCGTACTGCTTGATCCGTCCTATGACAAGACCATTCGCAACTCTTACCAAGGCGCATCGATATTGCGATCATCGAGCCATGGGCGCTATGCCCGCGGTTCTTCTCGATTCAGTCACGGCTCGCGACGTCTGGTTGTGTGGGAGCCTCCAGCCCTGCAGTCCCAGACCAGCGTCAATAATCTGCGAGAATACGGTGAAACGAATTACTTTGATTATCCAGAAGGTGATCTATTCCAGCAGGCGCCAGAAGCTGTGCCAAAGAGAAAGCCACTTCCCATCTACCCCTCGCTGCCAACGGAACAGCAGAAAGCAGAGCAAGGATCGACACGCGCATCCCTGCGTAAAGCATTCAGGGCGTTGTTCTGGCCCGTGAAAGCCGAACCATTTGGCAAGGTGCCTGAAGAGGGCGACGAACAGTCTTCTTTGGCCTCGGACAAGGCAGAAACAAGATGGCCATTGCTCGATATTTCAGAGCAAGGTGTGTCTTCAGACGCTGACAATGGGTACACCGCGGCAATACAGTCGGTAAACTACTATCATGTCACTTCGGACGAGAACAAGATCTATCAGCGCTGGGTTTCGCTTCTGGGCTCCAGTATCAGCACGCCTCACGAAGCAGAGGCCGCCCGATCGAGCACCCCTTCAGCTCAAAATTTGGACATTGATCGGTTCGAGATGTCAGCCGAGTCGCAGCCCGTTGAATTGCCGGCAGACTGTTATTATTCAGAACTACCTGCGTAAATGGCGCTCGGCGAATGCAACCAAGGTGGAAGCTGGGATAGGGGAGGATAGCCCATGTTTTTTGCGTACAAATTCAGGAAGATCACTTTTTTTGCTCGGAAACCTCACGGCTCCATGGCGCTGGTATGGTGACACACCTATGTCGATATATTGTGCCGGCTTTGACTTGACCGGGTGCGTGACTTCATACCTTTGCGCAGACGCACTTGAAACGAGTGCTTGGCCCGTAAATATCAGTATTGGTTTGGGCGTTTGGCTTACATAGTACTTTGTAAATCCGGACGGGTATTGACGCCCCTGTCAATAATCTGCAAACTGCCGCTGTACATAGTACGGAAACCTTCGGCTGTTCAAATAAGCCAAGCTGCCAACTCAGCGAGCCGCAACTTAAATCCTGCTGCCGTAGCCACCTACGCCATTGCGGGACCCACCACTTAAGTACATCAGCCGAATGACGATCCGGCGAATGCGGTACCATTCTTCATAAGGTCCTATAACTTTCGCACCCCGCCCCCAAGGAAAATAGAAAGCGAAAGGCTTGAACGGGCATATAAACGTCACATCCAAACCGTTCAAATGTCAGATTCTTGAAGGAAGCTCATGGAACGGACTGGAAGAATGCTCATCCCCCAAATACGTTATACCTGAATGTGAGTGGATTTATCTTCTGCGGGTTGGTTCCAGGCCATGCGGTGGGCCTTCCCACTTAAAGAGTCGCAGTGTTTCTGGAGCAATAGGCTTCATGGCTTGCAGCCGAGGCAGATGCTCAAAGGAGATTGATGATCCTTTTGGGCGCACAAGCGGTCGGTCGGTCGCTCGGCGGCTTTGTGGGTATTTTTCTGGAGCTGGGAAAAGATACTGGAGGCACACGCACGGTGGAATTGCGATCTGCCCACCCGCCATCGACCCACCATCCCTCATTTTCTCCAGACTCTCACCCTCATCTTCTCCAGACTCCAGATTCTCTCTCCACGGGGAAAAGTCAAGTGAATAGCTTGCCAAATTGTTCGAGAATAAGCTTCTTGGTTCGCTTTTTACGCACTTGCGATCTCGTCTAGCGCACATGACTGGCACACACGGGGGAAACAGATTTATATCTACTATATTATAGAATTTGCAGGTGCTTTATTTTTCCGGTGCCCATCGGCCAAACGTCATTCCACCCGTAAGGAACGAGATCCTTGCCATCGTACCTGTTGTACATAGTACGCTACATAGTACGGTCGGCTTCGACCGCTCGGCCACAGGCACAAGTAAAGCTGGTGGACTTCTCAACCCGTTTCTTTCTACAGGTCTTCTGATGCTCTGGAATTATATAGGCAGTATCTGACAAGTAAACTACTGTAAAGTCGTACACATCAAAAAATGGCGAGCCTATGGGCTGACCGTTCCCCAAGACAAACGAGTATGTACATAGTAGGGCGTCCCTCGCCCTCTTCCTTTGCGGCTCACTCCTTCCGACGTGAGAGCGCGGCATGACCTTCCCAAGACGGAGGTGTGATGCTGGGCCTGTCAGAAAACCTGGATGCTTTCAACACTGTACAAAAGCAGGCCCACTCTTGATTTTGCGGTCTGCAATGAGTCTGCCAGGCTGCCATATGCTGCTCTCACCAATCCTCTATCAAGGTGACTATTGGTTCCAGCTCCCGTTTCCGAGAAGGACATTCTTGCTTCATTCAGTTGACTGTTGTGCAAATAAAGTAGGTGTATATAATACTTGCGACCAGACCGAAGCACTAAAGCAAGCAACACTCAAATCTACGTCAAAGGCCATACTCTTCTTCAGCGCGTCGTCCAATAGAAGGAGAGGTACACAGTACTCATTTGTGCTTTTGTTCTGGACTTTTCCTCCCCAAGGTATCCCACCTCGCTGCCGACAAGGGTGCGTAGCCTTGGAACCTTCACGATGATCTGGAATGCAGTTCGGCCAATCACGTCCATCTCACCACCTAGCCTGTTGTCTGCTGAGGGAAGTAAGCCGCAAGCGTAGCCCGGTCAGGGTAACATTATTTTGTGACACTGTACAGAAGCATACCTTGTAATATGGCATGGCGTGAGGTTCGACAAGGTTCACGGGCGCATGTGGCAGAAGGTACGGAGTACAAACTAAGTATATAATGATGATCAGAACCCCTTCACGTTCTTCTCGCACCAAATGAAGCTTCTATGATTGATCCTAACCTCACTCACTCATCAGGGAGGAACGACCACCAACTATAATTCGGCAACACGCAGACAGCTTCTTCCTTGATCGTGATGCCGCCAAAGGTGGGCAATGTGTACTTCATCGCGGCAATTGCCGTGGTAGGCGGTATGCTGTTTGGCTTCGATATCTCATCCATGAGCGCCTTTGTCGACGAGCAACCTTACCTCTGCAAGTTCAACACGCTCGGCATGAACGAGGAGACGGGAGAATGCAATGGCCCATCGGCAAATGTCCAAGGTGGTATCACCGCCTCTATGCCGGGCGGATCTTGGCTAGGTGCATTGTTGTCTGGATACCTCTCAGACAATCTGGGCCGCAAGGCTTCCATTCAGATTGCTTGTGTGATCTGGTAAGTGGGCGCTCCTCCCATTGAGACCTTTTTGCCGGTATCAGTGCACAACGTCGCTAGTTTGGAATGATTCTGACATGGTCTGCACTCACTGCCACAGGGTCATTGGCTCCATTCTATGTTGCGCCGCCCAGAATATCCCTATGCTCATCGTGGGCCGCATCATCAACGGACTTTGTGTTGGTATTGCATCAAGTCAGGTTCCAGTCTATATATCTGAAATTTCTCCACCTTCGATTAGAGGCAGATTGATTGGGTTCCAACAATGGGTTTGTTGCCCCTTGCGCCCGGTTCCGCTCTTGCTGCTTTTTGCTGACAGCTTTCTTTAGAGTATCACTTGGGGCATTCTCATCATGTTTTTCATTTGCTACGGTTGCTCATTTATCAAAAGTGATGCCAGCTTCAGGTATGTCGTCAGCTGATTCTGCACAGCTCGACTTGCTTGCATGCTCACGCCATACTCCAGGATTCCATGGGGTGTCCAGATGGTGCCGGCTATCTTGCTCGGCACAGCCCTCTTCGTTCTTCCAGAGTCTCCCCGATGGCTCGCCAAACAAGATCGCTGGGAAGAGTCGCTGGCCGTCCTGGTTCTCGTACATGGGCACGGCGACCCCAACTCGGCTTTTGTTCACCAGGAGATGGAAGAAATACGCCACGTGGTCGAAATTGAGCGCCAAAGTGCCGAGGTTACTTATCTGGAGCTTTTCAAGCCTCACATGATAAACCGAACATTCATCGGGATTTTCATGCAGATTTGGAGCCAGTTGTGCGGGCAAGTACTTGCTTCCTTACACTTTGCTCCCATTTGGAATACCTGAACTGACCGAAATATGATTATAGAAGTGCGTTCATCCCTCCCGTCTCCTTGCTTCGCTAGAATTTCTTTAGACTAACTGAGATATGGCTAATCTCTAGTGAATGTTATGAGTGCGTCTTCCTATCTCCTTCGCTGAGTTGTGCCTATCAGGCTCGGGCTGACTTGAATGATGATAAATATAGTGTACTATATCGTTTACATCTTCTCTATGGCGGGCATCGGTAGCGGCACACTCCTCTCGTCCGGCATTGAGTATGTGATCAACGTTTGTACCACAGTCCCAGCTTTGATATGGATGGATAGTTGGGGCCGCCGACCGCCACTACTCTTGGGTGCCTTCTTTATGTGCCTATGGATGTGTTGCAACGCAGGGCTATTCGCCGTCTACTCACGTCCCGCCTACCCTGGCGAGTTCACCTCCAACGCCGAGTCCATGTCCATTTCGGGGGCCCCAGCAAAGGCCGTCATTGCGTGTACATACTTGTTTGTGGCAAGCTACGCAATGTTGGTTTCCACAACGAGCTGGGCGGTAAGTCCTCTCCTCAACTTTGTTAGTTTTCGTGTGACCAATCTTCGTTACTGAGTAATTGTATCACAGTATCCCGCAGAGTTGTATCCTCTTCGCGTCCGTGGCAAAGCGGTGGCCCTTTCTACGGTAAGTGGCTTTATGATACTCAGCATTCGCATACCACACCCTATAATCGGATCCGCTAACCCTCAAGCTTGAAAAGAGCGCCAACTGGTTGATCAACTTTGCCTTGGCTTATTTCGTGCCTGTTGCCTTTGCGCAGATCACATGGAAGACATATGTCATTTTTGCAGTATTTTGCTTCACCATGTTCTGGCACGTCTTTTTCCTGTTCCCCGAGACAGCAAACAAAACGCTGGAGGAAGTGACCGACATCTTCGACGACACCAAGCCAGGTGCCGTCAAGTATATTGGCCAATTGGCTTGGAAGACAAGAAATGAGCGTACTGCCGCGCAGCGACTAGAGCATGGTGATATCGAGTCCAAACAGCTTGAGTTGCCGAGCAACGAGCATCTTGACAGCGCCAACCATGTGGCAGAGCCAAAGGTATAGGTCTGTATCATTGAAATGGTTGCTGGGTGCGAGAAGTATCAGGGGGTTTGGGGGATATGGAGGATCAGGAGGAAGGGGGCCCAGAAGGTATCATCATATAGTCTATAATTCGGACTCTATCTTGAGCGGTATTTAACGCCTTTCTTCGCCCACTATACCCTAGAGAATTTACATTTCTCTTGTATGTTCCATAAATATACAAAGCGGCCAAATGCTATTAATCCTTCTAATTAAAAGATGATTTAATAGGTAAGCAGATCCAACTAGGGTGGCTTACAATTACTTTTGCCTTGCCATCGAACACTTTCGCTGTTCTGGCACCCGATCTAGTTCAATAAACCACTCACTAAAGCAACTGCGTTCATTTTATCAATTGTTTTACCGTGTTTTCTGAAGATCGGAGCCTACCCTTCGTTCTTTGCTGGAGGTACTTTCTCAACAAATATTCTTCCGTAGACAGTCCGGCAAGTTAAAATTCTGCCGTGCCGGACGTTCTTGCCGGGCTATCGGATAAGCTCTTAAGGGGTCTTCCAAAGCGGTCGTCGTAATAAGAAACTTTATGATATCACGGCTTTTGGAGCAATTGGTTTGATAAGATAAGTCATTCCAGCGGGCTTTGGAGCAGTCCCCGAGGTACTATGAACTGATATGGCGGGTTTTGGAGCAGTCGCCGTGATAAGGTAATTTGGATCTCAACGCCCGACGAACTCCGCCACTGTGGCATATGAAAGCTGTAAAGTCTTACATGAATTAATATTGTCAAAAGTGCTGCAGAATGTGTTACATTCTGAATTACTTCGTAGCTCTAGAGGCACCTGTTATATAACCTACCCGCCTGACTTGGCCTTGTTGACAAGACAGCACTCTTCGTTTTTGACTCAGACATCTGGCTTGCATTGACCTTCAAAGACTGAACGGAAACCCAATGTCTGGCCACCAAGCTAATCAGGTCCGTGTCGCTGTTACGCAGGCAGAGCCAGTTTGGTATGACCTCGCTTCAACCGTTGAAAAGACGTGCACGCTTATCAGCCAGGCTGCGAACAATGGTGCACAGCTGGTAGCGTTTCCGGAATGCTGGATTCCTGGCTACCCGGCGTGGATATGGTAATTATGCTTCCTAGCTGCCATTATATTGACGAAGCGGCGGTTGAGATTTGACTAACCTGAACGTGTTATGCAGGTCCAGACCAGTTGACGCCAGGCTTCAAGCAGAGTATATGCAAAACTCACTAACACTAGACTCGCCTTACACCAAAAAGATCCAAGAATGCGCCGCGAAACATAAAATTGTTGTGGTACTCGGTTTCTCCGAGAATCGACATCATTCGCTCTACATTTCGCAAGCCATCATCGACTCTGACGGGAGTATTTTGACGAATCGGAGCAAAATCAAAGCCACACATATGGAAAGAACCATCTTTGGAGATGCATCTGTGGATTGTCTCGACTCTGTTGTTGATACGACTGCCGGCCGTGTTGGCGCCCTTTCATGTTGGGAGCATGCACAGCCTCTGCTCAAGTACTACACTTATGCCCAACGAGAACAAATACACGTTGCGGCATGGCCGCCGTTGGCTACCCATACTGGCGGTGACGATCTTTGGTCCATATCCGCTCAAGGTCGGTCATACCATATACATCTTGCCAAGTTGCCCCCTGACCAGAGTTATTGTTGAGAATTTCAGTTTATACACTCACTCACCATGTTTCCACTTATCAGGCTGCCAATCTCTATCCAGATCGTACGCGATCGAGTCCCAATCCTTCGTCTTGCATACAACAGCTATGATCAGCCAAGCCGGAATCGATAAAATGCAAAACTTGCCATCCGCGATAATGGGCTCCCCAGGTGGTGGCGCCTCCGCAATTTTCGGCCCAGACGGCCGCAAGCTATCGACGGATATCCCTGGCGATCAGGAAGGCATCGTTTATGCTGAACTCAACTTTGATGATATTTTGAAATCAAGGGCTTTCATTGACGTATGCGGACACTATTCGCGGCCGGATCTTCTCTGGCTCGGCGTCGATAAAACTTCCAAAAACCCTGTTCGAGAGCAGGGGTAAGAGAGCTGGTTCGGTGGGCACCGGCTTGCTGCTCTGGACTTGTAGTGTTATTGGTGATGCAATAGCGGATGTCCTTGAGTTCGTGCAAGAACATACAAGTTGAAGATTTCTGGCGCAAATACCGCTTAACCATATAATGTATTCAATCATGCGGAAATATGCTAGTACCGTGACTTGAGGAAATAAGCAAGGGATTTTGGTATATAAGACGATGATTGATAAGAAAAGTCCAGAACAAAAGTCTTCACTTTTTCTGTATTAGTTCTTGGTTACTTGAGCAAATGTGCAGTTATTGGTTGCCTCGGAACTCCCCTATTCGTGCTAGGATTTGAGGCCGATAAGATTGAAGACTGAAGGTAGGGTACAGTATGTTACTCTATCGGGTCTATTGTACGCATTACAACTGTCACATAGATCGTTGTGGTCTGACAAATAATGGTCATCTTCGCTTTAAGCAGTGGCTTGCTTTATATGCCTTTTCCATACTCCTCAATAACACTCCTCGGCTTTACATACTTTCCAAGAGCGCGGTATGGGAGGTCATATCCAAAAGCTTTTGGCCCTCCGATATCAAGACCTGCCGGAACCTCGGTCCACCTTGGGGAACAGGTAATACCGATGACAGTGACTCTGTAGCCATACTTGAATTCTGAACTCCCAGAGCCCTACCAGATCCGTTCTCCAAAATAGCAATAAGGTCCGGTACGGTTGCAATGGTGCGGATTGTCCCATCTTCAGCAGTATGCTCGGCCAATATATTCTCGTTCTTGAAAGGGATCTTCAAAACGCCTCCCGAGACGAGCGCTTTTGTCTTCTTGGTGGAATCCTCGTCCTGCTCACCGTCGCCCAGCGCAGCGATATGGACGGTGCCATGGGAGTGACCTTTGACGAGTCTCCGCTCAACAGCAACGATTTTGCCCCTAAACAAGACCTTGGCAGCATCTGGGCCCCCTGCTTCGTCAATGATGGCCTCAGCGACGGCTGACAGGCGACTGCTAGTCTCGCACCTTGCTATGCATCTGCCAATGCGCCACGCAAGCGAGCATGTGTTGAGTATCCCATATTTTCTCACATTATCCGTAGTAGTCGGTCGAGCCGCCATGCCAACCCGACTTCCCATTTCCGAGCATGATGCCCTCAGAGCCCTGTCTACAATCTCATCGTCGGGTGCGCGAGTCATAATAATGCTCTTGCCGTCCCCCGAGTCGATGGCGCAGGGGACCAATTGGCCAGGCATATGGACCGCGAGAGTTGTCTGCCAATATGTTGGGTACGCCCGTCCCATCCAGTCCGCGTCGATGACAGGGACATCGAAAAACCGCGACGAGCCCACGAGCATCGGCTCCAAGCCATTCGCGCCGCCTATCTCGAGACCCATGACGGCATCGAACGTCTTGTGCTGCATGTACTCCATCAGCACTTCAAACGCCCGCACTGTCTCTAGAGATTGCAGTCTCTCTACAGACACGGCCGGAGAGCCCATATGGCCTCCCCAATAGACCACGGCGTCTTCCTTCAGGGCTGACTCGTCGATAATGCGGATCTTGTGCCCAGCCCGCACAATGTCGCGGAGCTGGAGCAGGCTCGACGCTGGGCTGCCACCGCCTGCACAGCCGAGCACGTAGCAGCCGTCTGCGAGCCATTCCAGGTCCTTCTCGTTTAAAAGCCACTCGAAAATACCTTCGGCATTCTCGGTGATACAGGGTTTATATGTGAAGGGGTTTACTCTGGCGTCTTCGAATGTCTTCAACTCGAGATCTTTAGGTACCTCGATATCATCATCGCTGGCTATCAGGTCGACCAAGTCTGTATCCGCCTCGGCACCTTGGACGCGGAAGTCAATGTCTCCGATGGCTTTGACAATAATACGGACTTGATTAGAAACGTATTGCAGTGGCATGCTCTCAACCTCAGCAATGGAAATGCTCGTCTCGAGTGCTCCGGCAGCCAGTGCTCGCTGAACAGCGAGTTCTTTGGCGTACTGCACAGCCTGAGCCTCAGTCTGATGGGTCGTATTCTGCACTATATCAACACTCCCGCAGACTCGCGAGATGGCAGCCCCAACCGCATTGGCCACATCGTGGAACGGCGGGCGTATCACCTCAGATGCACCAGCGATCACGTCCGGGGCCAGCACCGCTCCGCCGCCAACCAAGAGGACGGGCATAGGGTCTGCCGATGTCTTGACCACATCGATAGCGCCGTCTAGAAGATGCTTGATACGTCCCCGAGCCGCGTTCACGAGTTCGCGCGGGAGATGTGCCACCTTGCTGACATCGCCCATCTCGGCCTGCCCAGAAGCGACGGCGATATCCGAGGCAGTGCACATCTGGCCGCCAAATATAAGAGCCTTGTCTGTCAGGAAATGGCCAACTGATTCAGGTCCAACCTGCAATCTCCCAACATAAGGTTGCTCTCTCACAACTGACCCTCCGCCAAGCCCAATCGAGTGCAGATGGGGCATGGAGTAGTTGACGCGCACGCCAGAAACGGTGACATAGGCAGAGGCCTGTCTTGGGAGCCCGTTGGCGAGGATCACTCCGACATCTGAAGTCGTGCCTCCAATGTCAACCACGATAGCTGAAGTTCCTCCGGCATCGAGCCCTGCGAGATATGCGGCGCCCCTCATCGAGTTTGTCGCACCGCTTGAGAAAGTCCTGATCGGAATCTTGGCCGCCGAAGCCGAGTCGAGGACCGTGCCGTCGTTCTGAGTAATAAAGAGCGGGCACGACAGCTGCAGTCTCTTGATAGCGAGCCGGAACCGGCTCACCGTCTTACGCGCGTATGCGAGGATCGCTGCATTCAGGATGCTCGCATTCTCTCGCTCCAGAAAGCCGATATTGGCCACCTCGTGCGAGCAGACGATATCAGTACCCGAGTCGAGCTCTCGGGCCATAATGTCTCTCACACGGTCCTCCTGCTTGAAGATCTCATCGATAGGCGAGAAGACGCCTGCAATGACCACGGCCTTGAGGCCTAGCGCCTTGATCTTCGCACACTCCCGTACCACCTGCTCTTCGCTTATGGGCGCCTCTTGCGCGCCGTCAATGTGGAGCCCTCTGTCGACAATACCGCAGTATCCGTTCAATATAGCCGCCAGGTCTTTGGGAAAATTCGAAAATGGAGGCACCTCGCGCAGAAACGAGCGCGAGAGCCTGATCACAGCCACCTTACACAGGCGGCGGGCGTCGCGCTCCACCACGCTGTTGATAAAGTGTGTGGTCCCAATGGTGACGCTGGCGATGCGCTCGGGGCAAATACCCCCGTTGGCGGACAGCACAGCTCGGACTGCAGCCTCAATGCCCGATGTCGCGTCAGGAGTTGTTGGTGTCTTCTTGTACGTGAGCACGCCTCGACTTGCGTCGCCCTGTGCTGCCAGCGCCATGTCGATAGCCACGGCATCCGTGTTGGTGCCGCCAACGTCAACACCGATACGGATCGTCTGGTCGTGTGTCATGGTGGCGCGTCTCTGGTTGTTTGACAAAATGCTGTTCTCTGTTTCTTGTCTTCGTAAGTACTGATTGGCGTGTTGAGGAAAATGGAAAAATTGCGCGCCGATCTACCATAAAGTAATGGTTCTGCCGGATCGCTTATGATTTGATATGTTATCTGCCAGCCTCGGTGCATGATGCTCTTCCCCTCATACATATCATAGAGGATGCATAGCGTTTAATATGATACACCCCGGGCGAAGACTTGGTCTACCCCGTAGATAGATATTCAGCTTTAAAGCTCTCGAGAGCAATAAAATCATGTTTTATTTATTCAACTCATCAGTATACACATAGGTATGTAGTAACATTACCGCTCCATACGCCTCATTCCTTTTTTCTTTTTTCTTCCTTTCCGTTTTCTTTTTGCTCAATCGGAATACTCTTATTGGTTTATTGGAAGAGAGAGACACAATACCTTTGTATATCATATATCATTGAGATTCATTATATTGCTGGTATTATCTTTCGTTGAGCAGATTAAGCCCCGCGAATACTTGTCTAAGAAGAGGTCTGCAGCACCGAAAGCCAACCGACCTAGATCTCGTTCTTTCTCGAGCCCGCGTTTCTAGTTTAATTCGCTGCAGCTCGTCTCCCTCATTTCGATCATACTTTTAATGAAGCTGTCAAGTTCATATTGCTGGCCACAACCCAGTCAATCTTGCATCGGACTCACCCATCTGGCTCTGTCAAATAAGTCGCAAAGGTTTGGTATAATGATCCTTGCCTGAATCCCTGATTCTGGAAGTACCTATAAGTTGTATATTAGCAGGCGGGGAAGTATTACCTT
The DNA here is from genome assembly GCA_011317545.1 of Coniella vitis. Classification (NCBI taxonomy): domain Eukaryota; kingdom Fungi; phylum Ascomycota; class Sordariomycetes; order Diaporthales; family Schizoparmaceae; genus Coniella; species Coniella vitis. The sequence goes on from WUJK01000002.1 coordinate 4,561,787, forward strand.
TAAGTCTTCGTACGTTATTAAGTAATATTAAGTATTATAAATAATTAAGAGGGATTACCCTATTATATAAAATAATACTTAGATTTATAACTAAAGACTATAAGGAAACTATCTAATATTAAGCCGTAAACTCCTATCCTTATATCTTTCTATTATCTTAGTAAGTTGATATAATCGATATCGATTCTATCGATCTATAATATATTAATCGATAGAGTCGATATCGATTCTATCGATCGTATAACTATTAGGACCCTAACCCTAATTATATTATTATAGGTATCCGGATATCCTTATATAAGAGTTCCTTATTAATCTATTAAGGTTCCGATTTATTAGTATATAATTACGCTAGCTTATTCCTATAATCTATATATTTATAGGTTATAATATTATCTCCCTTCTATTAATCTTTATCCCTAAAGACCTATAATATTTCCGTAAATAGTCCTGCCTAATATTCTTACTTCGGATTATATTTTCCTAATTCGTTATATCGTTATCTTCTCGTATAACGAAACCTCGTTTATTAAATCTAAAGTCTAATTCTGCTAAATAGAAGTTATCCTTATTATTATAACCTACGAACGTATAGGTTATAGGAATAGGCTAGCGTAACTATATACGAGCAAATCGGAACCTTAACGGACCGATAGGGATCCCTTATATAAGGATATCTAGATACTTATAATAATATAATTAGGGTTAGGATCCTAATAGTTATATAATCGATAGGATCGATATCAACTATATCGACTAGTATATTATAGATCGATAGGATCGATATCGATTATATTAACTTATTAAGATAATAGAAGGATATAAGGATAGGAGTTTATAGCTTAATATTAGATAGTTTCCTTATAATCTTTAGTTATAAATCTAAGTATTACCTTATATAATAGGGTAATCCCTCTTAATCTCTTATAATACTTAATATTACTTAATAAACGTACGAAGACTTAAAGGTATATTTCCCCCTCCTACTAATATATAACTTATAGGTACTTCTAGAATCAGGGATTTAGGCAAGGATTATTATACTTATATTTAATTATTCTTTCGAACGCCTTCGAGATATATCCTTATTCTTATTACGATTCTAAAGGTAAGACTTCTTATTAAGTTTCCCCTAGTAATTCTTCTCGCTATACCGAGTATATATATTTAAAACTTCCTCGTTACGATATTTTAGAAACGATTAATTCTACCGACCTTTTATATATCTCTTTATAATATTAAAAGTTAGAGGATAAGATTAAGGAGCTAGAAGATAAACTAATATACTTATATAGGTAGAAGAAGATATAGTAAGAGCGGATAGCGTATACTATTCGTTATAGTTTATCGAATTTAGAGGACCTAGATTATATAAAGCGTAAGGAGGTAAAGAGGGAGCGTTTAGCTACCGAGGCTAAATATCGTTCTATAAAGCCGATTATTCCTAAAGGCTTATTACTTAAGGGTTTTATAATTATTATATTAAAGGATTTTAATTAATCTAGGATTTCTCTATTATCTTTATCTAATTTTCTTATTAATAATTTATAGGGTATTAGAGCTTTTAGTTTATAACTTTAATTTTCTTAGAGTTATTATTAGGGGTTTTTAATAAAGGTCTAGTTATTCCTATAGATAGCTATTATAATTAAAAATACGAATAGTCTTATAGCTTAATAGTTAGAATTCCTAGTTTTTTATTAGGAGGTCCGGGGTTCGATTCCTTATAATACCTTCTCTATCCGAAGCTATAATAACTTTTATTTTTATATTCTTTAATAAGGTCTAGGTATATATTTTTCGGTAGTTCTTAAGTATTTTCCAAATTATTATAATTTTTCTATTTAATAAGGTATTATTTTCTATATCCGTATTTATATAAGTCGAGAATCTATTTAACTTTATATTATACTTATTCTAGTTCGATAATATCTATATAGTATAAGAGTTCTACGTCTATTAGTACTAATTCTAGGAGTAAAATATAGAAGATTAGGTATAAGCGTATATATAAGATTTCCAATTTATAGTTAATTAGTAAAATCTATTATATAATTTTATAAGGTCCGAGCTTTTTATAATTAAGTTTATTACTAGGTTTAGTAGTTTTAATATTTTTATAATTAAGGTAGACTTTATCTCCCTTTTATAGGATTAGTCCTTTAATCCTTTTCTAATTAGCGTATTTCGTTATTTATTCTTTAATATCCTAATATAACGATCCTTGCCTAAATCCCGGATTCTGGAAGTACCTATAAGTTGTATATTAGCAGGTAGGGAAGTATTACCTTTAAGTCTTCGTATGTTATCGAGCAATATCAAGTATTATAAGTAATTAAGAGGGATTACCCTATTATATAAAATAATACTTAGATTTATAACTAAAGACTATAAGGAAAACTATCTAATAGCTAGGAAATCTATCGTCCTTATATCCTTCCGTTATTCTATTTATTAATATATAGCCTATCTAAGCCTATTAATGCCTATAATTGCCTATTAACTATCCGATGGGTAATAGTGATCTCTTATAGGCTTTACCCTAACCCTAATTATATTATCCGTATTCCTTATATAAGAGATCCCTATCGGTCCGTTAAGGTTCCGATTTACTAGTATATAGTTGCGCTAGCCTATTCCTATAACCTGTATATTTATAGGTTATAATATTATCTCCCTTCTATCGGTCTTTATCCCTAAAGACCTATAGTATTTCCGTAAGTAATCCTGCCTAATATTCTTACTTCGGATTATACCTTCCTAATTCGTTATATCTTCTAGAATTATAAAATCGCATACTACGAATTCGTCCTTATCTTTATCCTAGAAGCGTATTACTACTCTAAATCGTTTTATATATATCGAAACCTAAGGTTACGAAGTTATACCTTATTCGTTATACCTAGAGGAGGGGTTAGTATATAAGATAGTTAATAGTATAAAAAGTTATACGTAATATACTAAACGAAATCGTTCTTATAATACGTTACGAGTACTAGTATCCTCGTATAAGTAGTTTTTCTTAGTAGTTCTTGCTATACTAGTATTAACTCTTTCCTTAGTATCTAAGATTAACGACGAGTTAATATGTTTAGATAGTCGTAAATTAGAGGAAGAGGAGCGCTTACTTAAGCGTTAGAGAGAACTTACCGACGTATAAGCCCGTCTAATAGAAACTTTAGCTAGATTATCTCGTCTAAAGAAATAACGACGGTTTCTTTAGGAGAAGGGTATAAAGTTAGTAAACGCTAGTTTAGAAGAGGAGGAGCGTAAGCGGGTTACTAAGGCCGTTTAAACCGTAGCTGCTAAGGAGGCTATTCTATCTATATAGGATCCTTCGTTTAAAGGTACGGATTGGAATACGTTAGCGGCGCCTAACGCTACGATTAATTAGTCCGGATTCGACCTAGGAAGTCCGAGTATAGGTAGCTTTTAATAAGGGGTCTAGTTATTCCTATAGGTAGTTATTATAGTTAAAGATACGAATAGTCTTATAGCTTAGTAGTTAGAGCTCCTAGTTTCTTACTAGGAGGTCCGGGGTTCGATTCCCTATAGTGCCTTCTCTATCTAAGGCTATAATAACTTTTTATTTTCGTATTCTTTAATAAGATCTAGGTATATATTCTTTAGTAGTTCCTAAGTATTTTCCGAATTATCGTAGTTTTTCTATTTAATAAGGTATTATTTTCCGCGTCCGCGTTTATATAAGTCGAGAATTTATTTAACTTCGTATTATACTTATTCTAGTTCGATAATATCTATATCGTACGAGAGTTCTGCGTCTACTAGTACTAGTTCTAGAAGTAAAATATAGAAGACTGGGTATAGACGTATATATAGGATTTCGAGTTCGTAGTTAACTAGGGAAATTTATCGTATAATTTTATAGGGTCCGAGTTTCTTATAATCGAGTTTATCGCTAGGTCTGGTAGTTTTAATATTTTTGCGGTTAAGGTAGACTTTATCTCCCTTCTATAAGATTAGTCCCTTAATCCTTTTCTAATTAGCGTATTTCGTTATTTATTCTTTAACGTCCTAAAGTATATATCGAGTATCTTCGTATAATTACTTAATTCTTCTAGCGTATTAGTCTACCGTTTCTACGTTTCTACCTAATAGTGTTTTATAGTATACCGTAGGGTTATATCCGTAGAGTAGGAAGAATAGTGATTTTCCTATACTCGTTATATCTATACTATTATAGGCGAATTACGCAGTTAGTAAAAGTTCGACCTAATTATCTTATTCGTAGTTAACGTAGTATCGTAGATATTGTTCTATAATCTAGTTAGTATATTCCGTTTATCCGTCTATCTAAGGATAAAATGCCGTAGATATACGTTATATTATTCCGAGGTATTTAGTAAGTAAGATCCAGAATTTCGATACGAATTTTCTATCTCTATCTAATATAATTTCCTAAGGTATTCCGTAGTTAGCGATAATAATGCGGAGGAATATATATACGAGTTCTTCTACGGTACTACTTTCTTTATATAATAGGAAGTATATATACTTACTTAGTCTGCAAACCACTACTAAGATACTATCGTACTATACCTAAGTTAAGGGTTCTCGTAAGAGGGGTAGCTTAGTAATAAAGTCTAGACTAATAGAGGACTAGATAATCGTAGGTATTAGTAGAGGTTATAATAGTCCGTAAGGTTTATATCGTTCTATCTTATTCCGTTTATATATATTATAGTTATTAACGATATCCGTAACTCGTTTCTTAAGGTTTAATAGGTTCTAATAGCGTTAGATCCTTTTATAGGTTACTCTAATTCCTTAATATTTATATACTAGTACGCTATAGATACTTCTAATATAATCGTCTTATTTTAATATTATTATACTATCGAGGTTAGGTATTTCTCCTTCGATATATAGTATTACGTTAAGTTCCTTAATAATAGATAGTATAGTAAGGTTACCTTCCGAATCTTCTTTAAAGATTACTATAATATCTTAGTCTTTGCTGTTGCTATCCTTATAGTCTGATTATCTGCTAAGAGCGTCTGCTTATTCGTTTTCCTTGCCTTTACGGTAGATAATCTTAAAGTCGAATTCTAATAGAAATTCGTACTATCTAACTTATCGTTTATTAAGCTACTTTATCGAGGTAAATACCTGGAGATTCTTATAATCCGTATATATAAGAATTTGTTATTTTGCGCCGATAAGGTAGTATCGCTATTCCCTAAAAGCTTCTACTATTACTATAAGTTCTTAATCGGGCGTTCTATAGTTAAGTTCTAGTCCGTTTAATTTCTTACTAAAATTACTAATTATCCGTAGTCGTCCCTTATTATCTCGTTATCCGAGTTATCCACCGAGTATATAATCTGATATATCTATCTCGATCTCGAAAACTTTATCTTAGTCTGCTTCGACTAGGATTAGTTCTAATATAACTACGTCCTTAATTATACTAAAGGCTTTCTATACTTATTCGTTCTAGTTAAAGGTAACGTCCTTTTTCGTAAGTTCCGTAAGTAGTATTATAATACTACTATAGTTCTTAATAAATTATCGGTAGAAGTTGGTATAGCTTAAGAAGGCTCTAATATCTTTAACGTTCTAAGGTATAGGCTAATCCCTAACTACCTATACTTTATCTTTCTATATTCGTATATACCCTAATATAATAGTATATCTAAGGTAGTTAACTTCTTAAGTATTCTAGTTATATTTAGTAGATTCTACTAAAATCTTATTATCTTAGAGGATTTATAGGATTATCGTAATATACTTCTAGTATTCTTCGAATATTTTTAAGTAAATAAGGATATCGTCTAGGTAAGCGATTATAAAATAGTCGAGGTATTCGCGTAAGATAAAGTTTATTATTTCCTAGAATAATACGGGGGCGTTAGTAAGTCCGAATAGTATAATAAGGTATTCGAAATATCCGTAGCGTATTCTAAACGCTATTTTCTATTCTTCTCCGGGTTTAATACGAATATACGTATATCCTTCCTTAAGGTCGAGGGCCGTAAACTATTAGGCTCCTCTAAGTCTATCTCTAAGTTCTTTAAAGAGAGGTAAGGGGTATCGATTCTTAATTATAATATCGTTAAGTTACCGATAGTTAACGTATAGTCGTAGTTTGCCGTTTTTCTTTAGTATAAATAGGATTAGGTATCCTGCTGGTAAATATAAGGGTCTAATATAGCCTTTCTTAAGGTTTTCGTCGATATATTCTCTAAGTGCTTTAAGTTTATCCTTATCTAATCCGTAGATAGGGAAGAACTTTAATTATTCTCCTTCTTTAAGCGGGATCTCGTAGTCGTATAGGCCGTGCTCTAATAGGCCGTTATCGAATTTTCCTTAAAATAGTTTTATAAACTTCCGATACTCTTCTAGTATACCGGAGAGGTTTCTAAACGTATCTTTATCTTATATAGTTGCTATTATAAGGAGATATCGTTATATATACTTAGTTCCTTCTTAAATTTATTACGATAATATATCCTGCTATCTATAGAATCCTATTATATTATATCCTAATCCGCCGTATCCCTTCCTTTATTAGGTATTAACTATCGCTAGATCCTTTTCTATAAGCTATCGAGGTTTATCGTATCCTAGGGTAGCTATCGTCTTAGCTCTTCTCGATTTAAAGGTATATATAAATTCGTTTAAGCCCCTGCTATCTAGGTATCGCTTAGTAACTAAATCCGATCCTATACCTTTAATTATAACCGCTTCTTAGGTATCCGCTTTATCCTATAAAATATAGCTATTAGTCTAATCGATTCGAGGATTTTCCTTTCTTAACTATAGTATACCTAAGATTAGCTCGTATTATACGGTATCCGTAATATCGAAGTTTATTAGTATCGTATATCCGTAGATCGTAACTAGTAATTAATTAGATTCTATATCGATAATACCTTAGCTATAAGCGACTTCTATACCTTCTATAGTACTAAATCTATAGGGTTCTATCTTCTTCTTCTAAGGTATCCGTTCTCTATTAATAACGCTTAGGGATATAAAGTTTCCTTATACTCCGCTATCTAGGAGTACTATATAGTATTTATTATTAATTCGTACTACGATTTTCAAATATTCGTATATCGAGCTATCTATCGTATAAAGGGACTTTATTATAAGTCCTAATCGCTTACTATCCCTTATAGGCGATCCTTACCTTTTAGGTTCTGCTATTCTTACTATACTCTAAGAGCTACTATCTATACTAGGTTCTTAGCTTATTATATTCCGTATCGTATATATACTACGGCCTATCGCTATAGGCGCGCTTAATTTTCTTCTTCGGTATACGGAGTCTATACTCCGGGCTGATTATCCTTAAGGTTATAGTAGGTATACGCTTTATCCGCTAGGTATTCTATATAGTCGGCGCGTTTATAGAAGCTATAGTATATAGGTTCTATATATATAGGCTTTGCGAGCTTTTCCCTTTATTTCTATTCGCGTATTTTATACTAATCGAGCGCTTTTTCTTACGCGTAAGGTGCGTACTAGGGTATTATATATTAGTACTATTTTACTTATCGCGTAGTATATTCGTAGGGAATATTATATATAAGGCTAATGCTAGCGTAGTTTCCCCTTATTCTAAGTACTTTATAATAATCGCTGTTATTATCGTTATAGGCGATAATGCTATGCCCTATCTCGCGCGTAGGGAACTATTCGTTAGTTACTTTATATTTAAAGTATTATCTGCAATTATATATAATATAGGCAAACTATACGATCTAGTGGTATTTTTCGTAGAGGTAATTAATTCGCGCGTCTTCCTATATAAGGGGGGTTTCGTCTTAATAGGTTATTATCCTAAATAATTCTCTAAGTATAATGCCGTGGATAAGGTAGTATACGTCTCCTTTATCGGTATCTTCGTTTATAGAGTTTTCTGGTTCTAAGCTCGTTTCTTCGTTAATAGTTTAGGTATTAGTATTTTAACCGATACTAAGCGTTCCCTATTATTCCGTAATTTCCGTAATATTGCTCTACGAGATATCCGTTTCGTTAGATAGTTCGTACCCTTCTATATCGCGCTAGTAGGGGTATTCCCGGATAAGCTAGGCTTACTACTCTATTACTAGTCTTTCGAATAAACCGTTATCCGTAGAGAGGGGTATTCTCTAGGTAATTATAATTTATCGTTCCTTATAAGGTTTCTAAGGGAACTATCCTAAGCCTTACTTTACCGAGAGGTATATTATATAATTATCCTTATAATAGAAGGTCTAGTTAAGGAGTTTATAATCGGAGTTATCCGACGCTTACTCTAGAAGCTAGTTTTAGCTAGGAGTAGAGTCCGTAGTCTTGCGTATTATAATATTAGCTTATCGTCCTTCGGGGACTTTCTTAAATTCTCTAGGTTTCTTAGGTTATCGGCACTCTCGTACGAAGTAGCCTATCTTATTATAGTTAAAGTATTCCTTACTTATAGGTTTACGTTAAGCTGCGTCGAGCTCTATAGGTCCTATGTATATAGTGCCGCTAACTGCCGTACCTTGTTACTAGAAGCTACGGTTAGCTATCTATTAAATCCGCCGTCCTATATTAGCGTAATTCTTCTATATAGTATAGCTTCCTCCTTTCTTGCTTTTCTCTATATATCTTTCGTAGAAACGGTTATCGATACGGATAGCGTTATTACTAAATATCGTAAAGTCTTCGGGCTAATCCTACTTAGAGATTTCGTCCTTAACCTTATCCTTAAATCCTCTATAATAGTATTCTATAAGGTTCTTATCTTCCTAAGGGAGGCGTACTAAGAGTTACTTAAAGCGAACCGTATAGGCTAAAGCAGACTTATTCTATTTAAGTTCTATAAGTTGCTACGCTATAGTCCGTTCTTCGTTAGGATCGCTAAATATTTCCTTAAGGATACGTTCGAATCCTACGAATAAGTCGAATATATTCTTAGTAATCGTCTTACGTTAATCGAGGTTGCTTAGGTATTTAATATAGTTACGAAGTAAGGGTTCGTACTAGATAAGCGCGTCCTTCTTAAGTCGTATACCGGCTAGGATAACTTTATCGGGTTTAATAGTAAACTATATTACGTTATATAGGAAGTACGCCTTATAATAGGTAAGGAACCCTTAAAGCGTCTTCTAGTTACCGTTATATATAGCAGGTTTATCTATCTTATAGCCGTTACCGGTATTTTAAATAATAGGCGCTAGGGGTATAGCGGCCGTAGTTTAATATTATTCGATTTATTAAGCCTACCGATAGATAGTGCGATTCTGCTACTCTTAAGCCTATCGGAGTACTACGAGTTGCTAAGTAAGTTCGATTAATTAGTATATTATATCTTCCTAAGTTACGACCTAGCGATATCCTTCGCCTAAGGTAGACGGGGTAGGAGTTTAAGGAGCTATTACTATACTTAATATTACCTAAGAGGTATACGTAGACCGTCCTAAATAAGAGTTATAAAAATATAACGATCCTTACCTAAATCCCGGATTCTGGAAGTACCTATAAGTTGTATATTAGCAGGTAGGGAAGTATTACCTTTAAGTCTTCGTATATTATCGAGCAATATTAAGTATTATAAGTAATTAAGAGGGATTACCCTATTATATAAAATAATACTTAGATTTATAACTAAAGACTATAAGGAAAACTATCTAATAGCTAGGAAATCCATCGTCCTTATATCCTTCCGTTATTCTATTTATTAATACGTAGCCTATCTAAGCCTATTAATGCCTATAGTTGCCTATTAACTATCCGATGGGCAATAGTGATCTCTTATAGGCTTTACCCTAACCCTAATTATATTATCCGTATTCCTTATATAAGAGATCCCCATCGGTCCGTTGAGGTTCCGATTTACTGGCATATGGTTGCGCTGGCCTGTTCCTATAACCTGCATGTTCATGGGTTATAACACCTAAAGTATATATCGAGTATCTTCGTATAATTGCTTAATTCTTCTAGCGTATTAATCTGCTATTTCTACGTTTCTACCTAATAGTATTTTATAATATACCGTAGGGTTATATTTATAAAGTAGGAAGAATAGTAATTTTCCTATACTTATTATATCTACGCTATTATAAGCGAATTATATTATAGGTAAGAGTTCGAGCTAATTATCCTATTTATAGTTAATATAATATCGTAGATATTATTCTATAATCTAATTAGTATATTCTATTTATCCGTTTATCTAAGGATAAAATACTATAGATATATATTATATTATTCCGAGGTATTTAGTAAATAAGATCTAAAATTTTAATATAAATTTTCTATCTCTATCTAATATAATTTCCTAAGGTATTCCGTAGTTAGCAATAATAATACGGAGGAATATATATACGAGTTCTTCTATAATATTACTTTCCTTATATAAAAGGAAGTATATATACTTACTTAGTTTATAAACTATTATTAAGATATTATTATATTATATCTAAGTTAAGGGTTTTCGTAAAAGGGGTAGCTTAATAATAAAGTTTAGATTAATAGATAATTAAATAGTTATAGGTATTAGTAGAGGTTATAATAGTTTATAAGGTTTATATTATTCTATCTTATTCCGTTTATATATATCGTAGTTATTAATAATATCTATAATTCGTTTCTTAAGGTTTAATAGACTCTAATAACGTTAGATCCTTCTATAGATTACTCTAATTCCTTAGTATCTATATACTAATACGCTATAGATACTTCTAATATAATCGTTTTATTCCGATATTATTATATTATTAAGGTTAGGTATTTCTCCTTCGATATATAATATTATATTAAGTTCCTTAGTAATAGATAGTATAATAAGGTTATTATCCGAATCTTCCCTAAAGATTATTATAATATCTTAGTCTTTATTATTATTATCCTTATAATCTAATTATCTATTAAGAGTATTTATTCGTTCGTTTTCTTTACTTTTATAGTAGATAATCTTAAAGTTAAATTCTAATAGAAATTCGTATTATCTAACTTATCGTTTATTAAGCTACTTTATTAAGGTAAATACCTAAAGGTTCTTATAATCCGTATATATAAGAATTTATTATTTTACGCCGATAAAGTAGTATCGCTATTCCCTAAAGGCTTTTATTATTATTATAAGTTCTTAATCGCGCGTTCTATAATTAAGTTCTAATCCGTTTAGCTTCTTACTAAAGTTATTAATTATCTATAATTATTCTTTATTATCTTATTATCCGAGTTATCTACCGAATATATAGTCTAATATATTTATTTCGATTTCGAAAACTTTATCTTAATCTACTTCGATTAGGATTAGTTCTAATATAACTATATCCTTAATTATACTAAAGGCTTTCTATACCTATTCGTTCTAATTAAAGGTAATATCCTTTTTTATAAGTTCTATAAATAGTATTATAATATTATTATAATTCTTAATAAATTATCGGTAGAAGTTAATATAGCTTAAGAAGGCTTTAATATCCTTAATATTCTAAGATATAAGCTAATCCCTAACTATTTATAGTTTATCTTTTTATATTCGTATATATCCTAATATAATAATATATCCGAGGTAGTTAACTTTTTAAGTATTCTAATTATATTTAATAAATTCTATTAAAATCTTATTATCTTAGAGGATTTATAGGATTATTATAATATACTTTTAATATTCTTCGAATATCTTTAAATAAATAAGGATATTATCTAGGTAAGTAATTATAAAATAGTTAAGGTATTTATATAAGATAAAGTTTATTATTTCCTAGAATAATATAGGGGCGTTAGTAAATCCGAATAGTATAATAAGATATTCGAAATATTTATAGTATATTCTAAACGCTATTTTCTATTCTTCTCCGGGTTTAATACGAATATATATATATCCTTCCTTAAGGTCGAAGGCTATAAATTATTAGGCTCCTCTAAGTTTATCTCTAAGTTCTTTAAAGAAAGGTAAGGGGTATTAATTCTTAATTATAATATTATTAAGTTACCGATAATTAATATATAATTATAGCTTACCGTTTTTCTTTAATATTAATAGGATTAGGTATCCTATTAGTAAATATAAGGGTTTAATATAGCCTTTCTTAAGGTTTTCGTCGATATATTCTCTAAATACTTTAAGTTTATCTTTATCTAATCCGTAAATAGGAAAGAACTTTAGTTATTCTCCTTCTTTAAGTAGGATCTTATAGTTATATAGGTTATACTCTAATAAGCTATTATCGAACTTTCCTTAAAATAGTTTTATAACCTTCCGATACTCTTCTAGTATACCGGAGAAGTCCCTAAATATATCTTCGTTTTATATAATTACTATTATAAGGAGATATTATTATATATACTTAGTTCCTTTTTAAACTTCTTACGATAATATATCCTATTATTTATAGAATCCTATTATATTATATTCTAATCTATTATATCCCTTCTTCTATTAGGTATTAATTATCGCTAAATCCTTCTCTATAAGCTATTAAGGTTTATTATATCCTAGGGTAGCTATTATTTTAGCTCTTCTCGATTTAAAGATATATATAAATTCGTTTAAGCCCCTATTATCTAGGTATTATTTAATAACTAAATCCGATCCTACGCCTTTAATTATAACCGCTTCTTAGGTATCCGCTTTATCCTATAAAATATAGCTATTAATCTAATCGATTCGAGGATTTTCCTTTTTTAACTATAATATACCTAAAATTAGCTTATATTATATAGTATCCGTAATATCGAAGTTTATTAGTATTATATATCCGTAGATTATAACTAGTAATTAATTAGATTCTATATCGATAATACCTTAGCTATAAGCGATTTCTATACCTTCTACGGTATTATAAGCCTACGAGTAAATATACGGCTTCGGTATACTAGGGTACGAAGCCTTAGTTAGTATATTCCCTTCTCGTCTAGAGACTAGTATTATATAAGCGCTAAATAGGAGTATCTTCTAAATAGCTTATAAGCTATATAAAAGACTATCGGTAATAGGACCTATATCGATAATAGATTTATAGAAAACTCTATCTACGGGTGGATTTTAAATATAAGAGCTACTTAAGAGTAGCTCTCGCACCGCTATATAGATATTACCCTTACTTCTCTCCTTAAGTTAGTTAATAATAGAAATTAAGATCGAAACTACGAATATTCTCTCGATACCCGTTTATATTTAACTAACTTCTTTTCTATTTATCCTATATATCTAACGGTATTTATATACTTATTTAGCGTATAGCCTTAGGATATTATACCCCTCTAACGAGTAATTCGGGTAACTCCCTATTTAAGCGAATAACGATAATAATAATATAATAATAACTATATAATAAATAGTTACTTAAATAATAAAAGAATAGCGGTATATTATTAAAGGAGTAGTATAATAATAGCGCGAAAATAGTATACGAAACCTAAAAGCGCTTATAATATAACTTATATAAATCGAATAATCTTATAGCTTATTACTATAGGAGCTACTAATAAATATTAGTAACCTAGCGGCCGAATACCTTAACCCGGTATTTAATAAACTAGAAAATACCTATACCCCTACCTCCTAAGATATAAAAAACGCCGATATCGATATAAATAAAGCCCTAGAGAATATAATTATACTTAAATATAAGCTCCTTTCTTAGCTAGCGAACTTTAAGGGTATATATATTTAATTCCTAGCTTAAGAGTATATTATAAGGTATAAACTTATCCGAGATACCTATTTTATCGGGAATTATATAGATAAGTTCTAAGAAATCTATAAGTACCTAAAGGGAGATATAAAGGTTATAATAAGGAGCTATTATATTATAGGGGGAGAGTATAGCTTTTAGAAACCCTTCTTATTCTTATAATAGCTCTACTACCGATATTATAACGAGAATTATATTATTACTACTTTTTAGCGGCTCCGGAGCTTTATTTAGAAGAAAGGCTAACCCTTCCCTAACTTCTTCTCTTAATAGGAGAAGTTATTAATAAACTCTAGCGGTATAAAATAGCCGGATTTAGCTAAATTAATATACCTAGAGGGCGCTATTAATAGCGTATTATATATATAGCTTATTAGTATAGAAATACTATCGATATATAACGATTAGGTAAAGAAAGTATTCTATATTTCGGCTAAGCTGGAAAGCTATATCGCTATCCGAAATAATAGCTATTCTTCGCCCTTAAGCTATTTATCCGGAGCTATAATATAATACTTTAGAATAACCTAATAAGCGGGAGGAAACGGATAAAAACTATAAAACCCTTATATAAATCCTAATAGGGATATAGCTATAATTAGTATTAACGCTTTATAGGCTAATAAATAGCGTATAAGGTAGGTTAAATAGGCGAAGATTAAGCGTAGGAAAGAGTAAGGACTTTATTATAGGTATAAACGTTCGAATTATAAAATTACTTATTACCCCTTCCTACCCGTATATCCGCTTACTAGCTTAAGAGCTATATAAGAGACGAAAATTAATATCGCTAATATTAACCTTATCGATTTTAATAATACTACCGAGGAATAAGAGGAAAACTAGCTACTCCTATATAAAGTTATATATAAGAGCTTATAGGTCTCGACTTTAGCTTATAAGAAGTAAAGCGTTAGATAAATAGAAACTATTTTATAATAGATCTATTCTATAATTTAAATTTATTTATCCTAATATTTATTAATTCTAATTATAATTACTATTCTATTATAAGCAAGATACTTATATATAAATTAAAACTTCCGTATATATTTATCCCGCTTAGGACCCTTTATTAATCGTTAAGGGAGAGAATATCGTATAAATAGCCTATTATCCGCTATATAACCTACCTTAATATAAACTTAGATAGGTATTTATATCGTATTTAAGCTTATATAATCCCTCGCCTTTAGTATAACCTTATTTTAGGAAAACCTTAAGTAGAAAAAGAAAGGGTAATATATATAGCTTATAAATACCGCTTAAGTATTAAATAAATAGGAAGACTAAAGGTTTAGGAATAAGGATATAGCTCTAAGAACTTTAACTATATATCTATTAATACCCTTACTATTTAGAGCGAAGTTCGGCGTATAAAACGCTTAAATACCGCTTAGATAGCGTTTTTTAATATTATAATAGCCGATATTACTAAGGCCTTATTACCGAAAGTAGAATCCTCGGTTAATAAGAAACTCCCCTTAGAGTATTATAAATTCCGGAACCTCTTTAATAAGGATATAGCTTCCGTATTACCGCTATATAGAAAGGGAGTAGATTATAAGATTCGGCTATATAAGAAGGCGGATAGGTTTATTATAAATACCCTATAGGGCCCGTTATACGGGATATTTAGAGAAGAACTTATTATATTAAGGAAGACTCTTACTAAACTATTCGATATAAGTTATATTAAAGTTAGTAGCTCCTTAATAGGAGCTTTTATAATCTTTATTAAGAAACTAAGGGGTAGTTTCCGTTTTTATATAAATTACCGTATATTTAATACTATTTCGGAAGCCGACCGTTACCCGCTCCCCCTTATTAAAGAGACCCTATTTAATATTATAAACGCTAAATATTTTACTAAGCTCGATATATAAATAGCGTTTTATAAGCTTTATATTAAGGAAGGAGACGAATAGAAGATCGCTTTTTATATAAGGTATAGCTTTTTCGAATAGCTAATAACCCCGTTCGGATTTATAAGCGCTCTTATAATATTCTAACGCTATATTAATAACGCTTTATACCCTTACCTAAATATCTTCTATTTAGCTTATATCGATAATATTCTAATATATATTAACGCTATAGCTAAAGATTATTAAATAAAGGTAAAGCTAATATTATATACTCTCGAAATAATAGGTTTAAATTTAGATATCGCTAAGTACGAATTCGGCGTAACTAAGACGAAGTACCTAGGCTTTATTATCGAAGCGGGGGTAGGGATTTATATAGACCCCGAGAAGGTATATACTATATATAATTAGGAAGCTCCGAAAACGGTTAAGGGAGTTTATAGCTTCCTAGGATTTATAAACTTTTATCGTTAGTTTATTACTAATTATTCCGAAGTTATAAGGCCCCTCTTAGCCTTAACTAAAAAGGGGGTTCTATTTAGGTTTAGGGAATAAGATAAAGCTATATTCGAATAGCTAAAATATCTCTTTATTAATAAGCTTATATTCGCCTAATAGGATCCGGATAAGGAGATAATACTAGAGATAGATTATTTTAGCTATTTATTAAGCAGCTACCTCTCTTAAAGGGATAAGTATAATATCCTCCGCCCGGTAGTATATTACTTACGCTATTTAAGCTTTATAAAGTATAATTATAAGATTTATAATAAGGAACTATTAGCCGTTATTAATTACTTAAGAGTATAGGATATAAAGCTTAGGGGTATTATATTAATATTTACGATTTACTCGGATTATAAGAACCTTAAATATTTTATAATATTATAACGTTTTATTAAAAGGTAGGTCCGCTAGTCTAAGATAATAGCTCGTTTTCGATATTATTTAATCTATTATATAAAAGTAGCTAATAAGTATCTAAACGCCTTCTCGAGGAGGGAGTAGGATATATTATATAATATATCTAATAAATACTTTACCGGTAGGTAAATCTAGCTTTTATTATCGATAGAGATAAGCTAAGTTATAATAT
The DNA here is from genome assembly GCA_011317545.1 of Coniella vitis. NCBI lineage: Eukaryota > Fungi > Ascomycota > Sordariomycetes > Diaporthales > Schizoparmaceae > Coniella > Coniella vitis. The sequence goes on from WUJK01000002.1 coordinate 4,578,394, forward strand.
ATAATAAGCTATTACTAATAGGTAACAAGGTTTTTATATAAGAGGAGCTTTAGCGCTTATAGGATAATATTATCTTATATAATAAGGTATACTCCTAGCTTATAGGTATAATCCGTAGGGGTAAATACTATTTTCCCCCTTACCTACGGATATCCGAAGGTAAGCTTATTAAGGTATTTATAGCGGAATATTCGATCGATAAGAAAGGATTATTTAGGTTTTATAAATAGCTCTAATTACCGGATTAGAAACCCCTATATACTAAACTAATATAAAGTATCTATAATTCTACCCTATCTAGCTACCTAGGGAGGGATATTACTATTATAATAATAATAAAGGGCTATTTCTAGCTAAATATATACTATAGTATTCGGCGGTTTATATAAAATTATAACGTTTATAAACGTAAGATAGTATAAAGATATTAAAGGAAGGGCCTTTTTAAACCCCTATTAATACTTAAGTAGGTATAAAGCGAGTTATCTATAGACTTTATAATCGACCTCCTTTATAAGGATAATATAAGAGAGGCTTATTTAATAGTAATTATAAACCGATTAATAAAGGCTATTATATTCGAAGCTATATATAATATAAGCGCGGAAGTATATATAGAGCGGTTCTTATACTATTACTAGTAATTTTATAGTTTCCCTAAGGTAATAATTAATAACTAAGGCTTAAATTAAGTAAGAGAGTTTTAACGCCGATTATATAAGCTTATAAAGATAGAGTAGTATTTAAGTACCGCTTTCTACCTATAAATAGATAAAATTATAGAAAGGGTAAACTAAAAGGTTATAAACTACCTCTAAGCGTTCGTTATATATATATAATTAGATTAGCCGATACTCCTATCCGGCGCTTAACTAGCTATTAATAATAAGGATATTAATATAATTAGCCTTAGCCTATTTTTTATCCTATATAGCTATTATATAGATTTAATCGAATAAGTAGAATATAATACGTTATTAGTATAAGCGCCTAGAGTTTAAGCCGAGAACTTTATCTAATAGCTTAAAGATATAACTATTTTCGCTTAAGCTATAATAATAATTATATAATAACGAATAGAAGAATCTACGAATAAGTTATAAATAGTTATAAAGCGGCTTATTAAGGGCGATAAGGTTTAGCTCTCCCTACGAAATATTATTACCGACCGCCCTTTAAAGAAGTTAGCCTAGCTATATAAGAAGTATATTATAATATATATTATTAGCCCTTATATAGTAGAATTAAATATCCCGCCGGGTATTTACCCTTATTTCTATATAGATCTCCTAATTCGAGCTATATAAGACCCGCTCCTATTATAAGTATAGAGAGAATACCGGCTTAACCCTATTATAATTAAAAAGGGAGAGGAACCCGAGTATTAGGTAGAAAGTATTATTAAAGTATATAATAAGCTGCGTAAAGGCCGCGTAAAAACGGATAAAACGCTATAATATAAAGTCCTAGTTAAATAAATCGAATAGGATTAACTAGATTAATAGCTATTATCCGAATTTAAAGATATAATTACTCTTAAGGAGTTCGAATAATATTATAGTAGCGCTATAAATTATAATAGCCTAAAGTTATAAAAAAGAAAAGCGGGGAAATTAAGTATTATAAATAAAAAGAAAACTATATACGAAACGCGCGCTAATATAGCTACCTTTTTATCCTTACTTACCTCCTCCTTACTATTAGAATTACTCTCCTTATATTATAACCCACGGTTATGCAGGTTATAGGAATAGGCTAGCGCAACTATATACCAGCAAATCGGAACCTCAACGGACCGATAGGGATCTCTTATATAACTAAGTTATATAGGATAATATAGTTAGGGTTAGGGTTATATAAACTAATTAAGAATAGATTATTAAGATTATTAGATAATCTAGTAGAGTCGGATTATTAGGATCGCGAGATAATCCAGATAATCTAGGGTTAAATAGGGTACTTAATATAGAATAACGGAAGGATATAAGGATAATAGATTTCCTAGCTATTAGATAGTTTTCCTTATAATCTTTAGTTATAAATCTAAGTATTATTTTATATAATAGGGTAATCCCTCTTAATTACTTATAATACTTAATATTACTCGATAATATACGAAGACTTAAAGGTAATACTTCCCCGCCTACTAATATATAACTTATAGGTACTTCCAGAATCCGAGACTTAAGCAAGGATTATTATACCTTAGTTTTACTAAAATAAGGGTTATTATTAATACTATACTTTACTTTAATACTAATTAAGCCCTTACCCTTACTACCCCCCTTTATAAGCTTTACTAATAGATCGGTAATATCCTCTAATGCTACCGCCTAACGGTATATAAGCTTATAGCTATAATACTAATATAAAGTTAGTAGGATATAAGTAGGGAAGGAGTAATAGGTATATACGCTATAGGTATACTTATTATTTAATAACCGGACCTTATTATAGCTAGCTTAAGTTTTACTTAATTTAAGTAGGTAATCGTAGGTATAACGTATAGCGAGAGCGGTAAAGGCCTAAGGGTAGAGAATATCTAGAGTATATAAGTATAGGAAGGCGTAAATAGGGAAGGAGTAGTATATATTAAGGTCGGAAGTATTATAGGCGAGGGAATAATTAATTATAATAATAATAGCGGTATATATCTTATCGGTTTAGTAAAAGGGGGTATAGGAATAGCCGGAGTTCTTACCCATCTTATTCGTCCTATAGGGGAAATAATAAGCGCTAGCTATAATAGTTAGTAAGCTATAAAGAAATAGGAGAAGCGTTATTTACTAATATTATAAAGGTAGAGGGAGAGGGGGTTTTTAAAAGCCCTTATAATATAGGGTAGGTATTACTTATCCCTAATACCCTCGGGGAGGGTAATATAAGGTTAGAGCTATAGGTTAATAGCGATAATATTCTAAATAAGCTTATTAATAGCTTTATCGAGCTAAGCGGCGGTAGGGGCGAGGATAATAGCGGTAGGAGTAGCGGTAAGCGTAATAGGAGTAGCTATAGCTATAGCTATAGGTATTATCGCTATAGGAGCAGCTATAAAGCTTATAATAATAGCGGGGGTAGCGGCGGTAGATATAGTAGTAGGAGCTATATTAGCTTATTTAGAGCGAATAGCGATATTTATACTATTAATAGAGCTAAGTATAAATAGAGGATAAATAAGGAAGGCGCGATATTTACCTTATTATTATAGGGGTTAGTTTTATATAATTTATAAGGGCTTTAGTTTAATTAAAAGGAAGGAATAACCCTTAAAGTAGGGGTTAAAGGGGTATTTATACTTATTTAAAGCTCTAAGAGTAAAGATATTATATTTATAACCGCTTACTAAGTTAAGGGTATTACTATTATTCTATTAACGAATAATAGGTGGTAGAACTTATAAACTCGTCGAGAGCTAGGTTAAAGGGAGCTCTACGGATATAAGACTCCTTTTATACTTACTAGGTATAAGGATAAGGCTCCTTTAATAGGGTAAGCGGGTATAGCGGCGTTATATTATTATACTTTTTAGGTAGCTATTATATTATATACGGCTTTATAGGAGGGTATTTAGCTTAAGCAGGGGGGTAATATTATAAGCCTACGGGTAAATATACGGCTTCGGTATATTAGGGTATAAAGCCTTAGTTAGTATATTCCCTTCTCGTCTAGAGATTAGTATTATATAAGCGCTAAATAAGAGCGTTTTCCGAGTAGCTTATAAGCCGTATAAAAGACTATCGATAATAGGACCCGTATCGACGGTAAACCTATAGAAAACTCTATCTACGGGTAGATTTTAAACGTAAGAGCTATTTAAGAGCAGCTCTCGCGCCGCTATATAGATACTACCCTTACTTCTCTCCTTAAGTTAGTTAATAATAAAAATTAAGATCGAAACTACGAACGATCTCTCGATGCCCGTTTATATACGGTGCTAGGTTTATAGGGTTCTATCTTCTTCTTCTAAGGTATCCGTTCTCTATTAATAACGCTTAGGGATATAAAGTTTCCTTATACTCCGCTATCTAGGAGTATTATATAGTATTTATTATTAATTCGTACTACGATTTTTAAATATTCGTACGTTAAGCTATTAGTTATATAAAGGGACTTTATTATAAGTCCTAATCGCTTATTATCCCTTATAAGCGATCCTTGCCTTTTAGGTTCTGCTATTCTTACTATACTCTAAAGGCTGCTATTTATATTAGGTTCTTAGCTTATTATATTCCGTATCGTATATATATTACGGCTTATTACTATAGCGTACTTAGTTTTCTTCTTTCGTATAAGGAGGTTATACTCCGGGCTGATTATCCTTAAGGTTATAGTAGGTATACGCTTTATCTACTAGGTATTCTATATAATCGGCGCGCTTATAGAAGCTATAGTACATAGGTTCTACGTATATAAGCTTTACGAGCTTTTCCCTTTATTTCTATTCGCGTATTTTATACTAATCGAGCGCTTTCTTTTATACGTAAGGTATATATTAGGGTATCGTATACTAGTACTATTCTATTTATCGTATAGTATATTTATAGGGGGTATTATATATAAGGCTAATACTAGCGTAGTTTCCCCTTATTCTAAGTATTTTATAATAATCGCTATTATCGTCGTTATAAGCGATAATACTATACCTTATCTTACGTATAGGAAATTATTCGTTAGTTACTTTATATTTAAAGTATTATCTATAATTATATATAATATAGGTTAACTATATAATCTAATAGTACTTTTCGTAAAGATAATTAATTCGTACGTCTTCCTATATAAGGGGGGGTTTATCTTAATAGGTTATCGTTCGGAATAGTTCTCTAAGTATAATACTATAGATAAGGTAGTATATATCTCCTTTATCGATATCTTTATCTATAGAGCTTTCTAATTCTAAACTTATTTCTTTATTAATAGTTTAGGTATTAGTATCCTAATTAATATTAAGCGTTTCCTATTATTTTATAATTTCTATAGTATTATTTTATATAGTTTTCGTTTCGTTAGGTAGCTTATACCCTTTTATATCGCGTTAATAGGGGTATTCCCTAATAGGCTAGGCTTACTACTCTATTACTAATCTTTCGAATAAACTATTATCCGTAGGAAGGGGTATCCTCTAGGTAATTATTATAACGGGCTAGCCCCTATAGGGCTCCAGGAATTAACTAGCGTTCCTACGGCCGTCTCTAATATACGGAACCTTTCGCTTAGGCGGTTAAGGCAAAAGGTATATAATCTTCTAAATACGTTTTAGAAGATCTAGTCAACTTATTAGGCATATCGGGCGAAGGTAATATTATAGGTAAGCCTATAATATCACCTCCCTTCTCTCCCTCTAATAACGTCGGACCCCTAAAGCTTACCCGCGACGTTGCTTTATAAGCCGAAGTTTATATAGAAGGGGTATCTAAGACTTTTAGCACTCCGTAGCTCGAACTTACGACCTTAGGATATTTAGAAGATATATAACGAGCTGGCCCCTATAGGGCTCTAGGAATTAACTAGCGTTCCTACGGCCGTCTCCGACGTACGGAACCTTTCGCTTAGGCGGTTAAGGCAAAAGGTACGCAATCTTCTGAATATATTTCAGAAGATCTAGTTAACTTATTAGGCACGTCGGGCGAAGGCAATGTTATAGGTAAGCCTGTGATAATTATAATTTATCGTTCTTTATAAGGTTTCTAAAGAAACTATCCTAAGCCTTACTTTACCGAGAGGTATATTATATAATTATCCTTATAATAGAAGGTTTAGTTAAGAAGTTTATAATTAGAGTTATCCGATACTTACTTTAGGAGCTAGTCTTAGCTAGGAATAGAGTCCGTAATCTTATATATTATAATATTAGCTTATTATCCTTCGGGGACTTTCTTAAATTCTCTAGGTTTCTTAGGTTATCTATACTTTTATATAAAGTAGCTTATCTTACTATAGTTAAAGTATTCCTTACTTATAGGTTTCCTTTAAGCTATATTAAGCTTTATAGGGCCTAAGTATATTATACTATTAGTTATTATTCTACTATAATTATTCTATTAAGGTATAAAGTATTAATATTATAACCCACGGTCATACAGGTCACAGGAACAGGCCAGCGCAACCATATGCCAGCAAATCGGAACCTTAACGGACCGATAGGAATCTCTTATATAAGAACATAGAGCGATATAATCAGGGTTAGGGTTCTGATAGTTATACGATCGATAGAATCGATATCGATTTTATCGACTAGTATACTATAGATCGATAGGATCGATATCGACTATTTCGACTCACTAAGATAATAGAAGGATATAAGGATAGGAGTTTATAGCTTAATATTAGATAGTTTCCTTATAGTCTTTAGTTATAAATCTAAGTATTATCTTATATAATAGGGTAATCCCTCTTAATTACTTATAATACTTAATATTATTCGATAATATACAAAGACTTAAAGGTAATACTTCCCTACCTACTAATATATAACTTATAGGTACTTCCAGAATCCGGGATTTAGGTAAAGATTATTATATTTTTATAACTCTTATTTAGGACGGTCTATATATACCTCTTAGGCAATATTAAGTATAATAATAGCTCCTTAAACTCCTACCCTATTTACCTTAGGCGAAGGATATCGCTAGGTTATAATTTAAGAAGATATAATATACTAATTAATCGAACTTACCTAATAACTCTTTATACTCTAGTAGAATTAGGAGTAGTAGAATCGTACTATCCGTAGGTAGGCCTATGTGAACGGGCATCGAGAGAGCGTTCGCAGTTTCGATCCTAATTTCTATTATTAACTAACTTAAGGAGAGAAGTAAAAGTAGTATCTATATAGCGGCGCGAGAGCTGCTCTTAAGTAGCTCTTACGTTTAAGATCCACCCGTAGATAGAGTTTTCTATAGGTCTACCGTCGATACGGGCCCTATTACCGATAGTCTTTTATACGGCTTATAAGCTGCTCGGAAGACGCTCCTATCTAGCGCTTATATAATATTAGTCTCTAGACGAGAAGGGAATATATTAACTAAGGCTTCGTACCCTAATATACCGAAGCTATATATTTACCCGTAGGCCTATAATATTACCCCCCCGCTTAGGCCGAACGCCCTCCTATAGAGCCGTATATAGTATAATAGCTACCTAAAAAGTATAATAACGCGATGCCGCTACGCCCGCCTACCCTATTAAAGGAGCCTTATCCTCGTACCTAGCGATTATAAAAGGAGTCTTACGTCTACGGAGCTCCCTTTAACCTAGCTATCGGCGAATCTATAAGTTTTACCGCCTATTATTCGTTAATAGAATAATAGCGATACCCTTAACTTAGTAAGCGGTTATAGATATAATATCTTTACTCTTAAAGCCTCGAAAAAGTATAAATACCCCCTTAACCCCTATTCTAGGGGTTATTCCTTCCTCTTAATTAAACTAAAGCCCTTATAAGTTATACGAAACTAACCCTTATAATAATAAGGTAAGTATTATACCTTCCCTATTCGTCCTCTACTTATACTTAGCTCTATTAGTAGTATAAATATTATTATTCGCTCTAAGTAAGCTAGCGCGGCTCCTACCGCTATACCTACCGCCGCCGCCCCTATTATTATTATAGGCTCTATAGCTACTTCTATAGCGGTAATACCCGTAGTTATAGCTATAGCTACTCCTACCGCGCTTACTATTACTCCTACCGCTACTATCCTTACCCCTACCGCCGCTTAGCTCGATAAAGCTGTTAATAAGCTTATTTAAAGCGTTATCGCTACTAACCTATAGCTCTAACCTTATATTACCCTCCCCGAGGGTATTAGGGATAAGTAATACCTGCTTTATATTATAAGGGCCTTTAAAAACCCCCTCTCCCTCTGCTTTTACGGTATTAGTAAGTAGCGCTTCCCCTACTTCTTTATAGCTTACTAAGTATTATAGCTAGCGCCTATTATTTCCCCTATAGGACGAATAAGAAGGGTAAGAACTCTAGCTATTCCTATACCCCCCTTTATTAGACCGATAAGATATATACCGCTATTATTATTATAATTAACTATTCCCTCGCTTATAATACTTTTAACCCTAGTATATACTACTCCTTCCCTACTTATACCTTCCTATACTTATATATTCTAAATACTCTTCGCCCCTAGGCCTTTACTACTTTCGCTACGTATTATACCCGCGATTACCCACCTAAGCTAAGTAAGACTTAGGCTAGCTATAACGAGGTCCGGTTATTAAATAATAAGTATACCTATAGCCTATATATTTACTACTCCTTCCCTACTTATATCCTACTAACTTTATACTAGCGCTATAACTATAAGCTTATACGCTACTAAGCGGTAGCGTTAAAGGATATTACCGACTTATTAGCAAAGCTTATAAAGGGGGGTAGTAAGGGTAAGGGCTTAGTTAGTACTAAAGCGAAGCGCGGCGTTAACGATAACCCTTATTCTAATAAAACCGAAGAGAGTAATTCTAATAGTAAGGAGGAGGTAAGCGAGGATAAGTAGGTAGCTACGTTAGTATACGTTTCGTATATAGTTTTCTTTTTATCTATAGTGCTTAATTTCCCCGCTTTTCTTTTCTACGACTTTAGGCTATCGTAGCTTATAGCGTTACCGTAGCGTTATTCGAACTCCTTAAGAGTAACTATATCTTTAAATTCGGATAACGGCTATTAGTTTAGCTGGTCCTATCCGACCTATTTAACTAGGATTTTACGTTATAGCGTTTTATCCGTTTTCGCGCGGCCTCTATATAGCTTATTATATACTCTAATAATACTCTTTACCTAGTACTCGGGTTCCTTTCCCTCTTTAACTATAATAGGGTTAGGCCGGTATTCTCTTTATACCTATAACGGGAGCGGGTTTTATATAGCTCGAATTAGGAGATTTATATAGAAATAAGGGTAAATACCCGGCGGGATATCTAATTCTACTATATAAGGGCTAACGATATACGTTACGGTATACTTCTCGTATAGCTAGGCTAACTTCTTTAAAGGGCGGTCGGTAGTAATATTTCGTAGGGAGAGCTAAACCTTATCGCCCTTAATAAGCCGCTTTATAACTACTTATAACTTATTTATAGATTCTTCTATTCGTTATTATACGACTACTATTACGGCTTAAGCGAAAGTAGTTACGTTTTTAAGCTATTAGACGAAGTTCTCGGCCTAAACTCTAGGCGCTTACGCTAGTAATATACTACGCTCTACTTATTCGATTAGATCTATATAATAGCCGTATAAGATAAAAAATAGGCTAAGGCTAATTATACTAGTATCCTTATTATTAATAGCTAGTTAAGCGCCGGGTAGGAGTATCGGCTAATCTAATTATATATATATAACGAACGCTCGGAGGTAGTTTATAACCTCTTAGTTTGCCCTTTCTATAACTCTATCCGTTTATAGGTAGAAAGCGGTGCTTAAGCGCTGCTCTATCTTTATAAGCTCGTATAATCGGCGCTAGAACCCTCCTACCTAGTTCGAGCCTTAGTTATTAACTATTACCTTAAGGAATTTATAGAACCGCTAGTAATAATATAAGAACCGCTCTATATATACTTCCGCGCTTATACTATATATAGCTTCGAGTATAATAGCTTTTATTAGTCGGTCTATAATTACTATTAAGTAAGCCTCTCTTATATCGTCCTTATAGGGGAGGTCGATTATAAAGTCTACGGATAACTCGCTTTATACCCGCTTAGGTACTAGTAGGGGCTTAAGAAGGCCCTTCCTCTAGTATCTCTATACCGTCTTACGTTTATAGATATCGTAATTTTATATAAACCGCCGAATATTACGGTATATACCTAGCTAAAAGTAGCCCCTTATTATTATCGTAATAATAATATCCCTCCCTAGGTAGTTAGATAGGGTGGAATCGTAGATACTCTACGTTAGTTTAGTATATAGGGGTTCTTAATCCGGTAACTAGAGCTATTCGCGGAACCTAAGTAATCCTTTCTTATCGATCGAGTATTCCGCTATAAATACCTTAATAGGCTTACCTTCGGATATCCGTAGGTAAGGGGGAAAAGAGCGTTTACCCCTAAGGGTTCTTCAAGATACGGTTAACCAATTGAACGTTAACTGACCGCACGTAATATGCAGTAAGTTCGTACGTTCTAAAGGTTGGTTGATTAATTAACTAGCTAGAAGGGTAACTATCTCGGGGGCTTGGGTGTTGTGGATATATGGTGGGCATATGCCGTGTCGGCTGTGCCGGCAGGCAGACGCCGGCAGGCACGGATCCACAATCACCCCCTTTCTTATATTAATCGTCCCGATTAATCCCTTTCTAAAAAACCTTGCGAATACGTCTTCGTTTATAGTGATCCTTGCTAAACTTAAGTACTTTAAAGGTATCCTATAAAATCCATTGCTACTTAATATCCTAGACTGAAATATACCGAATCCGGTGCTTTCAGCCGTTATATCGTTATAAGCTTAATGGGTCTTTATCGCGTTTTTAGGCGATTTAGCCCAAATTGCCGTTGCTCGCTTAATTAACTGTTGCCAGCTTAATTCGGCCAGCTTTAGCCGTTGCTCGCTTAACTAACTATTGCTAGCTTGATTCGGCTAGCTTTAGCCGTTGCTCGCTTAACTAACTATTACTATTCAATTGCTATTTAGGCTAGCGTTCGCAGCGATTCGCATACGGTCCTTTTCGAGCATCGTTTTACTTATATACTACAGGCTACGAATAGGGTAGCTATCCGTACTATAAGCAGGGAATAAATTGGTACCGTTATACCTAGACGGTAGCACTATACCACCTAGGCTACGCAGACCGTACATATTACCAGCGTAGCAACTTATAATAGCCCAGGGACCGTCGTAATACGGCTTATACTTATATGCTTTCTATCGTACGCGTAAAACCTAATCGCCAGGCGCGTATACTCTTAGCAGAGCCTTCTTTTCCTATAGGATTGCTCGTATAGCCGCGCATACGGCTATTAAACTATTCGCATATCCACGTACTAGAAGAGCTTCATAGTACTTTACTAATTCGTAGTCGACTACTATCTCCTCCTCCTCCGTTAAATCACGTATATACGTAGCTATCTCGACGGTAGCGGCGGGCTTATTTAAGTTAGGTATAGTGCCGAAGAGCAGAAAGAACGGTAAGTAACCAGACGGTCGTAGCGTCCGATTATATATTCGTATAGCGCGTTTTACGGCCGTATCAGGGTCTATCGTATAGACTATCTAGTTATATACTATACCGTACTTCAGCAGGTCGTTTGCCTTTTCGACTTTCCCGTTGCCCCGTAGGCGTACTAGTATAACGGGGTAGACCTTACTACCGTAGCGTTTATACTATTACTAAGCCTCTACGCCGGCAAAGCAACTAGCGTTATCCGAGATAAGCTCCTTAGGTATACTAAACGTCTATATAATACGCTCTAGTAATAGTAGTATAGCTTTAAATTATATATTCGCTATTACCTTAGCTTTAATCTATCCTATTACGTATTCTATAGCTACAAGGATTAGTACGCTATTAATAGCCGTAAAGTTAATTACCTAGCGTATTAGCAGTAGCAGGGGCAATATAGGTTATAGGTCTAGTAGTATAGGATTAGGCTTCTTTATTAACTAGCAATAAGGGCACTCGGCTACCGTCTATTACGCGATTAAGACTAATTTAGGGTGCTAGAACTTATATATTAGCAGGCGTACCGTCGTACCTACGGTTACGTAACCGTAGCTTTCGTAAACGTTACGCGCTACCTTAACAAGCTCACTCTCGTCTGCTATAAGCAGTATTACTTAGCTTCGCGTAGCTAGTCCTTATAGGTATAGAGGGTCTCCTAGCAGCCTTATATAACGTATTAGTCTATATAAACGTCCGCCGTATACTATAAAGTATTCTTTTATCTATTATTTATCTATATTAGGTAGCCGTAGGCCTTATAGTGCTAAATACTCTAATACTACTTATAGATCTAACCGATTTATCTCGTAAGGGTGTTTTAAGGCGTATACGGGCCTCGAATCGGCTATCTCGAGGGTATTCGGAGGATCTAAGTCGGAATATTCTTTATTAAGGTATACTACGGCGGTATCATCGCCGCTAGTAGGTGGTCTAGAGAGGTAATCAGCTATTATATTCGCCTTGCCTAGCCTATAAACGATACGAACACTATAGTATTCTATAGCGTCGAGAAAACGTATTATCCGTAGCGGTTATTCGATCTTTATTCGCAGCGTTTTTAAGGAATCGTAGTCTATTACTACCGTTACCTCGCTTCCCTAGGTCTAATATTTCCAGTATTAAAGCGCTAGTAGGATCGTAAGTAGTTCGTATTCTTATACCGAGTAACGTAATTACGTTAGTATTAGTTTATACGAGAAATAGGCGATAGGGTAAAGAGTTAATTTGCCGTTCGAATCCAGGTATAGCTATATAAAACAGGCGCCTATATAGCCCTAGCTGGAGTTAGTATCTATTACCGACGGCAGGCGCTAGTTAAACGGCTTAACTACTAGTACAGACGTAATAGCCGTTCTAATTTCTTACTACTCTGCCTTCGCTTTAGCGGAGAATATAACGGCTTTATTTTTAGCCCCTAATATTAGTACCGATAGATATCCAGACCGTCTAAAGTACTAAGGAATTAGTAATCTAAAGTAGCCTGCCGCGCTTATAAATATACGGACCTCTATAGTTATAGTTAGCATTATTCGGTCTCGTACGGCTGCGACCTTAGCGGGGTCTAGTTATATACCGTTTAGGCTAATTAGGAAGCCTAAAAAGACTCTTATCGTAACGAATAGCTCGGTCTTTAAAGTATTAAGTAATATACCGTATTCCTCTAGGTAGGCGAATACTAGTTTAATACGTTTATAAAGTTATATAGGGGTATCGGCCTATATCGTAATATCGTCTAGCAGCCCTAATATAAAATCTCTAAAGGGTTCTAGAATCTCCTCTATTAACGCTTAAAACGTAGCTAGGGAGTTCGTTAAGCCTATAGGCATTACGATCTATTCGTATAAACCGTTCGGTATCTAGAACGCCGTTTTCTTACGGTCTTTCTCCTTAATCAGTATATACTAGAAGCTATCTTTTAAGTTAATAAAAGCGTAGTAAGTATAGCCGGCTGCTTTTTAGATCTGGTTTATAGTATTCGGCAGAGGATATACGTATTTAATAGTAACGTTATTCAATAGTCTGAAATCGTAGCAAAAGCGCTATATAACGTACGGGTCGTTCTTATCTATTCGCACCGTTTAACTAGGTGCCTTCTTAGGCACTAAATAGGCTAATATAGCCTACGGCGACTTACTCTTTCGGATTAGATAGCCCTAATAAGCCTTAACGAAGTCGCGGATAGCTTATTCCTATATAGGGCTATACCTACGTAGTACTAAGCGAATAAGTAGATAATTGCCTATATTAATCTTATAGTATACTTTTAATAGTTTTTAAATAGCCTCCGTCTTACGTTTAGAGGCATCGAATAGCCCTAGGAATAGTATCTCGTACTCTCGCAGATATATATTAATTTATATATTATCTATAAGCGTAGCTTTACCCTATTTAACCGATTTATAAGTATCGGTTTAATATATATATATCGTACTATCCTCTTAAGCTACGAATACGGCGTTCTAATAAGTAAATATAGTATAAAACGCTTTAGGCACTAATTCGTCCGGCTATAGCATAGGACGGCCTTTAAAGGTATTTAATATAACGGTCTCTCGTTTACGTTTATAGATATCGCTTTTATAGGATAATACCTACTTATAGAATACTAATTTACTTAGTATAAGGTCGCCTAGGAAGGTATTATCTATAACTACGCTATAAGCTATTAAGAATAACTCGGACTATTTACCTAGTATAATAGTTTAAAACTAACCCGGTATAACTATATCGTAACTAATTAAAGGGCTACGACCGCCTATACCTTTTATCGTTCCAGGTCGGGCAGAAGGGTAGGACTATAGTTAGTCTATAAGGGATTAAGAGGTATAGTACGCTATTAAGCTATAGTCGAAGAATATAGTATATTCGTGCCTATTAGGTAGATATACGATAAACAGGTTATATAGATCTCCTATCCCCTCTCGGTATAGTTTATCTCGAGAGGGTAGAGGTCTTCCGCCGATGCCTATATCTACGTAGTAAGCATTACGGCGCCCCTATTCGTCGGCGTCCTCGAGGGCTTATTCCTCGAGAATAAAACGGAGGTTATCGTCCATATAATTATTATAGTCGCCAGCTATATAGCCAGCAGGGTCGATAACGCTATTATTATCGTTATCGTCCTAGTAAGTAGCTATATATACGCAAGGGGTGCTGCTATAGGTACAGCCGCCACAGCCGCCACAGCTTCCGTATATACTTACGCTATTAGGCTTATACGTAAAAAACTCTTAAACCTTTCGAAAGCCTCGGTTATAGTCCTCTTTATATAGAGTACCTTTAAGAGTAATTATCTTGCTAGTAGGCTTACTAGCGGTAGGCTACTTAGTAGGCTTTAAGCAGTCCTTAGCCTAATAGCCGATTTTACTATAGTTATAGTACTTATTATTACGGCTATATACGGCGCTAATAAAGTAAACGCTATAGTATTCGTCTTTATCTATCTAAATGCTATAATAACCGTAAACAAACGCTATATTAGCTATAGAAGCGTAGGTATAGGTGCTAGTATTAGCAGTACTAATACTAGCCGTAAATACGTTATTCACATCCTTAAAGCGAGGGTCTAAGATAGCTAAGATACGTATAGTCTTATTAATAGGCTCCGTAGCGATTAAACGCGTACTAGGCGTACCGTAAACATCGCTTTCGGCTGCCTTCGAAGTATATAGCTTAGCATATATAGCGATACGCTCGATTAGGTCTATAGCTATAAGGCTATCCACTATATCGAGCAACTTAGTATATATACTAGGTATTATTATCTGCAGCTTCGTAACCAACATCGTATATATTACGTTTAACTATCTATTATATAGCGATATTCGGTAGAACGCACTACGTAGATGCTAGGCGAATATATAGTAGTCCTTACTACGCTATAGCAGTATAGTTATAAATATCGATAAAGGCGAGTTAATAATACGATAGTCGGTTAGGGTTTAAATAATAGCTTCGATAAGTAGTACCTATAAAGGGCTAGGACGTATCTTAATAAACTCTCGGACTAATTAGAAGTTACTAGAGAGCTCTAAAGCGATATAGCGCGCCTATATATCGTAGGGCACTAAGTTTAAGACCAGCAAACTCTAAATATAAGCTAGTTTCTCGAAAACGGTATTATTAGCCTTATTAAGCTTTAATTAAATAGGTATAGTAACCTTATTCTTAAAGGAGATACGCTTATCCTCCTTACTATCTAGTATATTACCTTCGAAGAGTATACAAGGCTAAGTATTCTTAATAGCTCGTTTATTAGTAGTTAGGCGGTCCTAATTAGGTATACCTTAAAGCGGCTATTCGAGGTTAAGATAGCTAGATTTAAAACGGATAACTTTAGGCTTACTATAGCAAATCGGCTCTATCGAGGGATTAACGGGCTATCCGCGAGTATCGCTATAACTATTATTTAAGCGTTTATATATCTCGCAAGGAGGGGCAGTAAATTTATATATAATATTACGCGAGCGGTTACTAGTATTAGGATAGTTATATACGTCCTAGCTATTAGTAGTACGAGGCATAGGTTTATATAGTATTAACTATCCCTCGGTCTAAGGTTACTTGCCTTTTAGTTTAGTAATTATCTCTAAAATCTACTTATTGCTCTCTAGTAGGGTCTCTAGTATCTTTTCGATACGGTTAAAACGCTAGTTATACTATTCGTATAGGTAGTCGGTTTTTTCGTTTAGTTCTTTAATTAAGCGTAGAACTAGGCGCTCGGAGAGTCCGGCCGGAGAGGATTCTCGAGTAGGATTAGTAAACTCGAGGTCCTCTAGCAATTCGTTATTTAATATAGCTGAATTAGCGATAGACGAGTTATTAGTATTATTATTAGTGTTTTTCGCGATAGGGAAACGAGTTTAAAGAGATAAGGGTTATCCTCTTTAAAAATAATTATTTTTAAGGGTTCTTTAAGATACGGTTAACTAATTAAACGTTAACTAACCGCACGTAATATATAGTAAGTTCGTACGTTCTAAAGGTTAGTTAATTAATTAACTAGCTAGAAGGGTAACTATCTCGGGGGCTTAGGTATTATGGATATATAGTGGGTATATGCCGTATCGGCTGTGCCGGTAGGTAGACGCCGGCAGGCACGGATCCACACCCCTACGGATTACGCCTATAAGCTAGGAGTATACCTTATTATATAAGGTAGCGTCGTCCTATAGGCGTTAGAGCTCCTCTTATATAAAAACCTCGCTACCTATTAGGAGTAGCTCGTTATATATTATAACTTAGCTTATCTCTATCGATAATAAAAGCTGGATTTACCTACCGGTAAGGCGTTTATTAGATATATTACGTAGTATATCCTGCTCCCTCCTTAAAAGGGCGTCTAGACGCTTACTAGCTACTCCCGCGTAATAGATTAAGTAATATCGAAAACGAGCTATTATCTCGCACTAGCGGACCTACCTCTCGGTAAAACGCTATAATATTATAAAATATTCGAGGTTCTTATAATCCGAGTAAATCGTAAATAATAGTATAATACCCCTAAGCTCCGTATCTTATACTTTTAAGTAATTAATAATAGCTAGTAATTCCTTATTATAGATCTTATAATTATATTCTATAGGGCTTAGGCGGCGTAAGTAGTATATTACCGGGCGGAGGATATTATACTTATCCCTCTAAGAGAGGTAGCCGCCTAACGAATATCTAGAATAATCCGCTTCTAGTATTATCTCCTTATCCAGATCCTATTAAGCGAATATAGGCTTACTAATAAAGAGATACTTTAGCTATTCGAATATAGCTTCTTCCTACTCCCCGAACCTAAATAGGACCCCCTTTTTAGTTAAGGCTAGGAAGGGCCCTACGACTTCGGAATAATTAGCGATAAATTAACGATAGAAGTTTATAAATCCTAGGAAGCTACGGACTCCCTTAACTATCTTCGGAGCCTCCTAATCGTATATAGCGTATACCTTCTTAGGGTTTATATAAGTCCCTACCCCCGCTTCGATAATAAAGCCTAGGTACTTTATTTCGGTTACGCCGAATTCGTACTTAGCGATATCTAAATTTAGACCTATTACTTCGAGAGCGTATAATATTAGCTTTACCTTTACTCGGTAGTCTTTAGCCGTACCGTCGGTATATACTAGAATATTATCGATATAAGCTAAATAGAAGATATCTAGGTAGGGGCGTAGAGCGTTATTAATATCACAGGCCCACGGGTAAATACACGGCTTCGGCATACCAGGGCACGAAGCCTTAGTCAGTATATTCCCTTCTCGTCTAGAGACTAATATTATATAAGCGCTAGATAGGAGCGTCTTCCGAGCAGCTTATAAGCCGTATAAAAGACTATCGGTAATAGGACCCGTATCGACGGTAGACCTATAGAAAACTCTATCTATAGGTAGATCTTAAACGTAAAAGCTACTTAAGAATAGCTCTCGCGCTACTATATAGATACTACTTTTACTTCTCTCCTTAAGTTAGTTAATAATAGAAATTAGGATCGAAACTATAAACGCTTTCTCGATACCCGTTTATATTTAACTAACTTCTTCTCTACCTACCCTATATATCTAACGGTATTTATATACTTATTTAGCGTATAGCCTTAGGATATTATACCCCTATAACGAGTAATTCGGGCAACTCCCTACCTAAGCGAATAACGATAATAATAATATAATAATAACTATATAATAAATAGTTATTTAAATAATAGAAGAGTAACGGTATATTATTAAAGGAGTAGTATAATAATAGCGCGAAGATAGTATACGAAAACTAGAAGCGCTTATAATATAACTTATATAAATCGAATAATCCCGTAGCCTACTATTATAGGAGCTATTAGTAAGTATTAGTAACTTAGCGGCCGAGTACCCTAACCCGGTACCTAACGAACTAAAAGATACCTATACCCCTACCTCCTAAGATATAGAAGACGCCGACGTTAATATAGATAAGGCCCTAGAGAGTATAATCGTACCTAAATATAAGCCCCTTTCTTAGCTAGCGAACTTTAAGGGTATATATACCTAATTCCTAGTATAGGAGTATATTATAAGGTATAAACTCGTCCGAGATACCTATTTTATCGGGAATTATATAGATAAGTTCTAAGAAATCTATAAGTACTTAGAGGGAGATATAAAGGTTATAGCGAGGAGCTATTATATCGTAGGAGGAGAGTACGGCCTTTAGAAACCCTCCTTATTCCTATAATAGCTCCGCTACCGATATTATAACGAGAATTACGCTATTATTATTTCTTAAAAGCTCCGGAGCTTTACTTAAAAGAAAGGCTAACCCTTCCCTAACTTCTTCTCCTAGTAAGAAAAGTTATTAATAGACTCCGGCGGTATAGAATAGCCGGATTTAGCTAAGTTAATATACCTAAAGGGCGCTATTAATAGTATATTACGTATATAGCTTATTAGTATAGAAATACTATCGATATATAACGACTAGGTAAAGAAAGCGTTTTATATCTCGGCTAAGCTAGAAAGCTATATTACTATCCGAGATAATAGCTATACTTCGCCCTTAAGCTATTTATCCGGAGCTATAATATAGCGCTTTAGAATAACTTAGCAAGCGGGAGGAAACGGATAGAAACTATAAAACCCTTATACGGATCCCGATAAGGATATAGCTATAACTAGTATTAATACTCTATAGGCTAATAAGTAGTATATAAGGTAGGTTAATTAAGCGGAGATTAGGCGTAGGAAAGAATAGGGACTCTATTATAGGTATAAACGTTCGAACTATAGAATCGCTTATTACCCCTTCCTACCCGCGCGCCCGCTTATTAGCTTAGGAGCTACCCGGGAGATAGAAATTAATATCGCCGATATTAACCTTATCGACCTTAATAATATTACCGAGGAATAGGAGGAAAACTAGCTACTCCTATATAGAATTACGTATAAAAGCTTATAGATCTCGACTTTAGCCTATAAGAAGTAAAGTATTAGATAAATAGAAACTATTTTATAATAAACCTATTCTATAATTTAACTCTATTTATCCTAATACTTATTAATTCTAGCTATAACTATTATTCTATTACGAGTAAAACGCTTATACGTAAGTTAAGACTTCCGTATATACCTATCCCGCCTAGGACCCTTTATTAATCGCTAAGGGAGAGAATATTATATAAGTAGCCCGTTATCCGCTATATAACCTACCTTAATATAGACTTAGACGGGTATTTATATCGTATTTAGGCCTATATAATTCCCCGCCTTTAGTACGACCTCGTTTTAGGAAAGCCTTAGGTAGAAAGAGAGAGGGTAATATATATAGCTTATAAGTACCGCTTAAGTATTAGATAAGCAGGAGGACTAGAGGTTTAGGAATAAGGATATAATCCTAAGAACTTTAATTATATATCTATTAATACCCTTATTATCTAAAGCGAAGTCCGGTATATAAAACGCTTAAATACCGCTTAGGTAGCGCTTTTTAATATTATAATAGCCGATATTACTAAGGCCCTATTACCGAAAGTAGAATCCTTAGTTAATAAGAAACTCCCCCTAGAGTATTACGAGTTCCGGAACCTCTTTAATAAGGATATAGCTTCCGCGCTACCGCTATATAGAAAGGGAGCGGACTATAAGATTCGGCTATATAAGAAGGCGGATAGGTCTATTATAAACGCCTTATAAGGCCCGTTATACGGGATATCTAGAGAAGAACTTATTATATTAAGGAAAACTCTTACCGAGCTATTTAATATAGGCTATATTAAAGCTAATAGCTCCTTAATAGGAGCTCCTATAATCTTTATTAAGAAACTAAAGGGCGGCCTCCGTTTTTATATAGATTATCGCGCGCTTAACGCTATTTTAGAAGCTAATTACTACCCGCTCCCCCTTATTAAAAAGACCCTATCTAATATTATAAACGCTAAATATTTTACTAAGCTCGATATATAAGTAACGTTTTATAAGCTTCGTATTAAGGAAGGAGATAAGTAGAAGACCGCCTTTTATATAAGGTATAGCCTCTTCGAGTAGCTAATAACCCTATTCGGACTTATAAGCGCTCCTACGATATTCTAACGCTATATTAATAACGCTCTACGCCCTTACCTAGATATCTTCTATTTAGCTTATATCGATAATATTCTAGTATATACCGACGGTACGGCTAAAGACTACCGAGCAAAGGTAAAGCTAGTACTATACGCTCTCGAAGTAGTAGGTCTAAATTTAGATATCGCTAAATACGAATTCGGCGTAACCGAGACGAAGTACCTAGGCTTTATTATTAAAGCGGGGGTAGGGATTTATATAGACCCTAAGAAGGTACGTACTATATACGATTAGGAGGCTCCGAAGATAGTTAAGGGAGTCTATAGCTTCTTAGGATTTACGAACTTTTATCGTTAGTTTATCGTTAATTATTCCGAAGTTATAGGGCCCCTCCTAGCTTTAACTAAGAAGGGGGTCTTATTTAGGTTTAGGGAGTAGGAAGAAGCTATATTCGAGTAGCTAAAGCGTTTCTTTATTAGTAAGCCCGTATTCGCCTAATAGGATCCGGATAAGGAGATAATACTAGAGGTAGACTATTCTAGATATTCGTTAAGCGGCTACCTCTCTTAGAGGGACGAGTATAATATCCTCCGCCCGGTAGTATATTACTCGTACTACCTAAGCCCCGTAGAATATAACTATAAGATCTATAATAAGGAACTACTAGCTATTATTAATTATTTAAAAGTATAGGATATAGAGCTTAGGAGTATTATACTATTATTTATAATTTACTCGGATTATAAGAACCTCGAATATTTTATAATATTACGGCGTTTTACCGAGAGGTAGGTTTACTAGTCCGAGACGATAGCTCGTTTTCGATACTATTTAGTCTACCGCGCGGGAGTAGCTAGCGAGTATCTAAACGCCCTTTCGAAGAGGGAGTAGGATATATTACGTAATATATCTAACGAACGCCTCGCCGGTAAGTAAATCTAGCTTTTACTATCGATAGAGATAAGCTAAGTTATAGTATATAACGAGCTACTCCTAATAGGTAGCGAGGTTTTTATATAAGAGGAGCTTTAATACCTATAGAATAATACTACCTTACGTAATAAGGTATACTCCTAGCTTATAGGTATAATCCGTAGGGGTAAATACTCTTTTCCCCCTTACCTACGGATATCCGAAGGTAAGCCTATTAAGGTATCTATAGCGGAGTATTCGATTAATAAGAAAGGATTATTTAGGTTCTACGAATAGCTTTAGTTACCGGATTAGGAACCCCTATATACTAAACTAATATAGAGTATCTATAATTCTACCCTATCTAGCTACCTAAGGAAGGATATTACTATTATAATAATAACGAGGGGCTATTTCTAGCTAGGTATATACTATAATATTCGGCGGTTTATATAAAATTACGATATCTATAGATATAAGACGGTATAGAAATACTAGAGGAAGGGCCTTCTTAAGCCCCTATTAATACCTAAGCGGGTATAAAGCGAGTTATCCGTAGACTTTATAGTCGACCTCCCCTATAAGGACGATATAAGAGAGGCTTACTTAATAGTAATTATAGACCGATTAATAAAAGCTATTATACTCGAAGCTATATATAGTATAAGTATAGAAGTATATATAGAGCGGTTCTTATATTATTACTAGCGGTTCTATAGGTTCCCTAAGGTAATAATTAGCAACCGAGGCTCGAATTAGGTAGGAGGGTTCTAGCGCTAATTATATAAGCTTATAAAGATAGAGCAGCGCCTAAGTACCGCTTTCTACCTATAGACGGATAGAGCTATAGAAAGGGCAAACTAAGAGGTTATAGACTACCTCCGAGTATTCGTTATATATATATAATTGGATTAGCCGATACTCCTACCCGGCGCTTAACTAGCTATTAATAATAAGGATATTAGTATAATTAGCTTTAGCTTATTTTTTATCCTATACGGCTATTATATAGATCTAATCGAATAAGTAGAGCGTAGTATATTACTAGCGCAAGCGCCTAGAGTTTAGGCTGAGAATTTTATCTAACGGCTTAAAGATATAACTACTTTCGCTTAAGCTATAATAATAGTCGTATAGTAATAAATAGAAGAATCTGCGAATAAGTTATAAGTAGTTATAGAGCGGCTTATTAAGGGCGATAAGGTTTAGCTCTCCCTACGAAATATTATTACCGACCGCCTTTTAAAGAAGTTAGCCTAGCTATACGAGAAGTATACTGTAATATATATTATTAGCCCTTATATAGTAGAATTAGATATTCCGCCGGGTATTTACCCTTATTTCTATATAGATCTCCTAATTCGAGCTATATAAGACCCGCTCCCGTTATAGGTATAGAGAGAATACCGGCCTAACCCTATTATAGTTAAAGAGGGAAAGGAACCCGAGTATTAGGTGGAAAGTATTATTAGAGTATATAATAAGCCGCGTAAAGGCTATACGAAAACGAACGAAACGCTATAATACGAAGTCCTAGTTAAATAGGTCGGATAGGACTAGCTAGACTAGCAGCTATTATCCGAATTTAAAGATATAATTACTCTTAAGGAGTTTAAGTAATACTATAGTAATATTACGAGCTATAATAGCCTAAAGTTATAGAAAAGAAGAGTAGGGAAATTAAGTATTATAGATAAAAAGAAAACTATATATAAAACGCATACTAATATAGCTACCTATTTATCCTTACTTACCTCCTCCTTATTATTAGAATTACTCTCTTCGGTTTTATTAGAATAAGGGTTATCGTTAACGCCGCGTTTCGCTTTAGTATTAATTAAGCCCTTACCCTTACTACCCCCCTTTATAAGCTTCGCTAATAGGTTAGTAATATCCTTTAGCGCTACCGCCTAACGGCGTACGAGCTTATAGCTATAATGCTAATATAAAGTTAGTAGGATACGAGTAGGGAAGGAGTAGTAGGTATATATACTATAGGTATACTTATTATTTAATAACCGGACCTTATTACGGCTAACCTAAGTCTTACCTAGCTTAAGCAGGTAGTTACGGGTATAGCGCGCGGTAAGAGCGGCGAGGGCTTAGGGGCGGAGAGTATCTAGAGTATATAAGTACGGGAAGGCGCGAGTAGGGAAGGAGTAGTATATACTAGGGTTAGAAGTATTATAGGCGAGGGAATAGTTAACTATAGTAATAATAGCGGTATATATCTTATCGGTCTAGTAAAGGGGGGTATAGGAATAGCCGGAGTTCTTACCCTTCTTATTTATCCTATAGGGGAAATAATAGGCGCCGGCTATAGCGGTTAGCGAGCTACGAAGAAGTAAGGGAAGCGCTACTTACTAATACTATAGAGGTAGAGGGAGAGGGGGTTCTTAAAGGCCCTTATAATATAGGGTAGGTATTACTTATCCTTAATACCCTCGGGGAGGGTAATATAAGGTTAGAGCTATAGGTTAGTAGCGATAATACTCTAAATAAGCTTATTAATAGCCTTATCGAGCTAGGCGGCGGTAGGGGCGAGGATAGCGGCGGTAGGAGTAGCGGCGGGCGCGGTAGGAGTAGCTATAGCTATAGCTATAGGTATTACTACTATAGGAGTAGCTATAGAGCCTATAGTAACGGCGGGGGCGGCGGCGGTAGGTATAGCGGTAGGAGCTACGCTAGCTTATTTAGAGCGAGTAGCGATATTTATACTACTAGTAGAGCTAAGTATAAGTAGAGGACGAATAGGGAAGGCGTAATACTTACCTTATTATTATAAGGGTTAGTTTCGTATAACTTATAAGGGCTCTAGTTTAATTAAGAGGAAGGAATAACCCTTAGAATAGGGGTTAAGGGGGTATTTATACTTTTTCGAGGCTTTAAGAATAAAGATATCGTATCTATAACCGCCTATTAAGTTAAGGGCGTTATTATTATTTTGTTAACGAATAATAAGCGGTAGAACTTATAGACTCGCTAATAGCCAGGTTAAAGGGAGCTCTACGGATATAAGACTCCTTTTATACTTACTAGGTACGAGGATAAGGCTCCTTTAATAGGGTAGGCGGGCGTAGCGGCGTCGTATCGTTATACTTTTTAGGTAGCTATTATACTATATACGGCTCTATAGGAGGGCGTTCGGCCTAAGTAGGGGGGTAATATTATAGGCCTACGGGTAAATATACGGCTTCGGTATACTAGGGTATAAAGCTTTAGTTAGTATATTCCCTTCTCGTTTAAAGACTAATATTATATAAGCGCTAAATAGGAGCGTCTTCCGAGCAGCTTATAAGCCGTATAAAAGACTATCGGTAATAAGACCCGTATTAACGGTAGACCTATAGAAAACTTTATCTACGGGTAGATCTTAAACGTAAGAGCTACTTAAGAGCAGCTCTCGCGCTGCTATATAAATACTACTTTTACTTCTCTCCTTAAGTTAGTTAATAATAGAAATTGGGATCGAAACTACGAACGCTCTCTCGATGCCCGTTTATAATTAATATAGCGCTAGAATGTTATAGGAGCGCTTATAAGTCCGAATAGGGTTACTAGCTATTCGAAGAGGCTATACCTTATACGAAAGGCGGTCTTTTACTCGTCTCCTTCCTTAATATAAAGCTTATAAAACGCTGCTTATATATCGAGCTTAGTAAAATATTTAGCATTTACGATATTAGATAGGGTCTCTTTAATAAGGGGGAGCGGGTAGCAGTCGGCTTCCGAAATAGCGTTAAGCGCGCGGTAGTCTATATAAAAACGGAGGCCGCCCCCTAGTTTCTTAATAAAGATTACGGGAGCTCCTACTAAGAAGCTACTAGCTCTAATATAGCCTATATCGAGTAGCTCGGTAAGAGTTTTCCTTAATACGATAAGTTCTTCTCTGGATATCCCGTATAACGGGCCCTATAGGGCGTTTATAATAGACCTATCCGCCTTCTTATATAGCTAAATCTTATAGTCCGCTCCCTTCCTATATAGCGGTAGTGCGAAAGCTATATCCTTATTAAAAAGGTTCCGGAATTTATAATACTCTAAGGGGAGTTTCTTATTAACCGAGGATTCTACTTTCGGTAATAGGGCCTTAGTAATATCGGCTATTATAATACTAAAAAGCGCTACCTAAGCGGTATTTAAGCGTTTTATACGCTAGACTTCGCTCTAGATAGTAAGGGTATTAATAGATATATAGTTAAAGTTCTTAGGATTATATCCTTATTCTTAAATCTCTAATCCTCCTACTTATCTAATACTTAAGCGGTGCTTATAAGCTATATATATTACCCTCTCTCTTTCTACCTAAGGTTTTCCTAAAACGAGATCGTACTAAAGGCGGGGAATTATATAGGCTTAAATACGATATAAATACCCGTTTAAGTTTATATTAAGGTAGGTTATATAGCGGATAATAGGCTATTTATACAATATTCTCTCCCTTAGCGATTAATAGAGGGTCTTAGGCGGGATAGGTATATACGGAAGTCTTAACTTATATATAAGCGTCTTACTTATAGTAGAATAGTAGTTATAGCTAGAATTAATAAGTATTAGGATAAATAGAGTTAAATTATAGAATAGGTCTATTATAAAATAGTTTCTATTTATCTAACGCTTTACTTTTTATAGGCTAAAGTCGAGACCTATAAGCTCCTATACGCGATTCTATATAGGAGTAGCTAGTTTTCCTCCTATTCCTCGGTAGTATTATTAAGGTCGATAAGGTTAGTATCGGCGATATTAATTTCCGTTTCCCGGGTAGCTCCTAAGCTAATAGGCGGGCGTATAGGTAGGAAGGGGTAATAAGCGATTTTATAGTTCGAATATTTATACTTATAATAAAGTCCCTATTCTTTCCTACGCCTAATCTCCGCTTAGTTAACCTATTTCGTATACTATTTATTAGCCTATAGAGCGTTAATATTAGTTATAGCTATATCCCTATCGAGATCCGTATAAGGGTTTTACGGTTTCTATCTATTTCCTCCTATTTACTAGGTTATTCTAAAGCGTTATACCGTAGCTCCGGATAAGTAGCTTAAGGGTAAAGTATAGCTATTATCTCGGATAACGATATAACTTTCTAGCTTAACCGAGATATAAAACGCTTTCTTTACTTAGTTATTATATATCGATAGTATTTTTATACTAATAAGCTATATATATAATATGCTATTAATAGCGCCCTCTAGGTATATTAATTTAGCTAAGTCCGGCTACTTTATACCGCCGGAATCTATTAATAACTTCTCCTATTAAAAGAAGAAGTTAGGGAAGGGTTAGCCTTTCTTCTAAGTAAAGCTCTAAAGCCTTTAAGAAGCAGCGATAGTATATTTCTTATTATAGTATTAGTAGCGGAGCTATTATAGGAATAAGGAGGGTTTCTAAAGGCCGTACTCTCCTCCTACGATATAGTAGCTCCTTATTATAACCTTTACGTCTCTCTCTAAATACTTATAAATTTCTTAGAACTTATCTATATAATTCCCGATAAAGTAAGTATCTCGGACGAGTTTATACCTTATAGTATACTCCTACGCTAGGAATTAGGTATATATACCCTTAAAGTTTGCTAGCTAAGAAAGGGGCTTACGTTTAGGTGCGATTATACTCTCTAGGGCTTTATCTATATTAACGTCGGCGTCTTCTATATCTTAGGAGGTAGGGGTATAGGTATCTTCTAGTTTATTAGGTACCGGGTTAGGGTATTCGGCTGCTAAGTTATTAATACTTACTAGTAGCTCCTATAGTAGTAGGCTATAGGATTATTCAATTTATATAAGTTATATTATAAGCGCTTCTAGTTTTCGTATACTATCTTCGCGCTACTATTATACTACTCCTTTAATAATATACTATTACTCTTCTATTATTTAAGTAACTATTTATTATATAGTTATTATTATATTATTATTATCGTTATTTACTTAGGTAGGGAGTTACCCGAATTACTCGTTATAGGGGTATAATATCCTAAGGCTATACGCTAAATAAGTATATAAATACCCTTAAATATATAGGGTAGGTAGAAAAGAAGTTAGTTAAATATAAACGGGTATCGAGAGAGCGTTCGTAGTTTCGATCCTAATTTCTATTATTAACTAACTTAAGGAGAGAAGTAAAAGTAGTATCTATATAGCGGCGCGAGAGCTATTCTTAAATAGCTCTTACGTTTAAGATCTACCTATAGATAGAGTTTTCTATAGGTCTACCGTCGATACGGGTCCTATTGCCGATAGTCTTTTATACGGCTTATAAGCTGCTCGGAAGACGCTCCTATCTAGCGCTTATATAATATTAGTCTCTAGACGAGAAGGGAATATGCTGACTAAGGCTTCGTGCCCTAGTATGCCGAAGCCGTGTATTTACCCGTGGGCCTATAATAGCCTAGTAGCTCGAATAATACTAAGCTATAGCCGCTATACCCCTAGCGCCTATTATTTAAAATACCGGTAATAGCTATAAGATAGATAAACCTACTATATATAACGGTAATTAAAAAACGTTTTAAGGGTTCCTTACCTATTATAAGGCGTACTTCCTATATAATATAGCGTAATTTACTATTAAACCCGATAAAGTTATCCTAGCCGGTATATAACTCGAAAAAAATATACTTATCTAATATAAACCCTTACTTTATAACTATATTAAATACCTAGGTAACCTCGATTAACGTAAGACGATTATTAAGAATATATTCGATTTATTCGTAGGATTCGAATATACCCTTAAGGAAATATTTAGCGATCCTAATGAAGAACGGACTATAGTATAATAATTTATAGAACTTAAGTAGAATAAATCTGCCTTAGCCTATATAATCCGCTTTAAGTAACTCTTAGTACGCCTCCCTTAGAAAAATAAGAACCTTATAGAATACTATTATAGAGGACTTAAGGATAAGGTTAAAGACGAAATCTCTAAGTAGGATTAGCCTAAAGACTTTATAATATTTAGTAATAATACTATCTATATCGATAACCGTCTTTACGAAAGACGTATAGAGAAAAGTAAGAAAGGAGGAAGCTATATTATATAGAAGAATTACGCTAATATAGGACGGCGGATTTAATAGATAGCTAACCGTAGCTTCTAATAATAAGGTATAGCAATTAGCGGTATAATATACTTAGGCCCTATAGAGCTTAATATAGCTTAAAAGAAACCTATAAGTAAGGAATACTTTAATAATAGTAAGATAGGCTACTTTGTATAAGAATGTCGATAACCTAAGAAACCTAAAGAATTTAAGAAAGTCCCTAAAGGACGATAAGTTAATATTATAATATATAAGATTACGGACTCTACTCTTAGCTAAAACTAGCTTTTAGAGTAAGTATCGGATAACTCCGATTATAGACTCCTTAATTAAACCTTCTATTATAAGGATAATTATATAACGTACCTCTCGGTAAAGCAAGGCTTAGGATAATTCCCTTAGAAACCTTATAAGGAACGATAAATTATAGTTACCTAGAAAACACCTCTCTTTATAGATAATAGTTTATTCGAAAAACTAATAATAGAATAATAAGCCTAGCTTATTAGGGAATACCCCTACTAGTACGATATAAAAGGGTATAAACTACCTAACGAAACGGATATTTTATAAAGTAATATTACGGAAATTACGGAATAATAGGAAACGCTTAGTATCGGTTAGAATACTAGCACCTAAACTATTAACGAAGAAACGAGCTTAGAACTAGAAAGCTCTATAAACGAAGATACCGATAAAGGAGACGTATACTACCTTATCTATAGTATTATACTTAGAGAATTATTTAGGATAATAACCTATTAAAACGAAACCCCCCTTATATAGGAAGACGCGCGAATTAATTACCTCTACGAAAAATACTATTAGATCGTATAGTTTACCTATATTATATATAATTATAGATAATACTTTAAATATAAGGTAACTAACGAATAGTTCCCTATATACGAGATAGGATATAGTATTACCGCCTATAACGACGATAATAGTAACTATTATAAAATATTTAGAATAAGGGGAAACTACGCTAGTATTAGCCTTATATATAATACCCCCTACGAATATACTACGCGATAAGTAAAATAGTACTAATATACGATACCCTAATACGTACTTTACGTATAAGAAAAAGCGCTCGATTAGTATAGAATACGCGAATAGAAATAAAGGGAAAAGCTCGTAAAGCCTATATACGTAGAACCTACGTACTATAGCTTCTATAAGCGCGCCGACTATATAGAATACCTAGCGGATAAAGCGTATACCTACTATAACCTTAAGGATAGTTAGCCCGGAGTATAGACTCCGTATACCGAAGAAGAAAATTAAGCGTACCTATAACGATAGGCCGTAGTATATATATAATACGGAATATAATAAGCTAAGAACCTAGTATAAATAATAGCTCTTAGAGTATAATAAAAATAGTAGAACCTAAAAGGTAAGGATCGCTTATAAGGGATAATAAGCGATTAGGACTTATAGCAAAGTCCCTCTACGCGATAAATAGCTCGATATACGAATATTTAAAAATCGTAGTATAAATTAACGATAAATATTATATAGTACTCTTAGATAGCGGAGTATAAGGAAACTTTATATCCCTAAGCGTTATTAATAGAGAATAAATACCTTAGAAGAAGAAGATAGAACCCTATAAACTTAATACTATAGAAGGTATAGAAATCGCTTACGGCTAAAGTATTATCGATATAGAATCTAATTAATTACTAGTTATAATCTACGGATATACGATATTAATAAACTTCGATATTACGGATACCGTATAATATAAGCTAATCTTAGGTATATTATAATTAAGAAAGGAAAATCCTCGAATCGATTAGACTAATAGCTATATTTTATAGGATAAAGCGGATACCTAAGAAACGGTTATAATTAAAGGTATAGGATCGGATTTAATTACTAAGTAATACCTAGATAATAGGGGCTTAAACGAATTTATATATACCTTTAAATCGAGAAGAGCTAAAATAATAGCTACCCTAGGATACGATAAACCTCGATAGCTTATAGAGAAGGATCTAATAACGGTTAATACCTAATAGAAGAAGGGACGCGGCAGATTAGGATATAATATAATAGGATTCTATAGATAATAGGATATATTATTACGATAGGTTTAAGAAGGAATTAAGTATATATAATAATATCTCCTTATAATAGTAATTATATAAGACGAAGATACGTTTAAAGACCTCTCCGGTATACTAGAAGAATATCGGAAGTTTATAAAACTATTTTAAGGAAAATTCGATAATAGCCTACTAGAGTACGGCCTATATAACTACGAAATCCTACTTAAGGAAGGAGAATAACTAAAGTTCTTTCCTATCTACGGATTAGATAAGGATAAACTTAAAGCATTTAGAGAATATATCGACGAAAATCTTAAGAAAGGCTATATTAGACCTTTATATTTACTAGTAGGATACCTAATCCTATTTATACTAAAGAAAAATAGTAAACTATAACTATATATTAACTATCGGTAACTTAATAATATTATAATTAAGAATTAATACCCCTTACCTCTCTTTAAAGAACTTAGGGATAGACTTAAAGGAGCCTAATAGTTTATAGCCCTCGACCTTAAGGAAGGATACGTATATATTCGTATTAAACCCGAAGAAGAATAAAAAATAGCGTTTAGAATACGCTACGGATATTTCGAATATCTTATTATACTATTCGGACTTACTAACGCCCCTATATTATTCTAGGAAATAATAAACTTTATCTTATACGAATACCTCGACTATTTTATAATCGCTTACCTAGATAATATCCTTATTTATTTAAAGATATTCGAAGAATACTAGAAATATATTATAATAATCCTATAAATCCTCTAAGATAATAAGATTTTAGTAGAACCTACTAAATATAACTAGAATACTTAAGAAGTTAACTACCTTAGATATACTATTATACTAGGGTATATACGAATATAAAAAGATAAAGTATAAGCAGTTAAGGATTAGCCTATACCTTAGAACGTTAAGGATATTAGAGCCTTCTTAAGCTATACTAACTTCTACCGATAATTTATTAAAAACTATAGTAGTATTATAGTATTACTTATAGAACTTACGAAAAAGGATACTACCTTTAACTAGAACGAACGGGTATAGAAAGCCTTTAATATAATCAAAGACGTAGTTATATTAGAACTAATCCTAATCGAAGTAGACTAAGATAAAGTTTTCGAGATCGAGATAAATATATTAGATTATATACTCGGTAGATAACTCGGATAACGAGATAATAAAGGACGATTACGGATAGTTAGTAACTTTAGTAAGAAGCTAAACGGATTAGAATTTAATTATAGAACGCCCGATTAGGAACTTATAGTAATAATAGAAGCCTTTAGGGAATAGCGATATTATCTTATCGGCGTAAAATAATAAATTCTTATATATACGGATTATAAGAATCTCTAGGTATTTACCTCGATAAAGCAGCTTAATAAACGATAAGTTAGATAATACGAATTTCTATTAGAATTCGACTTTAAGATTATCTACCGTAAAGGTAAGGAAAACGAACGAGCAGACGCTCTTAGCAGATAGTTAGACTATAAGAATAGTAATAGTAAAGACTAAGATATTATAATAATCTTTAAGGAAGATTCGGAAGATAACCTTATTATACTATCTATTACTAAGGAACTTAATATAATACTATATATTAAAGGAGAAATACCTAACCTCGATAACCTAATAATATTAGAATAAAACGACTATATTAGAAGTATCTATAGTATACTAGTATATAGATATTAAGGAATTAGAGCAACTTATAAAAGGATCTAATATTATTAGAATCTACTAAGCCTTAAGAAACGAGTTACGGATATCGTTAATAACTACGATATATATAAACGGAATAAGATAGAATAATATAAACCTTACGGATTACTATAACCTCTACTAATACCTACGACTATTTAGTTATCTATTAGTCTAGACTTTATTACTAAGCTACCTCTCTTATAAAAACCCTTAACTAAAGTATAATACGATAGTATCTTAGTAGTAGTTTATAGATTAAGCAAGTATATATACTTCCTACTATATAAAGAAAGTAGTACCGTAGAAGAACTCGTATATATATTCCTCTATATTATTATCGCTAACTACGGAATACCTTAGGAAATTATATTAAATAGAGATAGAAAGTTTATATTAAAATTCTAGATCTTACTTACTAAATACCTCGGAACGATATAATATATATCTACGGTATTTTATCCTTAGATAGACGGATAAATAGAACGTACTAACTAGATTATAGAATAATATCTATAATACTACGTTAACTACGAATAAGATAATTAGGTCGAACTCTTACCTATAGTATAGTTCGCCTATAATAGTATAGATATAACGAGTATAGGAAAATCACTATTCTTCCTACTCTACGGATATAACCCTATAATATACTACGAAACGCTACTAGGTAGAAACGTAGAAATAGCAGACTAATATACTAAAAGAATTAAGCAATTATAAAAAGATACTCGATATATACTTTAGGACGTTAAAGAATAAATAATAAGATATACTAATTAGAAAAGGATTAAGGGACTAACCCTATAAAAGGGAGATAAAGTCTACCTTAACTATAAAAATATTAAAACTACTAGACCTAGCGATAAACTCGATTATAAGAAACTCGGACCCTATAAAGTTATACGATAGATTTTACTAGTTAACTATAAATTAGAAATCCTATATATACGCTTATACCTAGTCTTCTATATTTTACTTCTAGAACTAGCACTAGTAGACGTAGAGCTTTCGTACGATATAGATATTATCGAACCAGAATAAGCATAATATAAAATTAAATAGATTCTCGACTTATATAAACGCGGACGCGGAAAATAATACCTTATTAAATAGAAAAATTACGATAATTCGGAAAATACTTAGGAACTACTAAAGAACGTATACCTAAACCTTATTAAAGAATACGAAAATAAAAAGCTATTATAGCCTTAGATAGAGAAGGTATTATAAGGAATCGAACCCCGGACCTCCTAATAAGAAACTAGGAGCTCTAACTATTAAGCTATAAAACTACTTATATCTTTAATTATAATAGCTACCTATAGGAATAACCAGACCCTTATTAAGGACTATTAGTAATAACTCTAAGAAAATTAAAGTTATAAACTAGAAGCTCTAATACCCTATAAATTACTAATAAGAAAATCGGATAGAGATAACGGAGAAAACCTAGACTAATTAAAATCCTCTAGCGCGGCGGTTATAAAACCCTTAGGTAATAGGCCTTTAGGAACGGTCGGCTCTACGGAACGATATTTAGCCTCGGCGGCTAAACGCTCCCTCTCTACCTCCTTATACTCTATACGATCTAGGTCCTCTAAATTCGATAAACTATAACGAATAGTATACGTTATCCGCTCTCGCTATATCTTCTTCTACTTATATA
The DNA here is from genome assembly GCA_011317545.1 of Coniella vitis. Lineage (NCBI taxonomy): Eukaryota > Fungi > Ascomycota > Sordariomycetes > Diaporthales > Schizoparmaceae > Coniella > Coniella vitis. Next base: position 4,611,990 of record WUJK01000002.1, read on the forward strand.
AATATATTAGTTTATCTTCTAGCTCCTTAATCTTATCCTATAACTTTTAATACTATAAAGAGATATTTTAAAGGTCGGTAGAATTAGTTATCTCTAAAATATCGTAATAAGGAAGCTTTAAATATATATACTCGGCGTAGCGAGAAGAATTACTAGGGGAAACTTAATAAGAAATCTTACCCTTAGAATTATAGTAAGAATAAGGATATATCTCGAAGGCGTTTAAAAGAATAATTAAATATAAGGATAACTTCTATTTAATAGAATTAGACCTTAGATTTAATAAACGAGGTTTTATTATATAAGAAGACGACGATATAACGAATTAGGAAAGTATAATCCGAAGTAAGAATATTAGGCAGGATTATTTACGGAGATATTATAGGTCTTTAGGGATAAAAACCGATAGAAGGGAGATAATATTATAACCTACGGTTATATAGGTTATAGGAATAGGCTAGCGTAACTATATACTAATAAATCGGAACCTTAACGGACCGATAGGGATCTTTTATATAAGAATATAGAGCGATATAATTAGGGTTAGGGTTCTAATAGTTATACGATCGATAGAATCGATATCGACTATATCGATTAGTATACTATAGATCGATAGGATCGATATCGACTATATCGACTTACTAAGATAATAGAAGGATATAAGAATAGGAGTTTATAGCTTAATATTAGATAGTTTCCTTATAATCTTTAGTTATAAATCTAAGTATTATCTTATATAATAGGGTAATCCCTCTTAATTACTTATAATACTTAATATTGCTCGATAATATACGAAGACTTAAAGGTAATACTTCCCTACCTACTAATATATAACTTATAGGTACTTCCAGAATCCGGGATTTAGGCAAGGATCATTATAATAAGGTAGGTTAATTAGGCGGAGATTAGGTATAAGAAAGAGTAGGGACTTTATTATAGGTATAGATATTCGAACTATAAAATCGCTTATTACCCCTTCCTACCTATATACCTACCTATTAGCTTAGGAGCTATATAGGAGACGGAAATTAATATCGCCGATACTAACCTTATTAACCTTAACGATATTATTAAGGAATAGGAGAAAAACTAGCTATTTTTATATAGAATTATATATAAGAGCTTATAGGTCTCGACTTTAGCTTATAAGAAATAAAGCGTTATATAAATAGAAACTATTTTATAGTAAACTTATTCTATAATTTAACTCTATTTATCCTAATACTTATTAATTCTAGCTATAACTATTATTCTACTATAAGCGAGATATTTATATATAAGTTAAGACTTCCGTATATACCTATCCCGCCTAGGACCCTCTATTAATTATTAAAGGAGAGAATATCGTATAAATAGCCCGTTATCCGCTATATAACCTATCTTAATATAGATTTAAACGGGTATTTATATTATATTTAGGCCTATATAATCCCCTGCTTTTAGTATAACCTTATTTTAGGAAAACCTTAGGTAGAAAGAGAGAGGGTAATATATATAGCTTATAAATACCGTCTAAGTATTAAACGAATAGGAGGATTAAAGGTTTAGGAATAAGGATATAATCCTAAGAACTTTAATTATATATCTATTAATACCCTTACTATTTAAAGTAAAGTTCGGCGTATAAAATACTTAAATACCGCTTAGATAGCGTTTTTTAGTATTATAATAGCCGATATTACTAAAGCCCTATTACCGAAAATAGAATCCTTAGTTAACGAAAAGCTCCCCTTAGAATATTATAAGTTCCGGAACCTCTTTAATAAGGATATAGCTTCCGTATTACTATTATATAAAAAGGGAATAAACTATAAGATTCGACTATATAAGAAGGCGGATAAGTTTATTATAAACGCCCTATAGGGCCCGTTATACGGGATATCTAGAGAAGGACTTATTATATTAAGGAAGACTTTTATTAAACTATTTAATATAAGCTATATTAAAGCTAATAGCTCCTTAGTAGGAGCTTCTATAATCTTTATTAAGAAATTAAAGGGCGGCCTCTATTTTTATATAGATTACCGTATACTTAACGTTATTTCGGAAGCTAATTTTTACCCGCTCCCCCTTATTAAAAAGACCCTATCTAATATTATAAACGCTAAATATTTTACTAAGCTCGATATATAAATAGTATTTTATAAGCTTTATATTAAGGAAGGAGATAAGTAGAAGACTACCTTTTATATAAGGTATAGCCTCTTCGAATAGCTAATAACCCCGTTCGGATTTATAAGCGCTCTTATAATATTCTAACGCTATATTAATAATACTTTATACCTCTACCTAGATATCTTCTATTTAGCTTATATCGATAATATTCTAATATATACCGACGGTATAGTTAAAGACTACCGAGTAAAGGTAAAGCTAGTATTATATATTCTCGAAGTAATAAGTTTAAGTTTAGATATTACTAAGTATAAATTCGGCGTAACCGAGATAAAATACCTAGGCTTTATTATTAAAGCAGGGGTAGGGATTTATATAAACCCCGAGAAGGTATACGCTATATATAATTAGGAGGCTCCGAAGATAGTTAAAGGAGTCTATAGCTTCTTAAGATTTATAAACTTTTATCGTTAGTTTATTACTAATTATTCCGAAGTTATAGGGCCCCTTTTAGCCTTAACTAAGAAAGGGGTCCTATTTAGGTTTAGGGAGTAGGAAGAAGCTATATTCGAATAGCTAAAGTATCTTTTTATTAATAATCCTATACTTATTTAATAGGATCCGGATAAGGAGATAATATTAAAGGCGGATTATTCTAGCTATTCGTTAAATAGCTATTTCTCTTAGAGAGATAAATATAATATCCTCCGCCCGGTAGTATATTACTTATACCGCTTAAGCCCTATAGAGTATAATTATAAGATCTATAATAAGGAATTACTAGCTATTATTAATTACTTAAGAGTATAGGATATAGAGCTTAGGGGTATTATATTACTATTTATAATTTACTCGGATTATAAAAACCTTAAATATTTTATAATATTATAGCGTTTTACCGAGAAATAGGTCTGCTAATCCGAGATAATAACTCGTTTTCGATATTACTTAATCTACCGTATAGGAGCAGCTAGTAAACGTTTAAACGCCCTCTCGAGGAAGGAGTAGGATATATTATATAATATATCTAATAAACGCTTTACCGATAGGTAAATCTAGCTTTTATTATTAATAGAGATAAGCTAAATTATAATATATAACGAGCTATTACTAATAAATAGCGAGGTTTCTATATAAGAGGAGCTCTAATACTTATAGGATAATACTACCTTATATAATAAGGTATACTCCTAGCTTATAGGTATAATCCGTAGGGGTAAACGCTCTTTTCCCCCTTACTTATAAATATCCGAAGGTAAGCTTATTAAGGTATTTATAGTAAAATATTCGATCGATAAAAAAGGATTATTTAGATTCCGCGAATAATTCTAGTTACCGGATTAGGAACCCCTATATACTAAACTAATATAAAGTATCTATAATTTTACCCTATCTAACTACCTAAGGAGGGATATTATTATTACGATAATAATAAGGAGCTATTTCTAGCTAGGTATATACTATAGTATTCGGCGGTTTATATAAAATTATAATATCTATAAATATAAAACGGTATAAAGATATTAAAGGAAGGGCCTTCTTAAGCCCCTATTAATACCTAAGCGGGTATAGAGCGAATTATCCGTAAACTTTATAATCGACCTCCCCTATAAGGATAATATAAGAGAGGCTTACTTAATAGTAATTATAGACCGATTAACGAAAGTTATTATATTCGAAGCTATATATAGTATAAGCGTAGAAGTATATATAGAGCGGTTCTTATATTATTACTAACGGTTCTATAATTTCCCTAAGGTAATAGTTAATAACCGAGGCTTAAACTAAATAGAAGGGTTTTAATACCGATTATATAAGCTTATAAAGATAGAATAGCGTTTAAGCACTATTTTCTACCTATAAACGGATAAAGCTATAAAAAGGGTAAATTAAGAGGTTATAAATTACCTCTAAGCATTCGTTATATATATATAATTAGATTAGCCGATACTCCTATCTAGCGCTTAATTAGCTATTAATAATAAGGATATTAATATAATTAGCCTTAGCTTATTTTTTATCCTATATAGCTATTATATAAATCTAACCGAATAAGTAAAATATAATATATTATTAATATAAGCGCCTAGAGTTTAAGCCGATAACTTCGTTTAATAGCTTAAAGATATAACTATTTTCATTTAAGCTATAATAATAGTTTTATAGTAACGAATAGAAAAATCTATAAATAAGTTATAAGTAGTTATAGAGCGGCTTATTAAAGGCGATAAGGTTTAGCTCTCCCTACGAAATATTATTACTAATTACCCTTTAAAGAAGTTAGCCTAGCTATACGAGAAGTATACTATAATATATATCGTTAGCCCTTATATAATAGAATTAGATATCCTACCGGGTATTTACCCTTATTTCTATATAGATCTCCTAATTCGAGCTATATAAAACCCGCTCCCGTTATAGGTATAGATAGAATACCGGCTTAACCCTATTATAATTAAAGAGGGAAAGGAACCCGAGTATTAGGTAGAAAGTATTATTAAAGTATATAATAAGCCGTATAAAAGCTATACGAAAATAGACGAAATACTATAATATAAAGTCCTAGTTAAATAAGTCGGATAGGATTAGTTAGACTAATAGCCGTTATCCGAATTTAAAGGTATAATTATTCTTAAGGAGTTCGAATAATATTATAATAGTATTATAAGTTACAATAGCCTAAAGTTATAGAAAAAAAGAGCGGGGAAATTAAGTATTATAGATAAAAAGAAGATTATATATAAAACGTATACTAATATAGCTATCTATTTATCCTTACTTACCTCCTCCTTATTACTAGAATTACTCTCCTTAGTTTTATTAAAATAAGGATCGTTATTAATATTATACTTTACTTTAATACTAACTAAGCCCTTACTTACCCTTACTACCCCCCTTTATAAGCTTTACTAATAGGTTAATAATATCCTCTAGTATTATTACTTAACGGTATATAAGCTTACGGTTATAACGCTAATATAAAGTTAATAGGATACGAATAGGGAAGGAGTAGTAAGTATATACGCTATAGGTATACTTATTATTTAATAATCGGACCTTATTATAGCTAGCCTAAGTCTTACCTAATTTAAATAAGTAGTTATAGGTACGGCGTATAGCGAGAGTAATAAGGGCCTAAGGGCGGAGAGTATCTAGAGTATATAAGTATAGGAAGGCGTAAGTAAGGAAGGAATAGTATATACTAGGATCGGAAGTATTATAGGCGAGGGAATAGTTAATTATAATAATAATAATAGTATATATCTTATCGGTTTAGTAAAGGGGGGTATAGGAATAGCCGGAGTTCTTACCCTTTTTATTCGTCCTATAGGGGAAATAACGGGCGCCGGCTATAATAGTTAATAAGCTATAAAGAAGTAGGGGAAGTACTATTTATTAATATTATAGAGGTAAAGGGAGAGGGGGTTCTTAGAAGCCCTTATAATATAAGGTAGGTATTACTCGTCCTTAATACCCTTAGGAAGGGTAATATAAGGTTAAAGCTATAGGTTAATAGCGATAACGCTTTAAATAAGCTTATTAATAGCTTTATCGAGCTAAGTAGTAGTAAGGGTAAGGATAGCGGCGGTAGGAGTAGTAATAGGTATAATAGAAATAGCCGTAGCTATAATTATAGGTACTACCGCCGTAGGAGTAGCTATAAAGCTTATAATAATAGCGGGGGTAGCGGCGGTAGATATAATAGTAGGAGCTACGCTAATTTACTTAAAGCGAGTAATAATATTTATACTATTAATAGAGCTAAGTATAAATAGAGGACGAATAGGGAAGGCGTAATATTTACCTTATTATTATAGGGGTTAGTTTTATATAACTTATAAGGGCTTTAGTTTAATTAAGAGGAAGGAATAACCTTTAAAGTAGGGGTTAAGGGGGTATTTATATTTTTTCGAGGCTTTAGAAGTAAAGATATTATATTTATAACCGCCTACTAAGTTAAGGGTATTATTATTATTCTATTAACGAATAATAGGCGGTAGAACTTATAAGCTCGCCGAGAGCTAGATTAAAGGGAGCTCCGCGGATATAAGACTCCTTTTATACTCGTTAGGTATAAGGATAAGGCTCCTTTAATAAGGTAAGCGGGCGTAGTAGCATTATATTATTATACTTTCTAGATAGCTATTATACTATATATAGCTCTATATGAGGGTATTCGGCTTAAGCGGGGGGGTAATATTATAGGCTTATAGGTAAATATATAGCTTCGGTATACTAGGGTATAAAGCCTTAGTTAGTATATTCCCTTCTCGTCTAGAGACTAGTATTATATAAGCGCTAAATAAGAGCGTCTTCCGAATAGCTTATAAGCCGTATAAAAGACTATCGGTAATAGGACCCGTATTAATAGTAAACCTATAGAAAACTCTATCTATAGGTAGATTCTAAACGTAAGAGCTACTTAAGAGCAGCTCTTATACCGCTATATAGATACTACCCTTACTTCTCTCCTTAAGTTAGTTAATAATAGAAATTAGGATCGAAACTACGAACGCTCTCTCGATGCCCGTTTATAAGCGTATCCTTTTCGAATCGTATACTAGCTAGGATAACTTTATCGAGTTTAGTAGTAAATTAAGCTATATTATATAGGAAGTATACCTTATAATAGGTAAGGAACCCTTAAAGCATCTTTTAATTACCGTTATATATAATAGGTTTATCTATCTTATAGCTATTACCGGTATTTTAAATAATAGGCCCTAGGGGTATAATAGCTATAACTTAGTATTATTCGAGCTATTAGGCCTACCTACGGATAATATAATTCTACTACTCCTAATTCTACTAGAGTATAGCGAGTTATTAGATAAGTTCGATTAATTAGTATATTATCTCTTCTTAAGTTATAACCTAGCGATATCCTTCTCCTAAGGTAGACGGGGTAGGAGTTTAAAGAGCTATTACTATATTTAATATTACCTAAGAGGTATATATAGACCGTTCTAAATAAGAGTTATAAAAATATAATAATCCTTGCTTAAATCCCTGATTCTAGAAGTACCTATAAATTATATATTAGTAGGCGGAGAAGTATTACCTTTAAGTCTTTATACGTTATCGAGTAATATTAAGTATTATAAGTAATTAAGAGGGATTACGCTATTATATAAAATAATACTTAGATTTATAACTAAAGACTATAAGGAAACTATCTAATATTAAGCTATAAACTCCTGTCCTTATATCCTTCTATTATAGTATAAGTCGATCTAGTCGATAGGCGACCCTGTCGATTCGTAGTATATAGGTCGACTGGGTCGATAAGCGACTCTGTCGACTCGTAGTATATAGGTCGACTGGGTCGATGAGCGACTCTGTCGACTATATAACCCTTAGGACCCTAACCCTGATTATATCCTCCGTAGGTCCTTATATAAGAGATCCTGTCGGTCCGTTATAGTTCCGACTTCTGATGCTATGTTGCATTGGCCTGTTCCTGTGACCTGCATAACCGTGGGTTATAATATATATATATTATCGAGATTAATATAATTTAAATTATACCTATATAATATATAATTTAGCTTTATAATATATAATACTTATTATTATTACTTTAAAAGCTAGGTATAGCTTAGTATTATTATATAAGCTTTATATAAAAAAATAAAAAAAATAAAAGAATAAAAGAATAAAAGAATAAAAGAATAAAAGAATAAAAGAATAAAAGAATAAAAGAATAAAAGAATAAAAGAATAAAAGAATAAAAGAATAAAGAGATAAAGAGATAAAGAGATAAAGAGATAAAGAGATAAAGAGATAAAGAAATAAAAGAATAAAATATAAAGAGATAAAAAGATAAAGAGATAAAGAAAAAAAGAAAAAAAAGATAAAGAGATAAAAAGATATAAAATAAAGAAATAATATTATAAATTAATAAAACTTATAAAATAATATATTAAGTTTCTCTTTATATATAAAATAATATTATATATAAAGAGAAACCTAATATATCTTATTAAATATGAATATAAAATAAAAATATATATATATATATATAGATATACTTATAAACGAAATAAATAATTTAAATAATAATTAAATAGAAAAGTTTTATTATTAATTTAATTAATAATAATATAATTTATAATATTTTAAAATTTAGTTTTATATATAAATATCTTAAATATATTAAATCTAAGTTTTAAATTCTCTTTAATATAATAATAGAATATATTCATATAATCTTATTCTTAGTTTTTCTAAAAGCTATAAAGAATAAATTTTATTATTAAAAATATTCTTATATTCTCTTTGCCGTACCGTCGGCACGAACCGTAGCAAAGCGAAGGTGCTCGTTTTCTAATAAGTTTTGGTCGCACACTTTCGGGACACACACCGCTCAAGGCACATGATGTAGTCGTCTCTCATATAAATATCTGATCTCTTTGAGAAGCTTACTGATATACTATTGTAGCTTATGCATTAGGCGTGATCTCTAGAGGTTGCGCATCAGCTCATAGCGCTTCGAGGACTTGTCTTAGCTTCCATGACCTAATCAAATGATACCCAAATCATCCTGAAGTCGTCCGCGAATCTAGGGACGAGAAGCAGAGCTTGTGGGATGTGTTACGTTGGCTCTTGGACGGTGAATTGGAAAAGTAAAAAGCTACTATCACTCCACTACAATGACAAAAGAAGTATTATTTATGCAGTACATATGGTTGCTTTCCATCCTTAGCATCAATAACACGGCGACCGAACTGTCCGTTGTCGAGCATCAGCTGAGAAAGTGCCAAGAAGTTTTATCAACGCACCTGAGTGATTTTCTGTTCAAATCCGGCGATACGCAAAACCCTTTGAGGGCTGGGTTAGATTCCGGTACCAGGGTGATGATGTGAATAGCTTCAGGCAGATGCTAGCTGCTTACAAAAAGACAGTCCAGCTTACATAAAGTGTGGTGACATGGTACCTCGCCCTCCTCTTATTAACGATATGTTCATATTCCAAATGTGACCACTACCAGTCAGAAATGGATGAGCTGTTAGATCCACCGTGTAATGCTCTAGGAAGAAGGAGCTAAGTTTTGTTCTACAGGGCAAGTAAAAGTCCTGTGAAACCATTCTATTTGATTTGGAAGGTGTGCAATTTATTGTTACATATGGTCAGGTCAGTTCTGCGAACCAGCTGAGCAGGGTCTTCTAGGTAACCCGTGCTCTTTGTCAATGCCGAGATCATTCATTCATGTGCCTTGGTACAAACCGGACTCGCACATCCTCCCCAGGTTTGACTTCCATAATGCCTAGTACGGGCCTGCAAAAGTCGGGTTCGGGCAGCTTCTGGCAACCGTTGGCCATAGAAATGTCGAAACGATGGATGACAATTGCCACAAACATCATAGTGGTATGCATTGCAAGAAAGCGACCAGGACAAATAGTGCTGCCGCCTCCAAATGGACGGAAATGATTTGTGCGCGGGGCGAGGGGGCTCACGTCTGTGTCCTTCTCATTGAGCCAGCGGCTGGGCCGAAATTCATTCACGTCGGGGCCGAAAACGGTTTTTTCGAAATGCAGTTGGCGGTAAGGAATCATGATACGCCGGCCTGCGCGAAGCAGACGACCACCAATGATCGTATCTGAGGTCACGGCACGTACTGAAGCAGAACAGCCGTACATGCGCATGGTCTCGTTCCATGCGGCTTTGAGGTGTGGAGAGCTTCTTATCTTTGCCAGGTCGATGAGAGAGCCGTCTGAAGCGAAGGCTGGACTTATTTCTGCCCGTATTGCCTCGATGAGTATAGGCTGGTTGATCAAATGGGAAATCAACCAGAATACAGCCTTTCGGGTCATTGAATTGAGCCTTCACAAGAAGAATGGTTAGCAAGACAGAACAGGTTGGGCTCGAAAAGTGAAGCTGACCTACCCCCAATATAGAATAAGCTGAATGGATGCAACGTCTTCAGTAGGGACCCCAATCTCGCGTAACTTATTTTCTGTCTTTTCGTTAACCCAAGCCTGAATAGATCCGTCATTGCGCCGTGCTTGTGGCAGGTCGTAGAATCTGTTCAAGGTTGAGCGGAGCCCATCGCGTAATGCGATTGTATCACGGGCCAGGAAACCAGGAATGTGGTACCACAGTTTCCAACTGCTTTCGTCAAAGCGGACGAACCTTTCGGGAAAAGTTGGATCAATCTGATCAAGAACATTTCCGAAGAAGGCACCTTGCGCTGCCCGCACCAGGAGATCGGAGCACCATTGCAACAGGGAAAGGTCTATAGCAGGCAAGTCTCCGTTTTCTTCACGCTTTGTGGGCTCCGGTGAGAAATAGGGGCTTTTGTCGATGAGTTCTGGTCGCATACGGTGCTCCAGATAAGCCAGCTCTGCACGTTCGATAGCATCTAGACCCTCGCCTGGCTGCAGCTGTTGTATCTGCATGTCACGTATCAGATGCGCAATAGGTTTTCCCAGCGGATTTTCTGGGTCTCCAAAGGTCGGAGATGCGAATGCTTTAGTAGTACTTGGCTTGCTTGTGCCAATAGAGCCCACAACATGGCGAAAAAACTCGTCACCATCGAGTGTGCGGGTATTTCTGTACACCTCTGAAATATCCTCGCCTGTGCTAACGATATAGACCTCGGTGCCGAAGATCGTAATAGACATAGGTTTATTGGTTCCTTTGAGGTAGAGTCTTCCTACTGTCAGTCTAATCATACAATGTCTTGAAGAAAATTCCAGGTGCTTACCTAGCTCTCTCAAAAAGCCTATTGGAATCATTTAAGAACGAGATACCATGCCCTGCGCCTCGTCAGTGAGTAAATTAATATTTCTTAGGGCAAGGTCCTTGGTTTCTCACCTATAACTAGATCGGCACAAGTCAGTCAATATCAACTGTGCTAAGGGATATGGGTATGGAAGCTCACGTACCAGGGATCCAGTAAGGGTACTCTTGAGCATCGAATGGAAATAGAATAGGGCTCATAGTGAACCTCCACAGCCTCCATACTAGTAAACACAGTGGTAGGAATAAGAGTCTCGTGATAGTGAGCATCCAACTTTGAGTGTTGTGAGCATCGAGCCTTGCAAATGCATGGAAAGACCTCCACAAGGTTTCTGCTTGTAAAAAAGTCTCACCCAACATTGTCTCTCTGTTCTTGTTGAGAATCTCGCAGATGGTCTTTGGAATTTCTATGAAACAAAGGTGGGCGGTCGATACAAGTGAAAAGTTCCCAGGGCCACTAAGCAAGGAAGGCTGGAATAGAATCATGCTCCAAGCATACCATCATGAAATTCTGCAGCTAGAAATGCAGATGAAGCAGTTCTATTTGAATAGAACTCTTTGATACGAGTGGGATAGGCAAGACCTATTGTCGAATGCTCCCAGTGCCGCAATCATGCACCTCAGAGGCACACCATGCCGTGGAAAGAGGATCGGACCGGGCCTCATCTCGGTTCGTGCATTTACGACAAGCGGTGGGGAGTCTTGAGTACGATGTACACTGTGTGGTCGTCACACTTGTTGTCAACGTCTGTATATACATAGTAACAATGCAGTAAGAGCTGCATTAGCATGAGAATAAAGCGATGTTGGTAGAACTTTTCTCATTCTCCACCTTTTGCATTGAGCGTGATTCACGGCGTGCCCTCTATTTTGGGTCATCCGTGCTAGAGCTGCGCCCGGTTAGCTCCTGTGATATTGTAAGTGGAATCATTAGCCGAGTGGCTATTACCATGTATGTAGTCTCGCTTGTGGGGTTATGTTGTACTATGTATGTTGAGGTGTGGGAGTGTGGCTCGGTCCATCAATGACCCACCTGATTAGCTCGGTTTGAGAACCAACCGCAGATGATAGTATATGTATATCACATCAAGAAGGCGGTTGGCAAGGTGGAAATGAGCATGATGCTATGCATCCACCTTTTATCACCTCTTTCTGAAAAGTTACTGAAGATTCGTCTACCGGCTGTACAAGTAATGCCAAGGTTTGTCGTATCGCCCGAAGGCATAAGGTGGGTATTATCTGCTCTGCTCTAAAGGCTACGCTCCGAGGCGATTTATAACTTCATTTATATAAGATGCCCCTGCATGTTCAAAAGCTTCCCAAGTATATTCTTGAAGTATGGAATATCAAAATTGTTGGATAGTTTAGTTTTATCAGATGGAAAAGCAGGTTTTCTGGTCATGCGTTACATAGGTTCTTAATATTTCCAAATCTGCCTATGCAGGAACTATAAAACATACTATTGCTGTTGTTGGAGCAATTCGACCCCGGGTGGACTTAAATTGGAGGCGCAGCGAGCGTCAGTATGCCATTGGGGGCCAACAGGCATGATGCTATGCACCGACATCGGAATGTTACAAATATGTGTGAATGTGGATAAGTGCAACCATGCACAGCTAGTGTGGATAAAACTTCACTGAAGGAGGATTAGAATCTGGGTTTGGCGTATTCCAAGGTTCCTTCAGTGGTTTCGCGTTGGTCGGACTGTGACCCGCCAACACGCATCATTGCAAATGGCCCCTATCACAGAATGCGAGCCGAGGAAGGGACATTGACAATGGGCAGTTCTACGACTCCTTCTATTCTTAGCAATGAATGTGTTGGAACCGGGTTCTGCGTAGTCATGCATACATCCACGTCTATTCCCTACACATCAGCAGCACGGAGTTAACTGATACATATATGTGGTGCTAACGCTTCTTTTGATTAAATTTGCAAAGATGGAGATACAAGGTTCAATAATTCGAAATCCGCAGGTCAGCTTTATTATTCGGGTTCTCCCACCTTTGAAGCTTTGTTAGACTGCTCTCTATTTCAGTCTTTATCCGGCGACCCTCATTGACTCGTTCGAGATTGAGGTTCCAAACTCCCAACGAATGCTCATCAGTTACCTTGGCAAACACATCCGTCAGGAAGAAGATAGTTTATTCGTCACCATGGACTCCGCTGCCATCGATCTCTGTCTGTATCCGATCGCGACTCCGCCAAAGGGACAACAGTCAAACTTCACCAATCCACCAACGCTTATTGCAGCAACATGGGGAGTCACCACTTCAATGGCTTCACTAGCACTGCTTTTTACAATCACGAGAATATATACCAATTTTCGAAAGCTTAAACCTTCTGACTGTCCGTATATCATGTCTATTCCTTGGTAGGATCATATCTTGTCGGACATTGACTTGTCTTTGTGACAAACAGAATTGTTTGGCTAGACACTGGCTGACAAAAGATGAGTTGGACGGAAAAGACTTTGCCGTGATAGCTATGATGCTTCAAATCACGTATGATGTGCTAGTACTAGAATGTACGTTGTCCAGGCTCGGAAAGAAAACTTGATATACAGTCACTAATATACATTGATAGTAGCCAAATGGGCAAGGCATTCCTGGGATGTCCCAGTTTGCTGGGTCACCGGTAGATATATGGAGGTGAGTAGGATTCTCCACAGTCCGAATACATATAGTATATTCTTATATGGTATCTCTGATTGAATATTGACCTGAAATATCGCCTTTTAAGCTCTTATTCTCTGAGGCCATGGTATATGCTGCCACTACATTCTTCGCAAAAGCATCGATACTCCTGCTATACCTTGAGCTATTTTCAATCCAGAGAAAGTCAAGAATCAGTATCTGGGCGGGCTTGATTAGCACGGGGATATTATATTTGGCAGCTTTTCCCATCGAAATACCATTCATGGTTCCGCACAAGGGCCAGACATGGCAAGAACTAGCGCTCAGCGGTAAAGTACAAAGAATAAGTGTTTGGGGCCTTGTTCAGGGACCACTTTCTATCATCCTGGACATATACATATTTATTGTCCCATTTCCCGTCTTGACCAAACTCCATCTGTCTTCCAGGAAGCGCTTGGGTCTCATTTGCGTGTTCGCATTTGCTTTTCTGTAAGTACGCATACAGCATCAGCTCCTTTTTCGCATCAACGCTGGAAACTAATGATGGTAGTGCTGTTGCTGCTAGCGTCGTTGGTCTTGTGTATCGGTATGAGGTGATGTATAGCCACGACGAGACTTGGTCGAACGCTAGCATATTTCTCTGCTGGTAAGTTATTGGTATAATTTCAGGTATGCGTTCTTCATGCCAATGAGTACATACTGACATGTGTGTGTAGCTTATTTGAGAATAATATTGCTATCGTGGTGAGCTGCATGCCCGCCTTTGCTGCCTTCATCAAATCACATCTGGCGGCCTCGAGCTTTTTCATATCACTTCGTACCATGCTACTGCCGTCCAAATCAAGGCCAACTGCACGTTCTGAACCGAGCCCGCCTGATAGCTGGAACAAGGAAGTGATCACCTTTGGGCAGGGAAACGACAGGCAGAATGGACAAGACCACTTGAGCCCGCAGGATTGTACTGGGCATAACCATAAGATGCAGCCGATTGATGATATGGACCGCCTTTTAGATCCGAAAACTATATCCCAATTGACGACGGCCAATACTACGACACTGATGCCTCCCGCGCCCGCTCACTGCCTCTCACATGGCAAGGACGGGACCAAGATGACCGAAATTTCACAGCACTACCAATCCAACCACTTCCCTATTCAAGAACACCAGCAGCATGGCTACGAGCTGCAGGACTTTGATTCACTTGAGCACTACGCCTCCTTCAGTGAGAATAACCACAGTGACTATCCATAGGTGTATCCAACAACAACCTAAGAAACATCACATTGGCATATGGGTGAAGATGAATTCAGAGACGGACTTAGAGGACTCATGGAGATGATCACGATTAATATAGCTCCCTAGCGGTGTGTGCATCTGAAACCACTTAATGCAACTTCAACTCACCCTGAACAATCTTTGAAAGACGCCTTGATGTCCATGTCTCTTTGCATTCTCAGTATCCTCCTCCACACCAGCATATCCGCAGTACCAGTCTTCTTTAGCGGCGGGATTCACGTAAAAAAAAACATCGATTAACTTCGTCGAGACGCCCCGGTGCGTCTCGAGCCAATCCAGACAGCATCTTTGTATCACCTTCATGACGTTCATCATAGGCGGCATTCTCAAACAAAAGAGCTGAAAAGGACTATCATGGGAGCCCTTCTTTTGCGAAGAGTTCCGTGGCATTGGTGGGATTCCTTTGGAAGAGCAAAATAGCCAGCGGAACAGGTTTAGCGACAAATACTAGTCAATGTCGTCAAAAGTAAAAATGCGTGGAAGAAGATAGGCCACGCTATCGTTCTAAGCCCGCGCGGCGAGTTCAACTCAGCTTATACAAACATATACGGATGATCATTGATGTAAATGATATAGACAGTAAGAATCAAGATATGACATACCGTTCACCGTCTACCGTTTTCTGTGCTATTCCCTCAGCAACACGTCCATGTCTAGTGGCATGGTATCAAGAACTTCAGAATATACAACAGAGACTACAGGTTTCTTGGCTCGACTGCTTCCTTGATATATTTAACGCCATTGGACACAAACTTTACAAGCCGTCGCTGCCTGCATATGTTACCCTCATGATCAAGGGGGTATATTCGTTGTACTTCACCACATTGCCAAGATCCGCTGTGCCTTCCATTGCTCCGTGAGGTGAGTCGATTGTATCCGAAGCTTTGCCCGTCCCAAAGCATTCCTTGGTTGATGGCCGCTTAGTCGAACCATGTAATTATGTCCAAGTTTGATCCAATGCCAGTTTCGATACACAGATCTGCGTCATTCGTCGACTTCGCAATACTCCAAGGGACTGTGTCGCGTGTAAGAGACGCGCGGAGGAAGGAAGAAAACTTCGTCGCCGAAAGTCAACCCACCTCCTCTTGACTTATGCGTGATTACGACCATGATGATGATCACTCAATTGGTGATCGTGATGTGATTGCCATTCGCTATCCGTTCACTTTGATAGGGCCGCCATTTCTCTGGGTTGGGCAGGATATTTGATCATGCTTTTAAGACCGGATGAGCGGTAGGCAGCATCCTGTTTGAGCTTATCCTTCCAGCGGTTGCACAGGAGGCGCATATGACGCATACATAATACCCAACGCATAAGCTAGCCAACCGCATTTCCACGTAGCGCCATCAGGCAGCCGCGCCCATCAATATTATCTTTTGTAGCCAGTCAGAGGAGGTACGTCACATTCAGGCTGACAGGTAGGTGTCAATGTGGAGCCTCAGTCAGTACGATAATGGGTAGGATTTCAGTACTAGTAGTACCATTAATTATGTGTACATCCAATACGTCCCCCGGCGAAGCTACTAATTTTATTCCCCTGCGCGTACTACCATGTAACATAGTAATCACGCGGAATTTTGAATTAAATCGGCGGCTCGCATTGTACCTGGAAGCATATATTGGAATTTGCCACATAATACATGTCTTTGATAGCACGTGAGATTGATAAGTGAAGGGAGCGGCTACCAACCCTGCAAACATTTTTAGAATCCGATGGTACCATGCAGCGGTACATTGCAGCACACCAAATCCTAGGTGTGCAGCCGCCAACAGTCGTATTTTACATAGTACTACCACATATTCAGAGTGGGTACTCGAATCGGATGATCCATTGCTCTACTATGTACCATGGTCATGTAAACAGTACGAAGTTCGCAGTGTCCGCACCCACCCACCCACCCCCCTGACCTACATTCTTCCACTTAGAGAGGACCCACAAGTTGCTAACACCTGCCGCCTGATGGCAGCAGTATTTAAAGCGTGACGGTCAGAGGTAAGCTTCTTTTCTATTTTCAAACACTCGGTTTTTTATGAGTCCGCTACGAATTTGAGGCTCGCCCGGTATTTTCTCGTCCCGGACGCATGATCAAACAGTATGACAAAGCCGTCGCTGCCTGCGTGGGCAAAGCCTGTGACAGAAAGCCTCAACACGGACCCTCAGCTTAACGGACGGAGAATCCTTCATTTTCCTGGGTCGCCTGAATACGCCGACAGTGAGACTCAATACTTCAATGCCGCTGCTTCAGAAGTCAAATCTATAGCCACAGCCAGTCCCACCTCTACAGCCGAAGTCTCAGCGCTCCTTAGAATCCTCCGGCGACATCTGCCCCCTACCACGCCCATCGCAGCACGCGGTGCGGGACACGCGACATTTGCTGGCACGGCAAAAGCAGTTGGCGGTGTCACTATTGACAGTCAGTTCATACTTCAAAATCAGGTCGTTTACCACGTGCTCACGAGTGAATAGTGCGCGGCCTCCGGGGTGTGAGCATTCTCCCAGACAAGAAGCACGTCCGCTTCGCAGCTGGGGAGAAATGGGCTACCATTTTCACCCATCTGGAGTCCCACAGCCCACCTTTAATGACTGCGGGCGGTCGCTCGCCAAATGTTGGTGCTACGGGTTTTCTCCTCGGAGCTGGACTTTCTTTCCTTTCGGCAGGCTATGGCTTTAGTGCCGACTTGGTAACGGCCTGGGAGGTTAGTGCCTGTACTGTTGCAAAGGTTTCCTTTCCCAGCTATGCTGTTGCCTGCTAATGAGGATCGAAAGGTCGTGCTAGCTTCTGGAGACGTTGTCCTCGCGAGAAAGGAGGATGATAGTACGGCGGACCTTTGGGACGCCTTGCGTGGAGGATCGACTAACTTTGGCATAGTGACGTCTGTTGAGATGTCTTGCTTTCCTCACCCAGCTCAATTTCGTAGTGGCGCCTTGTTCTACCTTCCAATGGCAAGGCAGGCGACCCTTGAAGCTTTTCACGAGCTAACTTGTGCCCCCCCCTCGGATCTCGTGGAGGCGGAATCCCTGCCTATCAGCCATGCTATGTGGTGTATCACTCAAGCCTCAGGCGTGAAAATCATAAACACAATGATAACCACAACTGGCTCTACGAATCAAGTTAACCTGGATGCTTTTACCAGTGTGTGGGGCCGGGTCCCGCTCATAAGCAAAATTACCCAGGGAACACAGAGCAAATTCCTGGCAAAGATGGGGAAACTAGCGCCTAATGATGGAAAAAGGTCAGTCTTGTTAGCTATCCATTCTGCCTTTTAACTCCGTGCTGATATTAGCGCAGGACATTGCACAAATCCATCACTGTCAAGCTAAACCTCAACCTACTGAATGGGGCAGTGGATATATGGCAAACTTCGAATGAGTCTTTGCGCTCAGTGAAGGGTATGCAACGGACAGTTGTATTTCATGGTCTACCGAGCAGTATGCTGGAAGCATCCTCCAAGGTCGGAGCTAAATCAAACGAATCTGCCTCATCGCCATCATCTCCTAACTTTATGGGACTAACCCCGAAAGACGGACCCTTGGTCCTCGTCGAGATCTGCACGACTTATCGCGACGCTGAAGACGACGACCTTGTCCAAGAAGCAGATACGAAATATTTGGAGGATGTTAATGTGCTTGCTCAAGAGATGGGTCTTGCTCACCGATTCATATTTCCCAATTATGCCTGGCCATCGGAAGAGGTTATGAAGAGCTACGGGGAGGGTCGTTTGGCGTTTCTGCGACGGGTTGCGAGGAAATGGGATCCTGAGGAATTCTTTCAAAGGCAATTTGTGGGAGGCTTCAAAATTGGCACGGAAGGTAACCTTGCAAAATGAGTTTGGGTGAGCTGGAAGCCGTGCGTCCATAGCCTTTCAACAGATTTTGTAATCCTCCTCATGTTCATTCTTCAAGGAGAAACAGGATTGAGTAGAATGATAGCTTGATTGAATGATAACGCGAACATATAATAGCTTTCGTTGCTGAGTAGTAAGAGAAAATCAATGAAGCAATAAGGAAAGGGATGGATATTAGAACTAGATTGCCCGCAATTCTGCTATGCCAAACCCTTCAGCGCCTGATTCACTTGCGGTACCACATGTCCTGCTTTATAAAGTTGTATGATATGACAATTTTGCGACCTTTATGCGTTCCGGTGGAAACATCTCATATATTTTGTATCCCCTTTCAAACATCGCTATATAATCATTTGCATACTTGAAAATTTACGATAGACAAATTAGCTGATTCCTAAGAAAGTTATTGGTTGGATTTCCATAACATCAAATCATGGGGTTACCTTTGCCGACCAGCCGATCTAATTTTGGATACATCTGGCCCGTACCGGAGGTATGTTTCGGGAAATCAGACCGGATCGGAGCGTACGGCAGAACAAAATCCCCCCGAGGCGGACATTTCTGCCGAAAATCTTTCCTGTCCCCCTAACCCGGACATTGAATAACAGGTGCCACATAAACATAGGGGTAAGGCATTGTTTTCCTATGTTATGTTCCTTTGGTTCCAACGATTATCGGTTTTAATCTCCCTGGCAGGTAGAACCCCATTTTTAATTCAATGTCTCGACTCCTTGAAACAATCCTCGTAAGCACTAAGTAGCCAATCACAAAACCGTTTCGGGTTCGTGTTCGGAAATAATCGCTTACAAAGGGCGTTTAAGTAAGACCTATAAATATACATAAACAACACCGATTTTTGTTTACTTCGTCATGTTTTCCAGGTAAGCACACTCATTTCAATCCAACTACCACCGGCGATATGAAGCCGCACACGCTCCTTATTCTCTCAACCTTTGCTTCGCCCAGCGTGCAATCATTTTTGCACCCTGGCCTTCTTGTTACCGACGCGGATCTCGACCGTGCCAGTTCCAAAATTGCACAAGACCATGCTCCATGGAACACTTCCTATTCCGCTCTAGTAGACTGCGCCTGTGCTGACGCATCATATGCTCCACAAGCTGTTGCCACTATATATCGAGGGTCTGACGGTGTTCACACACCGAACGTACAGCTGCTGTGGGAGGACGCCGCAGCCGCGTTTGCTCTCGCATTACGGTGGAAACTTTCCGGCAATGACACCTACGCTGACACTGCTGCCAATATCCTGCGCGCTTGGGGCAGCACTTTAACGGCCATTGGCGGTGATGACGATGCCTATCTCGCCGCTGGCTTCCAGGGCCATGAACTCGCCAACGCCGGAGAGCTACTCCGTGACTACGAACCTTTCGCAACGGATGGCCTGGCTGAGTTTCAGTCTATGATGACTTCGGTCTTCCTGACCATGAACCTTCGGTTCCTCAACCACAAAGTTTCATCTGAGCACAACGTGGTCCACTTTTTCGCCAACTGGGAGATGGGCAACCTAGCTTCTGCAATGGCTATCGCTGTCTTGACCG
Source organism: Coniella vitis (assembly GCA_011317545.1). Lineage (NCBI taxonomy): Eukaryota > Fungi > Ascomycota > Sordariomycetes > Diaporthales > Schizoparmaceae > Coniella > Coniella vitis. The sequence goes on from WUJK01000002.1 coordinate 4,632,182, forward strand.
ACAACACTACAGTCTGGGATTTTGGTGTCAACTATTTCAAGTCGGGTGTCGGAAACGGCTGCATAAACCGGGCCGTCTCAAATCTCGTTACCGATCCTGACTCAGGCGCTGTGTTGGGTCAAGGCCAGGAGTCAGGACGCGATCAGGGCCATTCGGCACTTGACTGGGAGATAATTGCTGTCGTCGCTCAACAAGCATGGAACCAAGGAGAGGACCTCTTCAGCTACAATAATAGCCGTGTGCTACAAGGGTACGTTCTCCCATCTTCAATACTTGTTAGGCATTTGAGTCTTACCAGTAAATCACCTTCCTTAGTGCTGAGTACTTTGCCCGCTACAACCTGGGTAATGAAGTCCCCTTTAAGCCGTATACAAACAGCATTGTGTATTACACGGAAATCAGCAACAGCTCACGGGGTACGGTACGCCCGACATGGGAGCTGCTGCACAGTCACTATGTTCAGATTAAAGGAATGGATGCGCCCTGGACCACGGCCTACCTCAACAATTCTCTGAACTATTTTGGAGGATTTGAGCCCGGGGCCGGAGCCTTTGGTAGCTCGTTGGACTCGGGCAACTACGACAGCCTCGGATGGGGTTCACTACTCTACCACCGTGATGACAACGATACGATCTCGTCGAGCTCGTCCTTCAATAGCTCAACCGTAAGCAACACCTCTTTGCCCGTGAGCGTCACCTCGTCTCAAGGCAGCCTTGTGCCAACTGTGACAACAAGGCCGGCGGTACCGACAAAGTTGCCAGGCTGCCGTCGTTCTGCTAAGCTAGGATAAACTGTGTGCACTAAGGGCAGGTGTTCTTCACTTTTGTCAAGATAGATTCTGTTTAAGTCGGTAAATATACGTTGATAGTGATTTTATAATTTTGAAAATAACCTATAACCAAACCCATCAAAGCAATTGTTTTGATATTACAAGTGGTATAAGATGATATCTTAGCCTGTGGATCACTTCTACCACCCGAATTATTATCACAACAAACTTAACAATACAGTATAGCTAAATCCGGAATTGGTCATCTATCAGTATCATCGCGTATGTCCTGTGATACGAGGATTGGAGATACTTATCTATCGACCATTCAGCTTCGAGACACCCCTTCCATCTTTTATGGCTATTTCTTAGTTGCTCTGGCAAGATCGTTCAAAAGAGTCTTCCGACCCGGGTCATGCACTTTGGCACCTTGAGCATAAACAAGTGTGGGCCCTTATATGGTTGAACGTGCATCCGAACTTCCTTCTTGCTCCGGATACGCTATAGCAATAATCAGCAATGGGTAGCCTCGCCTAGATGAACTCCATCAAGCAAATCTGCGGTTTGAAGAGGTGGACGATGTTGCACGAATCTTAGGCGATGTAGGCGGTATTGTGGGGAAATCATTGCATTGCCCTGAAGATAAAGTGTCTTCATGCACATTTTTGCCTCAGGCGTAGTCATTCATTGTTAATCAGGTAAATTTGAAGCCGCTTCCAGAGTTTGGCGGTATTAAGTCATGCTTTATGTCTTATTCACACTAGAGCCAGTCAAAGGTATGTGCCGGATTATAGCTTCTTAAGACGTGTTGGGAGGAGCTACTTTGGGAACATAAGGAGGTTCAGAGACCACTTTAGAAATTTGTATCACACGCAAATGATGTAAGAAATAATTTCTTAGACTTGAAAGCAACAACACTTATTAGATTGCAACAAATACTATATAATCTAGTGAAGGAGAGAAGTAAGAATATGAATCGAGAAGATACCTTTAGGTCAGTCATTCCTCACATTCGTTCTGCGTTCAAATTCCCACTGGCCTTTCTGTTTCGCTTAATCAACACATGATATCGGGAATTTGATGGACATGAAGGCATCGAGATTTGAGTCAAGTAAGACATATCTCCTAGAATGATTATATCTTCTTTTTTATTTCAAAGGCGCCTGCCCGGCCGGACCGAAGACATAAGCCGAGCTCTCAAATTCCAACATAACTACGTGCTTGACATTAAAAAGTATCAATGTATTAATATTTTATAAGGAAAATGGCGATAGGCACGTGACTTTTGCGATCCCGCAAAGACGGCGAGCTATATTGGTCTCCCGTATTGAGTCTCTCGGCCTTTTCCTTCAGCTCCGTTCCAATTTCGTAATCAGCACTGGTGTCACAGTGGCAATCATCGTCCCGGAGGATGCTGCTACACGTCAAAAGCTCGAAGTTTCTTCTCTCCACAACAAATTAGCGAGGCCGCACAAAGACACATGAAGCTCGAAAGGTCGTCCACGCCCTCCGCAAGATTGATGAATATTAGTAACCCATGATTCACACAGATACAGGTGGTCAAATCGGGAACATTTGATTTTTGCTATTTGCTAGGCCAGTCTTTACGCACCCTTTAGCGTGGCTACTTTCTAGGTCACGCCATCTTTGATATCGTATCACTTAGAAAAGGGTCTGAACGAAGACAAGGAGGCAGAGGCAGTCAGTAGAGTACGTCTTTTCCTTAAGAGTCGGATCAAGCTTTTAAATATAATAAACACTTTATAACAAGCAGTCACTGACCTTATGTGGCGTGGTATATAGAGGGAGAGAGACAGAGAGGAGAGAGGTGAGAAAGAGAGCAAAGAATAGATTAGTAAGTAGTACATCAAGTGCGAATGAAACAATAGAGGGAAAAAGAATGAAGAAACGAAAACTAAATAACTTCCTCTAATAATATTGATCCACACTTTCCTAACCTGAGAGCTGATTCATAATTCGGACATTTAATGCTCAAACGATGAAAATTGAATTTCGGAGCCGGGGAGACTCAAAATGTGACCGAACTTGAATTTGAAAACCAGGATTGTATTACAATCCGGTCAGACAAGCTCTAAGACGGATAATTAAATTCTACCCGGGACCCTCCTCTTTGGCTCGAGCAGATTTTATATAGCCGAAAGTCAGCTCATGATACGGATAGTCACTCTCAAAAGGCAATGTTCTTTGTGAAGGGTTGCAAATTTCCGTGCTAGAAAGCTGATTCCTAGCTAGAAAACAATTATACAAGACGATTCAACTTCTTCGAAATGATATTGAACAGCTATACTAAGCTACCACCACCTTCAGTTAGGTAGATTGATTAAATTAGATTGTAGCTCGCTCATAGTTCAGCAGATTTATCGCTGGCCCTTGGCAAACAGTAATCTAAAAACAAGGGACAGTTTCGGTTTAATACGTAAGCGATGCTTCTGCCCCATGGCCATTGCAATACCTGAATTATCGTCTCTAGGGAGACTCCCATTACAGCTATCAAGGTTTCATAATGCTATATTATTTACATTCCTTGCAATTTATCCCGCATACTTCCCTTTTCCTTTTCCTTCTTCAACCTCCAAACTGTCTTAAGAACTTTGCTCTTTCGTGACATGTTCTAGGTCGGCAAATTCTCCTCGACGCCATCATGGAAGTGATTCCAGTCACGCCGGAGGCCCAGTTTCACCCTGTCAGTAAGATTCGGACCCGAACGTTTTTTATTATATACGAGCAGCTCGATGAGGGCTTATTGAAGAATGGTCTGGACCGTCTGATTCGAGAATTCTGGCGGAAGCTTGGCGCACGTTTGATAGCTAGACCTCGAGATGGGTGTCTAGAGTATCATCTTCCTGCAACATTTGATGACGACTATGAGCTCTTCAAATGGTCCGCTGCGTACGTCGACAGTCTGACCGAGGAAGCTCTCCCCTTGGCTCGTACTACCTTGCCAGAAAATGGCGTCTCATTGCTTCCGTCAATGGACACTGTCGACGCTGTCTGCCGACCATCGAGTTGGCCGTTTGAACGAAAAGATGAACCTCCTAATGCTCCATTGCTCTACGTTCACTTAACCTTCTTCATTGATGGTACTAGCATTGCTATCAGTTGCCCCCACACGACGGCCGACCAGCAAGGATTGGCAAACATCATCAAAGCCTGGCTGCTTGTCATTGATGGAGGAACCCCCTCTGCGATGATTGGATCGAGTGAGAATATCTTGCCTCGCGGCAAGCTATATTCCCAGTTTCCTAGAAGTCAAGTCGTGAGGAAGGGCAAAATACATGTCAGACGACCATTTGAGCGGTTGCTGGTTGTCTTAGGCTTTTTGCCTGAGCTGGTCCTACGCCCTCACGAACTCTCTTATACCTTATTTATTCCTCTACCGGTACTAGAGTCGCTACGTGGGCGATTGACGAAGGAGTTGATAGAGAAATACGGAGCTGTCCAAGCACTGAGCTATGGAGATATTGTCACGGCAATTGCACTCAAGGTTCGTACTTGGAATCTGGATCGGACTAGCTGGTACTAATAAGTACTGCAGCTATCCCGCCTAGGGCATAAGCGACCAAAAACAATAACATTTTCACAAACAGTAAACAGTAAATATATGTCTTTTGCCGCTTTTAACAAACTCATCGCACTAACCGCTCAATTTCAGTGCGAAATCGGGTCCCTTCGCTCTTGGGCGAGAATGCTAAGGGATATGTACACAATGCTTTGATTTGGTCATCGGCTCGCCTCTCTGTCGACCAATCCATTCCACTTAGTCACATTGCTCATCTCAACCGGAAATCCCTCAGCGAAACGTTGCAACAAGACAACATCGAGCTCGAACTAGCTATAATAAGGGAAATGGTAAGACGTCGACAAACAATGCACAATTGCGAGATCTTCGAACAGTCGTACTCTATTTCAAACTGGGGTTCGGCGTGGAAAGACTTAAACTTCAGTGTCGCCAGGCGACGATCGGAAAAGGAAGTCTGTAATACTCGACCACAATTTGTCGTGTTTGGCGGCAGTGAGCTGAAACATACACCGAAGCGATGTGAGTAAATCCTTTTCTGTTCCGTGCTTCAACGGTACACTAACTCGTTGAAAAGTTGCTGCTTTGATTACATTTCGAAATGAGGCAGGATTCTGGTGCGAATTTTCGGTATCATCTCGGACAGCTGAGAAGGTTAAGGAGTACCTGGCAAAGGATCCAACCTTACAAGAACTGTAGGAGCGATTATTTGTGGTAGGAATGAGAGAATAGCAAGCTTTGGCAGATTGTGCAGAAAAGTGGTGAAAGGAATGGCAGTTTTAAGTACTAGTAAAATAACAGGTGACAGGAGCATTGCCCCCAACACTTATGGGTCTAAAATGGCACAGCATGGTGACAATCGACGTCCCGACAGCAGTACCACGCCGCGGGGGAAATATGTCGGTAGCCCATCTATCACAAGGGTGTTGTGTAAGAATTGAGAATTGTCGATAACGAAGTATATTGGGCTTTGAAACTCTCATGAGTATTTATATTGGAGTTTCATGCTCCTCAGCTTCAGACAATGCCCGGACCGCAACCGCTGGTAACCATTCTGGTACATTGTTAGCAGCCTTGAGCTGATGGCTCTTCTTAGACAGATGCGTCACCACAGGCCCGGAGTATGCCATTGTTTGCTCCAGAAACCCTGTGAACACTAAGTCATATATGATGCACAAAACGCTAAGCCAAACCATCCGCGTCTTGCCGCCTGGATCAGCGAGATAAGATGAGTTGACTCGGCCACGGGATATACTCCCACTTAACATCACGCCCGCTTTTTGTGTAAAATCCCGCCACCCCTCCAAAAGTTCAACACATTTTGCTTATAGTGTCTATAGAAAAAGGGTAGGGGGAGAGGGGAAACAAAAAAAGAAAGGTCGAAAACAAGCGGAGGAAAAAAGGGTAGTACATAGGTCATCCTAGCTCCTGAATTTTATCCAATGAAATTTCGACGAATTTCAAAAATAAAATCGAAAATGCATTGTAAGACAGACCTCCGCACTTCATATTGGGGCGGTCAAAAACTGCAGCGTGCATCTGCCAACCTCCCTAGCTCTTCCACCCTGGTTTTGTTGTCGCAATATCTCAGCAACGTCTTCCATCTGGCGCCAATGGCTTCGAATGAACGGCGTTACCTAGTTCCGGACGATGGAGTTCTATTCGAGATCTTCTCGGTTCCGGTAGAGTCCGCCAGCTGTCAAATCATATCGAACACATTTGATACGTGTACATTCAGCATCGATGAACCTGCATCACTTCCCGACTATCCGGGCCATGTTATTGTTCGCATGGAGACATCGCGAGATCGCTTGGCCGCCGTGGCAAGCTTACAGGGCCTATGTCATTCTCAGCTAACTAATCTTGTTCCGGCTATCCTGCGTGTCGGCACTGCGACCACCGCGGATGCAAGACAAATCGAGTTCTCTGTATCGCCGTATTATTCCGGGACCGTATCACTTGAGGACGTGTGGGACACGCTTGACGGAACTCAACAGCTGGAGTTGATGGATTCAGTTGTTCGTGCTATGGAGAAGCTTCAGCAAGTAGACATCAGCAGCATTTCTCAAAACCTACCGGAAAGCCGTTCTGCCCCGGACTATGCCACCCACCGGCCTACAAAAAGGCTGGGTGGCCCAAATCTCAGATATCACCAAGACATCAAGCAGTTCTTGGACAGAATTCTCCAGACAGGCAGCCAGACATCACCTACCTGCAAGCTGCTGGACTTCGATGACGGAGTTGTGATTGCGTCGATATATGACGACATAGGTCGAGTCGAATTTTCTCACTTAGACCTTGAAAACCTCCAACACCATACTGTCTGTTGCCACAAGAACATTGTCAACTACAGGAAAGGACGAACGATACGAGCTGACGGCGCTTGTTCATTGGGAATTGGCAGGTTTTTACCCATTTGCCTATGAATACGGTCTCAAGGATACCATTCTAGGTTCTTCAAACCTATCTCTTAGTTGGTATACATTGTTCAAAGAACGAACAGCTCATTTGTTGCCTCCAGACGAATGTCATACTAAGTTCATAAAAGCATTGGGGATTATCGACAAATCGATGAAGAGAGGGATGATGCGAAATGTTGGCACCCGATCTCAAGGGAAGTGGATACAGAAAGAACAGGTTGAGGTGTCTCCAGAGCTTCGTCAAGGTTAGGTCCGTAAATCTGGTGCTAAAGCTCCGAAGGCATTCACCAAAGACGACGCAGATATGATGGAGCAGGAGGTCTTAAAAGAACTGGGATATATGTAGTTAAAATTGTTCAATCAGCCTTAACACGCAGTTTTTCGATTATACTATTTTGGAGCTTTGTCACCTGCCTGAAACATTGTCCCGCAAGCACTGTTCATGTTAGCTTGACTAATGAACGCTGAATATGGACGACAACTTCTACTCACTTCCCGTGTGCCCGCTCTAGACTCTGCCACTTAAGGCTCTTACTTCCCTTGTTTCCCGCCCTCATACTACAATTCTTTTTCCCCTTTTCATTTCTTAGCCTATTTTCGCCACCCATTCCTTGAATTCATGGAATGCCATAGTATCCGGGTGTGTGGTTCCAACGAAAGCTATAGTATCTCAGCAGGGCTAAACTCTTTAGGAATCCAGGAAGCCAATTCCGTAGCTGATCACTCAACTGTCTCTGCATCTCCTTTCTCCGGGATCTACCTTCTGATGAATGAATGCACTTTTAAAACGGTTACATTATATGTCTTTGCATATCCGTTGCACAGTATGCGTAAGAGATCAATAGGCCGTCGATACACATCCTTTCATAGACGTAAACACCAAGAATAACCCGACAAGCCTAATTTGAAAGGCTCCAGGCAGCGAATTATATCAGCTTCAGTCCTGCTCAGAGTTGATCATTAGCTAGTCAGACATATAGTTCAATTCTTTTCCTTTTTCTTCCATCCTTCGATGCCCGTGTCTGCCTCTAAACCAGCAGCCTTCAGGCTAGCAGTACTCAGGTTTCTGCCGTTAGGTCTTCAACGCGTATAGAAGCTCTTTGGGCTACTCTACAAAGCCCCGAAGGCGTAGATATGGGCCTTCTTCAGGTGAAGTCCAGACTTCATATGTGGGCCTTCCTATCCACTGCTTAGCGCAACTTGTACGGGGCCTTGTCACACCCAAGCAGCTGTCGCTAACTCGAATACAGCCAACTTATGACCGCGCAATAGTAAGATGGATCCTTGCTTTGCTCGATGTCTTAGACCTTATGGGAGATGTTGCGTTAAAAGCGAGCCATGAGCTAGCGAGTGGTCCGAAGAGGATCTTTTCAAGCTATTTTACAAGATGTGTCGCATGTCTCGTGCCTTGGCAAAAGCCAAATTTCAAGCAGTGGCGCCCTTGCTACCTGATAACGGTCGGGCCCACTGCTCGCGACGGCACAGTGGATCATTAGACGGCGTCCCGTGGATACAGGCGGAGGAAGCACAATGGATGCAATATGTGGATTTCATAAACGACAAGTGCTTCGAGGATATGTTTGGATGGTCCAAGGACACACCATGACCTTCGTGGTATTTGCATTTGACTCGTGCTCGCCATGAAATCCAGACAAAGCCTGTAATTAGAGATCTAAAGGCAACGCATATGAATAGGAATGATAACTCGTAGATTATAACTTGAGTTGATGCCCAGGCTTTTACTGGATAACGTTGTTGTTACGGGGTTTACAGTAGCTTGAATTCCAGCTGAAACGTATCTGCTCCGCCTTTCAATTGTACTACCTCATTAGTATATCCTAGAACCTTTTTAGCGATCTATAAGTGGCTTGAACAGCACTATATAATCTTATGAACACCATATCCAGCACTCTCATTATTTGAACGTTCCTAGGATGACTTTGGAGCCTTCGCTCCCATAGTGAACTGTGTGCTTCGCCGATCGGAGTGTGATACCGGTCGCCTGGTTTTCTCTGGAGCCTAGGTTATACGCGTAGTGTGGGATTTGCCGCCCGCGATGAGCAATCGGATGTATTTGCCTTTCTTGAAGCGATGAGCGCAGTCTGATAAATTTAGTTGAATCTCAAAAGGCTTCTCAAGTGAGAAAATTCCGTCGGGACCGACCCTGCGGTAGGTCTGACAAGTCTTTCGAGATATACCACTGCCGCTGACCGCACATAACCGTGCTAAAACATCAACGTGTGGGTTATTGCTGGAATGACAGAGGCGAAGGAGGGGGTTGCCATGAATCTCGATATCCTCTGTGAGCGGAAACGTTGTGAAGTCGAGGACATCTGGTCGCACTGCCAGCTCCGAGTCGTTCGTATATCGAACAGTATCCTCCACATAGATGTCCTGCCAGCCGCCAACAACAAGACGGGGACCTTGACCCTGTGCTGCGCTTGCCCCTGCTGCATGGGCCTTCGGAATTCGGTTGCATCGGGTCCACAGGCTTTCTCTGCAGACGCAGACACGCAAGAGAGAAACCATTTGTACGTGCTCGAATCGGGGCCAGCGCCTTTTTGACACCTTCGAGAAGCGGCACTGTACTCTTTGCCTCGACATTGCCATTAGGTCTGGTCGTAACGATTGAATAGGCAGAAGTCAGCCAACTTTGAGACTCTGTGATAGCACTATTCTCGGCCCAATCCAGTAAGCTAAGCCAGAACGATCCAGTGCCCCACACAGCCTCTCCAAAGATGTGCGGTGCGGCGGTGACAATAGCCGCAGCATAGTCCTCTAACGGGTCATCCGAATTCATCACCACCCACTGTGCAGAGCCTAGATAGCTCATACCCAGCGTTGCAAATGCTCCCGTATACTACTCCTGCTTGCGGATCCACCATACCACGCGCGTCACATCAGCCGCTTCCTGGTGTGCTGGGTCGAACTGGTCTCCGGAGACAAATTTGCCACGAGAACTAACAAACAGTACATTAGAGCCGTAGGCGGCCCAAGCCCGCGCTAAAGTTAAGGTGAAAGGAAATCGACGCCCACAAGGGCTCTGGACCAGGATCGTCTCCAATAGTGTTGCGATCGCTCCTTCCTTCTTGATCAGATGGGATGATAGAGATCTGCTGCGAGTTCAACGACGTTGGACTATGTAGCTAGGTCGAGCCGACAAGAGACCGCATGCCCAGCCACCCAATTTGTTCATAAGTACGTCCAGGGCGCTACGTTCCAAGGCTATATGAGCTATGACTTATGGAAAAGCAATATGCGAGCAAGGTGGGGGTAATGGAAGATGAGGCAGAATGTGGTTAAAGAGTTCATAAATGGTATTCTTTATTGAAACACGTATAGGATTAAATCATTTGCCGACCACTTAACTGTGCGAAACGGTCCCGTAAGCAATAGAATAGCTATGTTGTTACGATCTGTTGATGGTAAGCCATTCTCCGCCTGGATTCCTTATTCATACTTTCTGAGTTTAGAAGAGGATCTTGTGTACATCTTTTTGACTTTATTTCCTTTTGCTATATAAGAGGTCCAAGGTAAGTGGGCTTGTGTTGTGTGGCCCGCGTGCAAGATGTAACGATGCATCTCCTGATAGATATTGCGTCAAGTCTTTGCATGTGGGCCAAGTCGACATTGGTGTGTCTGCTTACCCTAGACCCAATTGCTCGTGTTTGCCAGGCCCAGCAGTAGCAAAGTAAGGGTACTACCTCCGTTGGAATAGCTCGGCCAATCGCAGGATCGTCTCCTACCGTACGTGACAAGATACTGTTCAATATAGCAAACATCATCCTATTCAGTCTATTACATTGTATTATATAGTAGATCCTTGATTATTTTACGGCAACCGAAACGGAATAGCCAACATCCGATCGCACCGAGATAACATCACCACGGAGATTAAAGTTTCACCCTCTTTCAACATTTGTAAGCTGAAACTCGTCTTCATCGCCCGTCAACCCGATCCGTTCTCGGCCTGAAGATTTATTCGAAGAAATGGGTATCGTCAAGTTGTGAGTCTGATAACTCGCGTATCCCGGCCTTGCTTTATCTTTAACTAGGCGGACAAGGGGCGGAAAACTTGGCATACACGCGCCTAGAATACCAATAGCGGGCTCGACAGAGGACCAAATAAAGACCGGTCCCTAAGAAAATCATCAGTTATGGTTTGACCTATAATGATTGTGGGTGTAGATGTTGCGAACCATAACATATGTAACATCAGTTTCGTCCATGAACACACTCAAGTAATGAATACGGACCACACTTGCTATACAGACACTGCAGGGATTAGAGAGTTAGCAGCCCATAACACAGCGGCTCAATAAAGTTATGCGGCCGCGTGCAGAAAGGATAAGTGCTTACAAACTTCCAAGTGTCAAAACCGCGATAACCCCGAGCCTCTTGCGAAGACTCATCCGAAGTTTCCAAATCTGAGGGATGGGAATGGTCAAGACAAGTATATCATTTATCATATTGATTATTCCAAGTGCAAGAAAGAATGCGCTGATATCGATGTCGCATTTGCCGTCTGAGCCCGCTGTAAATTGCTCCCAAAAGAATTTCATTGGCTTGCAGGCTGTAGCCATCGTAAGCCAAACGATAATGGGATAACTGCCAGTCAAAAAGCCAACTAAGGCGAGTGCTATTCTGAAGAAAGGACTAGTGCCGGTTGTAAAAATTCTGTAATAAAAGCACAGAATCGATATTTTTGTCGTAGAGACTGACGCCGCGTATACGAACGTATACGAGAAGAGAATCTGGTCCAATAAGTATTTCTCTTTTTTTTTCAGCTGATTCGTCTCAGTCTAACAGCACCTTCCAAAGAAATTACATACCCTATAGATCATTACGACTTTAGGAATCGTCAAGCTCCAGACGTGCGTCCCAGCACCGTATGCACCTCCTAAATTCCACATATGAGTTTTGGTGTAAACCTTCATGCTACAAGGAAAGAATGAAAGCTTGCCTGCAAAAGTGAGACCGGCTGTAACCCAAACAAATACCTGATGTTCATTAGTTACTCTAAGTGATAGACAGATAGGGACTTCCTAAACACCACACTTACGAGGGCAAGAATAATCAAGTAATCATCTGTTAGAACGCTGGCTTTCGTAAAAGATCGCGCGAATAAGCGCATTACGACTGCCACGGTGGCAATGACCAGCAGTATTGCTACGGCAGCAGTATTTCCAGGTCGGGTATCTGCGTCAAGGTCGAGGCCTGGGGGTACAGGACCGAAAACGTCTTCAATCTCACTGTTGACCATATCCGATAAGTTATTGCGTCGCTTGAGATGCGTAGATAAAGATGATGATGGTTCGGTTCGATGGTTGCTTTCCTAACCGTATCTAAAAAGAGATGCATCTAATAGAACATCAACCCGATCTTGTTCACCTGGACCATGTTTGCCCCTGAACTTGAACGGATATTCGCTGTATTGTTGGGCCATTATGATTTGCATTATGCAGGAATCAAATTCCTGGTCACCGGTGTGACAGGAACCAACAGTCCACATACCGTCTGCATCGATTGGATGCGATTGTAGGGGCAGGTACTTGGAAGGATTCTATCTGATGACTTCAGCATTATTTCCCTGGTATAAAAAAGCCGGTTGGTTAAGGGGCACGAACTTAAGCCTGTTGGTTCTCCCACATTAACTCAGTATCCATTTTTATGTTGGTAGCCGATACACTTCGAATCTTGTCTCATTCCAAGCAGCTCCACATCTTTGATCACTGATCTTTTATCTATTACTAAAATACAAAGATTGCCCCGCAGCTCATGTAACTCCGCCGGCAATGCCCCTTTTTAATGATACCATTGTTATCGTCGTTGGTACTCTTTTAATCAAGCAGGTTGCCAACAAACCAACACGAACTCCAAAAGTACTACAGATCTGTAATGATCCTTGCCTGAATCCCTGATTCTGGAAGTACCTATGAGTTATATATTAGCAGGCGGGGAAGTATTACCTTTAAGTCTCCGTACGTTTATCGAGTAATATCAAGTATCATAAGTAATTAAGAGGTGTAATGATCCTTGCCTGAATCCCTGATTCTGGAAGTACCTGTGAGTTATATATTAGCAGGAGGGGGAAATATACCTTTAAGTCTTCGTACGTTTATCGAGCAATATTAAGTATTATAAGAGATTAAGAGGGATTACCCTATTATATAAGGTAATACTTAGATTTATAACTAAAGACTATAAGGAAACTATCTAACGTTAAGCCGTAAACTCCTATCCTTATATCCTTCTATTATTTCCTATCTATAGTAAGTATAGATCCTTGGATTACCTAGAGCGATAGGAGCGTCGGCTTATTTAGATTATTTAGATTATTTTCGCTCTAATTATCTTAGTTATTAAAGTAATCTAACCCTAACCCTAATTATACCGTTCTATATTCTTATATAAGAGATCCCTATTAGTCCGTTAAGGTCCCGACTTACTAGTATATAGTTACGCTAGCCTATTCCTATAACCTATATAACCGTAGGTTATAATATTATCTCCCTTCTATCGGTCTTTATCCCTAAAGACCTATAGTATTTCCGTAAGTAGTTCTACTTAATATTCTTACTCCGGATTATACCTTCCTAATTCGTTATATCTATAGGTATCCAGAAATCGCGTTCGAAGAAAACCGAGTAACGTAACCGTCTTTATCTTTCTATTAAAACTTTTAGTTTCGAGATAATACCTTATTCTCTCTATACTTCTAAAGGGTAGTTATACCGTATAATAGATAGTATTTCGCGTTATTCTATATATATAAAGCGAGGAAAACGGTATAATAGGAATAATATTCCTATAAATACCTATAAGTTCTAGCTATAATAATTCTCCTTATTAGTATATTAACTCTATATAGTTTCTTATATTTTATCGGAGAAGAAGAAACTCCGTATATAAGAGGCTAATATATATAAGGAGCTTTATAAGGCTTATCGTAAGGCGGGGGAGGCGCTTTCTCGCTTAGAGCGTCTTTATATATAGCGTAAGTCTCTAATAAAGAGGAGTATAAAGCTAGTAAATACGGGATTAGAGTCGCTTAATACTTAGGAGGAGTAGGAAGCCGAATCCGGTATAAATACAGCTATTTCCGCGGAATCTAAAGCTACTACCGAATTATAGGAGTTTAATAGTTTTAGGGTAATAGATTTTAGTACCTTCCTAGAGTCTACGGACTTATCTATATCTAATTTCTTCGGCTTAGGGCCTTCTGCTATTAGTAGTTCGTAATTCTAACTTTCTTAGAGTTATTACTAGGGGTCCTTAATAAGGGTCTAGTTATACCTATAGATAGCTATTTTAGTTAAAGATATAAGTAGTTTTATAGCTTAATAGTTAAAGCTCTTAGTTTCTTATTAGGAGGTCCGGGGTTCGATTCCCTATAATACCTTCTCTATCTAAGGCTATAATAGCTTTTGTTTTTCGTATTCTTTAATAAGGTCTAGGTATACGTTTTTTAGTAGTTCCTAAGTATTTTCCGAATTATCGTAACTTTTCTATTTAATAAGGTATTATCTTCTATATCCGCGTTTATATAAATCGAGGATCTATTTAACTTCGTATTATACTTATTCTAGTTCGATAATATCTATATCGTACGAGAGTTCTATATCTACTAATGCTAGTTCTAAAAGTAAAATATAGAAGATTAGGTATAGATATATATATAGGATTTCTAATTTATAATTAACTAGTAAAATCTATTATATAATTTTATAAGGTCCTAGTTTTTTATAATCGAGTTTATCGCTAGGTTTAGTAGTTTTAATATTTTTATAGTTAAAGTAGATTTTATCTCCCTTTTATAGGATTAATCCCTTAATCCTTTTCTAATTAGCGTATTTTATTATTTATTCTTTAATATCCTAAAGTATACGTTAAGCATCTTTATATAATTACTTAATTCTTTTAGTATATTAATCCGCTATTTCTATATTTCCACCTAATAGTATTTCGTAGTATACTATAGGGTTATATTTATAGAGTAGGAAGAATAATAATTTTCCTATATTTATCGTATCTACGCTATTATAGGCGAATTATACCGTAGGTAAGAATTCGACCTAATTATCTTATTCGTAGTTAATATAGTATTATAGATATTATTCTATAATCTAGTTAGTACGTTTTATTTATCTATCTATTTAAGGATAAAATGCCGTAGATATACGTTATATCGTTCCGAGGTATTTAATAAGTAAGATCTAGAATTTCGATACGAATTTTCTATCTCTATCTAATATAATTTCCTAAGGTATTCCGTAGTTAGCGATAATAATACGGAGGAATATATACGTAAGTTCTTCTATAATACTACTTTCTTTATATAATAGGACGTATATATATTTACTTAGTCTATAAACTATTACTAAGATACTATTATATTATACTTTAGTTAAGGGTTCTTATAAGAGAGGTAGCTTAATAATAAAGTCTAAACTAATAGATAACTAAATAGTTATAGGTACTAGTAGAGGTTATAATAATCCGTAAGGTTTATATCGTTCTATCTTATTCCGTTTATATATATCGTAATTATTAACGATATCCGTAACTCGTTTCTTAAGGTTTAGTAGGTTCTAATAGCGTTAGATCCTTTTATAGGTTGCTCTAATTCCCTAATATCTATATACTAATACGCTATAAATACTTCTAATAAAGTCGTTTTATTCTAATATTATTATACTATCGAGATTAAGTATTTCTCCTTCGATATATAATATTACGTTAAGTTCCTTAGTAACGGATAGTATAGTAAGGTTACCTTCCGAATCTTCCCTAAAGATTATTATAATATCTTAGTTTTTACTATTACTATCCTTATAGTTTAACCGTCTACTAAGAGCGTCTACTTACTCGTTTTCTTTACCTTTACGGTAGATAATCTTAAAGTCGAATTCTAATAGAAATTCGTACTATCTAACTTATTATTTATTAAGCTGCTTTATCGAAGTAAATACCTAAAGATTCTTATAATCCGTATATATAAGAATTTATTATTTCGCGCCGATAAGATAATATCGCTATTATCACAGGCCCACCTATAACATTGCCTTCGCCCTAACGTGCCTAATAAGTTGACTAGATCTTCTGAAACGTGTTCAGAAGATTGCGTACCTTTTGCCTCAACCGCCCAAGCGAAAGGTTCCGTACGTACGTCGGAGACGGCCGCAGGAACGCTAGTCAATTCCTGGAGCCCCATAGGGGCCAGCCCGTCATATATCTTCTGAATACCCCAAGGTCGCAAGTTCGAGCCACGGAGTGCCAAAAGTCTTGGACACCCCTTCCGTATGAACTTCGGCTTACAAAGCAATGTCGCGGGTGAGCTTTGGGGGTCCGACGTTATTAGAGGAGGAAGGGAGGTGATGTCACAGGCCCACCTGTGACATTGCCTTCGCCCTGACGTGCCTAATAAGTTGACTAGATCTTCTGAAACGTGTTCAGAAGATTGCGTACCTTTTGCCTCAACCGCCCAAGCGAAAGGTTCCGTACGTACGTCGGAGACGGCCGCAGGAACGCTAGTCAATTCCTGGAGCCCCACAGGGGCCAGCCCGTCACAGCTATTCCCTAAAGGCTTCTACTATTATTATAAGTTCTTAATTAAGCATTCTATAGTTAAGTTCTAATCCGTTTAGCTTCTTACTAAAGTTACTAATTATCCGTAATTATCCTTTATTATCTCGTTATCTAAGTTATCTACCGAGTATATAATCTAATATATTTATCTCGATCTCGAAAACTTTATCTTAATCTACTTCGATTAGGATTAGTTCTAATTTAACTATATCCTTAATTATATTAAAGGCTTTCTATATATATTCGTTCTAATTAAAGGTAATATCCTTTTTCGTAAGTTCCGTAAGTAATACTATAATACTACTATAGTTCTTAATAAATTATCGGTATAAGTTAGTATAGCCTAAGAAGGTTCTAATATCCTTAACGTTCTAAGGTATAAGCTAGTCCCTAACTACTTATACTTTATCTTTCTATATTCGTATATACCCTAGTATAATAATATATCCGAGGTAGTTAACTTCTTAAGTATTCTAGTTATATTTAGTAGGTTCTACTAAAATCTTATTATCTTAGAGGATTTATAGGATTATTATAACGTATTTCTAGTATTCCTCGAATATCTTTAAGTAAATAAGGATATTATCTAGGTAAGCGATTATAAAATAGTCGAGGTATTCGCGTAAGATAAAGTTTATTATTTCCTAGAATAATATAGGGGCGTTAGTAAGTCCGAATAGTATAATAAGATATTCGAAATATCTATAACGTATTCTAAACGCTATTTTCTATTCTTCTCCGGGTTTAATACGAATATATATATATCCTTCTTTAAGGTTAAGGGCTATAAACTATTAAGCTCCTCTAAATCTATCTCTAAATTCTTTAAAAAGAGGTAAAGGGTACCGATTCTTAACTATAATATTATTAAGTTACCGATAATTAATATATAGTTATAGTTTACCGTTTTTCTTTAGTATAAATAGGATTAGGTATCCTATTAGTAAATATAAAGGTTTAATATAGCCTTTCTTAAGATTTTCGTTAATATATTCTCTAAATACTTTAAGTTTATCTTTATCTAATCCGTAGATAGGAAAGAACTTTAGTTATTCTCCTTCCTTAAGTAAGATCTTATAATTATATAGGCTATACTCTAATAGGCTATTATCGAATTTTCCTTAAAATAGTTTTATAAATTTCCGATATTCTTCCAATATACCGGAGAGGTTTCTAAACGTATCTTCGTCTTATATAATTACTATTATAAGGAGATATCGTTATATATATTTAGTTCCTTCTTAAACTTACCGCGATAATATATCCTATTATCTATAGAATTCTATTATATCGTATCCTAATCTACTATATCCCTTCTTCTATTAGGTACTAACTATTACTAGATCCTTCTCTATAAGCTATCGAGGTTTATCGTATTCTAAGGTAGCTATTATCTTAGCTCTTTTCGATTTAGAGGTATATATAAATTCGTTTAAGCCCCTATTATCTAAGTATTACTTATTAACTAAATCCGATCCTACGCCTTTAATTATAACCGTTTCTTAGGTATCCGCTTTATCCTATAAAATATAGTTATTAGTCTAATCGATTTAAGGATTTTCCTTTCTTAACTATAATATACCTAAAATCAGTTTATATTATACGGTATCTATAATATCGAAGTTTATTAGTATTATATATCTATAGATTATAACTAGTAATTAATTAGATTCTATATCGATAATACCTTAGCTATAAGCGACTTTTATACCTTCTACGGTATTAAGTTTATAGGGTTTTATCTTCTTCTTCTAAGGTATCCGTTCTTTATTAATAACGCTTAGGGATATAAAGTTTCCTTATACTCCGCTATCTAGGAGTACTATATAATATTTATTATTAATTCGTACTATAATTTTCAAATATTTATATATCGAGCTATTTATCGTATAGAGGGACTTTATCGTAAGTCCTAATCGCTTATTATCCCTTATAAGCGATCCTTACCTTTTAGGTTCTATTATTCTTACTATACTCTAAGGGCTATAATCTATACTAAGTTCTTAGCTTATTATATTCCGTATTATATATATATTATAGCTTATCGCTATAAGCGCGCTTAGTTTTCTTCTTTCGTATAAGGAGTCTATACTCCGGGCTAACTATCTTTAAGGTTATAATAGGTATACGCTTTATCCGTTAGGTATTCTATATAATCGGCGCGCTTATAGAAGCTATAATATATAAGTTCTATATATACGGGCTTTACGAGCTTTTCCCTTTATTTCTATTCGTATATTCTATATTAATCGAGCGCTTTTTCTTATACGTAAAGTACGTACTAGGGTATCGTATATTAATACTATTTTGCTTATCGTATAATATATCCGTAAGGGGTATTATATATAAGGCTAATATTAGCGTAGTTTCCCCTTATTCTAAATACTTTATAATAATCGCTATTATTATTATCGTAGGCGATAATACTATACCCTATCTTATATATAGGGAATTATTCGTTAGTTACCTTATATTTAAAGTATTATCTATAATTATATATAATATAGGCAAACTATATAATCTAATAATACTTTTCGTAGAGGTAATTAATTCGTATATCTTCCTATATAAGGGGGGTTTCGTTTTAATAAGATATTATTCGGAATAATTCTCTAAATATAATACTGTAGATAAGATAGTATATATCTCCTTTATCGATATCTTTATCCGTAGAGCTTTCTAATTCTAAGCTCGTTTCTTCGTTAATAGTTTAGATACTAATACTCTAACCGATACTAAGTATTTCCTATTATTCTATAATTTCCGTAATATTACTTTATAAGATATCCGTTAGGAGAGGTATTCTTTAGGTAACTATAATTTATCGTTCCTTATAAGGTTTCTAAGGGAACTATCCTAAGCCTTACTTTACCGAGAGGTATATTATATAATTATCCTTATAATAGAAGGTCTAGTTAAGGAGTTTATAATCGGAGTTATCCGATACTTACTCTAAAAGCTAGTTTTAGCTAGGAGTAGAGTTTATAGTCTTATATATTATAATATTAGCTTATCGTCCTTCGGGGACTTTCTTAAATTCTCTAGGGTTTTTAGGTTATCGGTATTCTTATACGAAATAGCCTATCTTACTATAATTAAAGTATTCCTTACTTATAGGTTTATATTAAGCTATATTAAGCTCTATAAGTCCTATATATATAATACCGCTAACTACTATACCTTATTACTAGAAGTTATAGTTAGTTATCTATTAAATCCGCCGTCCTATATTAGTATAATTCCTCTATATAATATAACTTCCTCCTTTCTTACTTTTCTCTATATATCTTTTATAAAAACGGTTATCGATACGGATAATATTATTACTAAATATTGTAAAATCTTTAAGCTAATCCTACTTAGAGATTTCGTCCTTAACCTTATCCTTAAATCCTCTATAATAGTATTCTATAAGGTTTTTATCTTCCTAAGGGAGGTATATTAAGAGTTACTTAAAGCGGATTATATAAGCGGAAATAGACTTATTCTGCTTAAGTTTTATAAGTTATTATACTATAATCCGTTCTTCGTTAGGATCGCCGAATATTTCCTTAAGGGTATATTCGAATCCTATAAATAAATCGAATATATTCTTAGTAATCGTCTTATATTAATCGAGGTTACTTAGGTATTTAATATAATTATAAAGTAAGGGTTCGTACTAGATAAATATATCCTTTTTAAGGCGTATACCGGCTAGGATAACTTTATCGGGTTTAGTAGTAAACTATATTACGTTATATAGGAAGTATACCTTATAATATATAAGGAATCCTTAAAGTATCTTCTAGTTACTATCGTATATAATAGGTTTATCTATCTTATAACCGTTACCGGTATTTTAAATAATAGGCGCTAGGGGCGTAATAGCTATAGTTAAGTATTATTCGAGTTATTAAGCCTATCTATAGATAGTACGATTTTATTACTCCTAGTTCTACCGGAGTATAACGAGTTATTAGGTAAGTTCGATTAATTAGTATATTATATCTTCCTAAGTTATAACCTAGCGACGTCCTTCTCCTAAGGTAAACGGGGTAGGAGTTTAAGGAGCTATTATTATACTTAATATTACCTAAGAGGTATATATAGACTATCCTAAATAAGAGTTATAAAAATATAATAATCCTTACCTAAATCCCTAATTCTAGAAGTACCTATAAGTTATATATTAGTAGGAGGGGGAAATATACCTTTAAGTCTTCGTACGTTTATCGAGTAATATTAAGTATTATAAGAGAATAAGAGGGATTACCCTATTATATAAGGTAATACTTAGATTTATAACTAAAGACTATAAGGAAACTATCTAACGTTAAGCCGTAAACTCCTATCCTTATATCCTTCTATTATTTCCTATCTATAGTAAGTATAGATCCTTAGATTACCTGGAGCGATAGGAGCGTCGGCTTATTTAGATTATTTAGATTATTTTCGCTCTAATTATCTTAGTTATTAAGGTAATCTAACCCTAACCCTAATTATACCGTTCTATGTTCTTATATAAGAGATCCCCATCGGTCCGTTAAGGTCCCGACTTGCTGGCATATGGTTGCGCTGGCCTATTCCTGTGACCTGCATAACCGTAGGTTATAATAAGAGGGATTACCCTATTATATAAAATAATACTTAGATTTACAACTAAAGATTATAAGGAAACTATCTAATATTAAGCCGTAAACTCCTGTCCTTATATCCTTCTGTTATTAACTGCTATTCCCTGAATAATACCTTAGACCGACGATATTGCTCGTCGATTATTACGGTCTAAGTCGATGGAGTCGCAGTGCGGTCCTTGCGGTCCACCCTTATCCTGCATAACCCTAACCCTGGTTGTGTCATCTAGTATGACTTTATTATATAAGAGATCCCCATCGGTCCGTTAAGGTTCCGATTTGCTGGCATATGGTTGCGCTGGCCTGTTCCTGTGACCTGTATGACCGTGGGTCATAACAAGATCCCGCTATTGGATTTGGCATTGTTTTGTTGGCAACCTGTTAAGGTAGGTCGAGCATGCCCAGGGGCATTGCCCAGAAAGGTCGATGGCCACGTCAACGATGGCGGATATTCTACGGAAATATTGATGAACGTGGCCACAGATGCAGAAATCAAACACTGATATCCGGCCGGTGTAGTATTATATGCAGTGATATGGAGAACGAAGTTTCTTGTGGAGAACAACTACTCCTTCACCACTCGCAGTGCAGCTGAGCGAAGATCCACAGGACCACTCTCCAACGCCTTTCTTCGGAGACTGCAGAATCTCGATCTGTGGGACAAGTACTTGAGCCACGAAAGCCCACCTTGAAACTCTACAGAAAAAGAGGCCCGAGGTCTTGGATGTTATATCGGTAAGTTACTGGAAGCAAAACAAGTCATGGACAGTCCGACACACCTGGAGCGCATCGGCCCAAAAGGGTGGTTGCGTTATGTCTTCCCCTTCCAGCTCGACGAAGCATACGACATCGACAAGATATCGAGGATTCTGAAAGATGGCTTCAAAGCAGCAAAACAACGGCTTCCAGCTATGGGCTGTGAGGCTGTGCCAGCGCAAGAATATTCACGTGCGTATACGTCAGAGTAACCTATTCTTCTTGGTGCCCTATACCTGATAACAGCATGTATTAGACTGCCCGCTGACGGGTAATCATCAGAGAACGGTGTGCTCAAGCTTGAGCAGATCCCCCAAGGGGATATCGAAACAATCAAGATCAATGACTTGCGCGCAGATGGGGCATTCCCTATGACCTTTGCAGAGCTCAAAGCACAGCGATTTCCCGTATCGGCCTTCAAGGCCACCCAAATTTGTCCCGGTCCTGTTTGGCCGACTGCAGGCGATAGGCTTCCGTTATCGCAAGTTCAACTGAATTTTATCCAAGGCGGCCTCATCATGGGATGGAATCTTTTCCATCAGTTTGGTGACAGCGTGACATATTATACTTGGAGCAAAGTATGGGCAGAAGAGTGCCAAAGAGCCCAGGGTGAAGAAATTCTAAACCCTTTCCATTTCCCAGAGGATATCTTTGCTCATCGGTCACAACTTAAGAAGCCTTCTGGGCGTAATACCGGACGGATTGAGGACCACCCTGAGTACCTTATCCTGCCTTGTAAGACGCAATTATTCTTCATTTACTTTGCTTGCTCCAGGATTTGGGACTAACTAAGCCTGTAAAGTTACACCTCAAGGTGCTCCGCCTAAAATGTTGTCCAATACGCACCGTGGCCAAGTCTTCTACTTCTCCCCTAAGGCTCTTGCAGCATTGAAGGCCGAGGCATCACCTAGCAACGCGTCGGATCCGCAATTGAGTGGCATTGATTTCATCTCTACTAATGACGCACTCTCAGCACTCCTTTGGTGCACGGTCATGGCAGCCCAGAATCCTATAGAGTCACTCGAAGATGCGGACCCTATCTCGGCTTTCGCGATAGCTATCGACGGACGGTTGAGAACAAATCCACCAGTCCACCCGCAAACTCAAGGTTGTTTCCTCGAATTTGTAGGAATCGAAATGCCGATTCGAAAGATACACTCGAGCAATCTGGCAGATATTGCTTTGAGAATCCGAGCGTCCGTGGCGAGAGCAGATAAGGACTGGTCTGATGACATTGTTACCCTCGTCGATGATCTACAAGATGTCGATCGAATCATCCCTAAGGCGTTTACGGATGTGCCAGGGTACAACTGTGTACAAACATCGGTAAGTACTCTTTGTTCGCAAGCCAAGCAAGGTGAATGATGCGTGCTGATTGAGTCTTAAGTGGGTGAAGTTTGAGATTTACGATGTCAACTGGGGAAGGGCTTTGGGAGAGAAGGTTCACGCCGTGAGGTCGCCAGACGTGGGCGTGATCAACGGTTGCCAAGTTGTACTTCCTCCGCCGCCAGAGGGTGGGCTCGAGGTAATCGTCGGGTTGGAAGAAAGTTCTTTAGATCGCCTCAGAAATAATACCCTGTGGAATAGGTTCGCTGAAGCGAGATAAACAGAAAGTCATTGAATGACACTAGAGGGATAGTTGCGGAACTTCGCTAATATCCACCTTTAGATACTTCATTCATTATCTTCTTGCTATACTATGAGAACGTCCAGTATGCCGGTTCGTCAAGATAGTGCCCGAACGCCCCAAAGAGCAGCATCCCCTGACCTCGGTGCATCAAACATGAGGCAGGGTGAAAGTTGTTTAATTACTAGAGAATATGTGTCAGAAATTATCCCTTGTTCTGCCGATTTGAGCTCACTCTAGGTACTTCGATCACATGCTTGCATACCCATAAGGATGTGGACCACGGTGGCAGAGACGAGTATGTTGCTGCTCAAGGTAGCCGATACCCGCACAAGTGGCACAGTCTCTCCAGGAGTCAATATCGCGGCCCAGTCCGTCGCAACTTTCGCATGGCGGCTCCTCCGGATCGGTGATTAAATTATGGCAAGCCGGGCAATTACGGCGGTAGCGTCCCCCATAGCCGGAACAAAGATTACAGGTGACTTGTATGACTTCGGTAATATACCCATCCTGGGTGAAACTCCCATGACAAACACGACAATGCGTCGCCGCCATGATTGGAGGAAAGCCACGACCTTTCCTCCCTCCATGACCGGATGAGCCTCCATATTCCGAGGAACCTCCAGTCCTCAATCCGGATGGCATGGTAGTAGGTTGCTATATTTGGATACTGCAGATATACGCTTTAGGTCGCTCTCTGACCAAGCTGTAAGAGAAAGAATAAGAGTCCCTAGTCTGGGCGAATGTTTGTTCCTGACAACCTAGCTTCTTGTTGATCCCTAGTCGTACTGTTCTTGGTGCTCTTGGTTCTGATACGGGGTTTCGGTATAGCTTGTGCTTCTACAGTTGGGAATCTCGTAGAAAATACCTTTCCTTATATGTAGCATTTCTTTCAGTGCGCGTGTCACTCCAAGCGGGCCATTACAAGATATTGTGAAAGTAAGAAGGTGATGATTCGAAAGACATAGAGGAGCTTATGACTACCAAAGCTAATTCAATAGGGACGATGATCATAACATATGGTTGCTAATCACTTTTATATGTGCGTTTGGAAATATCAACCTGCTACGGTGTAATAGCAAGTGAGAGATACCGCAGAGGGGATGTTGAAACTTATGTGTAGAGCTATCGTATCCATGATATTATCTTGCACAATTCATTGTGCTTTTGATATATAATTATAGAACGCAGATATACTAGCATGAGTAAATTGATTGATATTGGTCCTAGGCATCGCCTATCACTACGGAACCATTCGCAAAGCTCGTTTATATATTCAATTACATATGATCCCGCGGGGAAAGGATGTCAAATAAAGAACGCAAACTGTCTCCCCTGCAGAAGATAATATACCAGCACTTCCTCGAAACTCATCTTCCGTTGCACCACAGTCTTTGTAAATGTCCGATGTTACCTATTACTGGACCTATTATTCATAGGAAATCGGGTCATGATCTGGCGGCTTACCGTCCACCATAGAGTCTTGGTAGACACAGATATTCGAACTAGTGGCCTATATTTTTCAATCAAGTTAATCTAGGATCATAATACTGAATTCCATCCTCCGCTTTATATAAAATTATAATATATATATAACGATCCTTGCCTGAATCCCGGATTCTGGAAGTACCTATGAGTTGTATGTTAGCAGGTGGGGAAGTATTACCTTTAAGTCTTCGTACGTTATCGAGCAATATTAAGTATCACAAGTAATCAAGAGGGATTACCCTATTATATAAAATAATACTTAGATTCACAACTAAAGACTATAAGGAAAACTATCTAATAGCTAGGAAATCTATCGTCCTTATATCCTTCCGTTATTCTATTTATCAATACGTAGCCCATCTAAGCCCATTAATGCCTATAATTGCCTATTAACTGTCCGATAGGTAATAGTGATCTCTTATAGGCTTTACCCTAACCCTGATTATATTATCCGTATTCCTTATATAAGAGATCCCTATCGGTCCGTTAAGGTTCCGATTTGCTAGTATATAGTTACGCTGGCCTATTCCTATAACCTGTATATTTATAGGTTATAATATTATCTCCCTTCTATCGGTCTTTATCCCTAAAGACCTGTAGTATTTCCGTAAGTAGTCCTGCCTAATATTCTTACTTCGGATTATGCCTTCCTAATTCGTTATATCTTCTAGAATTATAAAATCGCGTACTACGAATTCGTCCTTATCTTTATCCCAGAAGCGTATTACTACTCTAAATCGTTTTATATATATCGAAACCCAAGGTTACGAAGTTATACCTTATTCGTTATACCTAGAGGAGGGGTTAGTATATAAGATAGTTAATAGTATAAAAAGTTATACGCAATATATTAAACGAAATCGTTCTTATAATACGTTACGAGTACTAGTATCCTCGTATAAGTGGTTTTTCTTAGTAGTTCTTGCTATACTAGTATTAACTCTTTCCTTAGTATCTAAGATTAACGACGAGTTAATACGTTTAGATAGTTATAAGTTAGAGGAAGAGGAGCGTCTGCTTAAGCGTTAGAGAGAACTTGCCGACGTATAAGCCCGTCTAATAGAGACTTTAGCTAGATTATCTCGTCTAAAGAAATAACGACGGTTTCTTTAGGAGAAGGGTATAAAGTTGGTAAACGCTAGTTTAGAAGAGGAGGAGCGTAAGCAGGTTATCGAGGCCGTTTAAACCGTGGCTACTAAGGAGGCCGTTCTATCTATATAGGATCCTTCGTTTAAAGGTACGGACTGGAATACGTTAGCGGCGCCTAACGCTACGATTAATTAGTCCGGATTCGACCTAGGAAGTCCGAGTATAGGTAGCTCTTAATAAGGGGTCTAGTTATTCCTATAGGTAGTTATTATAGTTAAAGATACGAGTAATCTTATAGCTTAATAGTTAGAGCTCCTAATTTCTTACTAGGAGGTCCGGGGTTCGATTCCCTATAGTGCCTTCTCTATCTAAGGCTATAATAACTTTTTATTTTCGTATTCTTTAATAAGATCTGGGTATATATTCTTTGGTAGTTCCTAAGTGTTTTCCGAATTATCGTAGTTTTTCTATTTAATAAGGTATTATTTTCCGTATCCGTATTTATATAAGTCGAGAATTTATTTAACTTCGTATTATACTTATTCTAGTTCGATAATATCTGTATTATACGAGAGTTCTACGTCTACTAGTGCTAGTTCTAGAAGTAAAATATAGAAGATTGGGTATAGACGTATATATAGGATTTCGAGTTCGTAGTTAACTGGGGAAATTTGTTATATAATTTTATAGGGTCCGAGTTTCTTATAGTCGAGTTTATCGCTAGGTCTAGTGGTTTTAATATTTTTATAGTTAAGGTAGACTTTATCTCCCTTCTATAAGATTAGTCCCTTAATCCTTTTCTAATTAGCGTATTTCGTTATTTATTCTTTAACGTCCTAAAGCATATATTAAG
The DNA here is from genome assembly GCA_011317545.1 of Coniella vitis. Classification (NCBI taxonomy): domain Eukaryota; kingdom Fungi; phylum Ascomycota; class Sordariomycetes; order Diaporthales; family Schizoparmaceae; genus Coniella; species Coniella vitis. Next base: position 4,658,926 of record WUJK01000002.1, read on the forward strand.
CATCTTCGTATAATTGCTTAATTCTTCTAGCGTATTAGTCTGCCGTTTCTACGTTTCCACCTAGTAGTATTTTATAGTATACCGTAGGGTTATATCCGTAGAGTAGGAAGAATAGTGATTTTCCTATATTCGTTGTATCTGCACTATTATAGGCGAATTGCGCGGTTAGTAAAAGTTCGACCTAATTATCTTATTCGTAGTTAATATAGTATCGTAGATATTATTCTATAATCTAGTTAGTACGTTCCGTTTATCCGTCTATCTAAGGATAAAATGCCGTAGATATACGTTATATCGTTCCGAGGTATTTAGTAAGTAAGATCCAGAATTTCGATACGAATTTTCTATCTCTATCTAATATAATTTCCTAAGGTATTCCGTAGTTAGCGATAATAATACGGAGGAATATATATACGAGTTCTTCTACGGTACTACTTTCTTTATATAGTAGGAAGTATATATACTTACTTAGTCTATAAACTACTACTAAGATACTATCGTATTATACCTAAGTTAAGGGTTCTCGTAAAAGGGATAGCTTAGTAATAAAGTCTAGACTAATAGAGGACTAGATAATCGTAGGTACTAATAGAGGTTATAGTAGTCCGTAAGGTTTATATTATTCTATCTTATTCCGTTTATATATATCGTAGTTATTAATAATATCCGTAACTCGTTTCTTAAGGTTTAGTGGGTTCTAATAGCGTTAGATCCTTTTATAGGTTACTCTAATTCCTTAGTATCTATATACTAGTACGCTATAGATACTTCTAATATAATCGTTTTATTCTAATATTATTATACTATCGAGGTTAGGTATTTTTCCTTCGATTTATAGTATTACGTTAAGTTCCTTAATAATAGATAGTATAATAAGGTTACCTTCCGAATCTTCCTTAAAGATTACTATAATATCTTAGTCTTTACTATTATTATCCTTATAGTCTAACCGTCTATTAAGAGCGTCTACTCGTTCGTTTTCCTTACCTTTACGGTAGATAATCTTAAAGTCGAATTCTAATAGAAATTCGTATTATCTAACTTATCGTTTATTACGCTGCTTTATCGAGGTAAATATCTAGAGATTCTTATAATCCGTATATATAAGAATTTATTATTTTACGCTAATAAGGTAGTATCGCTATTCCCTAAAGGCTTCTACTATTACTATAAGTTCCTAATCGGGCGTTCCGTAGTTAAGTTCTAGTCCGTTTAGTTTCTTACTAAAGTTACTAATTATCCGTAGTCGTCCTTTATTATCTCGTTATCCGAGTTATCTACCGAGTATATAGTCTAATATATCTATTTCGATCTCGAAAACTTTATCTTACTCTACTTCGATTAGGATTAGTTCTAATATAACTATATCCTTAATTATATTAAAGGCTTTCTATATCTATTCGTTCTAGTTAAAGGTAATATCCTTTTTCGTAAGTTCCGTAAGTAATATTATAATACTACTATAGTTCTTAATAAATTATCGGTAGAAGTTAATATAGCCTAAGAAGGCTCTAACGTCCTTAACGTTCTAAGGCGTAGGCTAGTCCCTAACTACCTATACTTTATTTTTCTATATTCGTATATACCCTAGTATAATAGTATATCTAAGGTAGTTAACTTCTTAAGTATTCCAGTTATATTTAGTAGGTTCTACTAAAATTTTATTATTTTAGAGGATTTATAGGATTATCGTAATATACTTCTAGTATTCTTCGAATATCTTCGAGTAAATAAGGATATCGTCTAGGTAAGCGATTATAAAATAGTCGAGGTATTCGTATAAGATAAAGTTTATTATTTCCTAGAATAATACGGGGGTATTAGTAAGTCCGAATAGTATAATAAGGTATTCGAAATATCCGTAGCGTATTCTAAACGCTATTTTCTATTCTTCTCCGGGTTTAATACGAATATATATATATCCTTCTTTAAGGTCGAGGGCTATAAACTATTAAGCTCCTTTAAGTCTATCTCTAAGTTCTTTAAAGAGAGGTAAGGGGTATCGATTCTTAATTATAATATCGTTAAGTTGCCGATAGTTAACGTATAGTTATAGTTTGCTGTTTTTCTTTAGTATAAATAGGATTAGATATCCTGCTAGTAAATATAAGGGTCTAATATAGCCTTTCTTAAGGTTTTCGTCGATATATTCTCTAAATACTTTAAGTTTATCCTTATCTAATCCGTAGATAGGAAAGAACTTTAGTTATTCTCCTTCTTTAAGTAGGATCTCGTAGTTATATAGGCCGTACTCTAGTAGGCCGTTATCGAATTTTCCTTAAAATAGTTTCGTAAACTTCCGATACTCTTCTAGTATACCGGAGAGGTTTCTAAACGTATCTTCGTCTTATATAGTTGCTATTATAAGGAGATATCGTTATACGTATTTAGTTTCTTCTTAAACTTACTGCGATAATATATCCTACTATTTATAGAATCCTATTATATTATATCCTAATCTACCGTATCCTTTCTTCTATTAGGTATTAACTATCGCTAGATCCTTCTCTATAAGCTATCGAGGTTTATTATATCCTAGGGTAGCTATCGTCCTAGCTTTTCTCGATTTAAAGGTATATATAAATTCGTTTAAGCCCTTATTATCTAGGTATTACTTAGTAACTAAATCCGATCCTACGCCTTTAATTATAACCGTTTCTCGGGTATCCGCTTTATCCTATAAAATATAGCTATTAGTCTAATCGATTCGAGGATTTTCCTTTCTTAACTATAGTATACCTAAAATCAGCTCGTATTATACAGTATCCGTAATATCGAAGTTTATTAGTATTATATATCCGTAGATTATAACTAATAATTAATTAGATTTTATATTAATAATACCTTAGCTGTAAGCGACTTCTATACCTTCTACGGTACTAAGTTTATAGGGTTCTATCTTCTTCTTCTAAGGTATCCGTTCTCTATTAATAACGCTTAGGGATATAAAGTTTCCTTACGCTCCGCTATCTAGGAATACTATATAATATTTATCGTTAATTCGTACTACGATTTTTAAATATTTATATATCGAGCTATCTATCGCGTAGAGGGACTTTGCTATAAGTCCTAATCGCTTATTATCCCTTATAAGCGATCCTTACCTTTTAGGTTCTATTATTCTTACTATACTCTAAGAGCTGCTATCTATATTAGGTTCTTAGCTTATTATATTCCGTATTATATATATACTACGGCCTATTACTATAAGCGCGCTTAATTTTCTTTTTCGGTATACGGAGTCTATACTCCGGGCTAATTATCCTTAAGGTTATAGTAGGTATACGCTTTATCCGTTAGGTATTCTATGTAATCGGCGCGCTTATAAAAGCTATAATACGTAGGTTCTACGTATACGGGCTTTACGAGCTTTTCCCTTTATTTCTATTCGTATATTCTATACTAATCGAGCGCTTTTTCTTATACGTAAGGTATATACTAGGGTATTATATATTAGTACTATTTTACTTATCGCGAGGTATATTTATAGGGGGTATTATATATAAGGCTAATACTAGCGTAGTTTCCCCTTATTCTAAATACTTTATAATAATCGCTATTATCGTTATCGTAGGCGATAATACTATACCCTATCTCGCGCATAGGGAACTATTCGTTAGTTACCTTATATTTAAAGTATTATCTATAATTATATATAATATAGGTAAACTATACGATCTAGTAGTATTTTTCGTAGAGGTAATTAATTCGCGCGTCTTCCTATATAAGGGGGGTTTTATCTTAATAGGTTATTATCCTAAATAATTCTCTAAATATAATACCGTAGATAAAGTAGTATATATCTCCTTTATCGGTATCTTCGTTTATAGAGCTTTCTAGTTCTAAGCTTATTTCTTCGTTAATAGTTTAGATACTAGTATTCTAACCGATACTAAGCGTTTCCTATTATTCCGTAATTTCCGTAATATTACTTTATAAAATATCCGTTAGGAGGGGTATCCTCTAGGTAATTATAATTTATCGTTCCTTATAAGGTTTCTAAGGGAACTATCCTAAGCCTTACTTTACCGAGAGGTATATTATATAATTATCCTTATAATAGAAGGTCTAGTTAAGGAGTCTATAATCGGAGTTATCCGATACTTACTCTAAAAGCTAGTTTTAGTTAGGAATAGAGTCCGTAGTCTTACGTATTATAATATTAGCTTATCGTCCTTCGGGGATTTTCTTAAATTCTCTAGGTTTCTTAGGTTATCGGTATTCTCGTATAAAATAGCCTATCCTACTATAGTTAAAGTATTCCCTATTTATAGGTTTACGCTAAGCTATATTAAGCTCTATAGGGCTTAAGTATATTATACCGCTAGTTACCGTACCTTATTACTAGAAGCTATAGTTAGTTATCTATTAAATCCGCTATCCTATATTAGTATAATTCCTCTATATAATATAGCTTCCTCCTTTCTTACTTTTCTCTATATATCTTTTATAGAAATAGTTATCGATACGGATAATATAGTTACTAAATATCGTAAAGTCTTTAGGCTAATCCTATTTAGAGATTTCGTCCTTAACCTTATCCTTAAATCCTCTATAATAATATTCTATAAGGTTCTTATCTTCCTAAGGGAGGCGTATTAAGAGTTACTTAAAGCGAACCGTATAGGCTAAAGTAGACTTATTCTATTTAAGTTCTATAAATTACTACGCTATAGTCCGTTCTTTATTAGGATCGCTAAATATTTCCTTAAGGATACGTTCGAATCCTGTAAATAAATCGAATATATTCTTAGTAGTCGTCTTACGTTAATCGAGGTTGCCTAGGTGTTTAATATAGTTACAAAGTAAGGGTTTATATTAGATAAGTATATCCTTTTCGAGTTATATACCGGCTAGGATAACTTTATCGGGTTCGGTAGTAAATTATACTACGTTATATAGGAAGTACGCCTTATAATAGGTAAGGAACCCTTAAAGCGTTTTCTAGTTACCGTTATATATAGCAGGTTTATCTATCTTATAGCCGTTATTATTATTTTAAATAATAGGCGCTAGGGGTATAGCGGCCGTAGGTTAATATTATTCGAGCTGCTAGGCCTATATACGGATAGTACGATTCTATTACTCCTAATTCTACTAGAGTATAGTAAGTTATTAGATAAGTTCGATTAATTAGCGTATTATATCTTCCTAAGTTATAACCTAATAACGTCCTTCTCCTAAGGTAAACGGGGTAGGAGTTTAAGGAGCTATTACTATACTTAATATTACCTAAGAGGTATATATAGACCGTCCTAAATAAGAATTATAAAAATATAATAATCCTTACCTAAATCCCGGATTCTAGAAGTACTTATAAGTTATATATTAATAGGCGGGGAAGTATTACCTTTAAGTCTTCGTATATTATCGAATAATATTAAGTATTATAAGTAATTAAGAGGGATTACCTTATTATATAAAATAATATTTAGATTTATAACTAAAGATTATAAGGAAAACTATCTAATAGCTAGGAAATCTATCGTCCTTATATCCTTCCGTTATTCTATATTAAATGCCCTATTTAACCCTAGATTATCTAGATTATCTCGTAATTCTAATAATCCGACTCTACTAGATTATCTAATAATCTTAATAATCTATTCTTAATTAGTTCGTATAACCCTAACCCTAACTATATTATCCTATATAACTTAGTTATATAAGAGATCCCTATCGGTTTATTAAGGTTCCGATTTGCTAGTATATAGTTGCGCTAGCCTATTCCTATAACCTATATAACCGTGGGTTATAATAACTAGTATATAGATACTAAGGAATTAGAGCAACCTATAGAAGGATCTAACGTTATTAGAATCTACTAAACCTTAAGAAACGAGTTATAAATATCGTTAATAACTACGATATATATAAATAGAATAAGATAGAACAATATAAACCTTACGGATTATTATAACCTTTATTAGTATCTACGATTATTTAATTATCTATTAGTTTAAACTTTATTACTAAGCTACCCCTTTTACGAGAACCCTTAACTTAGGTATAATACGATAGTATCTTAGTAGTAGTTTATAGACTAAGTAAGTATATATACTTCCTACTATATAAAGAAAGTAGTACTATAGAAGAACTCGTATATATATTCCTCCGTATTATTATCGCTAATTACAGAATACCTTAGGAAATTATATTAGATAGAGATAGAAAAGTTATATTAAAATTCTAGATCTTACTTACTAAATACCTCGGAACGATATAACGTATATTTATAGTATTTTATCCTTAAATAAACGGATAAATAAAATATACTAATTAGATTATAGAATAATATCTATAATATTATATTAATTATAAATAAGATAATTAGGTCGAACTTTTACTAATTATATAGTTCGCTTATAATAGTATAGATATAATAAGTATAGGAAAATTACTATTCTTCCTACTCTACGGATATAACCCTACGGTATACTACGAAATATTACTAGGTAGAAACGCGGAAACAGCAGACTAATACGCTAGAAGAATTAAGTAATTATATAAAGATATTCGATATATACTTTAAGACGTTAAAGAATAAATAACGAAATATACTAATTAGAAAAGGATTAAGGGATTAATCCTATAGAAAGGAGATAAAGTCTACCTTAACTATAAAAATATTAAAACTATTAAACCTAGCAATAAACTCGATTATAAAAAGCTCGGACCTTATAAAATTATATAATAGATTTTACTAGTTAATTATAAATTGGAAATCCTATATATATACTTATACCTAATCTTCTATATTTTACTCCTAGAACTAGTATTAATAGACGCAGAACTCTTATATAATATAGATATTATCGAACTAGAATAAGTATAATATAAAGCTAAATAGATTCTCGACTTATATAAACGCGGATACGGAAAATAGTATCTTATTAAATAGAAAGGATACGATAATTTAGAAAATATATAATAACCCCTAAAGAATATCTATTAAGATCTAATTAGAGAATACGAGAATTAGTAAGTAACTTAATAACGGATAAAAATAAGAAACTTACTAACGATTAGATAAGCCCCCTTTATTAAAAGCGCTAGCTAGATCTAGCGACCTATTAAACTCTACGATCCTAAGTTATAAACTAGAAGCCCTAATACCCCGTAAATTACTAATAAGAAAATTAGATAAAGATAACGGAGAAATCCTAAATTAATTAAAATCCTCTAATACGGTAATTATAAAACCCTTAGGTAATAGACCTTCGGGAACGGCTAACTCCGTAGAACGCCTTATAGCCTTAAGAGCTAAACGCCCCTTCTCTAACTCCTCCGCTTTAATATAATCTAACTCCTTAATCGTATCTAAACCGCGATAAATAATATACGCTATCTTATTAACTTATATATAATACTCCTTATATAACCGGCGTACTTTCGTAATAGCCTATTTAAGCTCCTTTTTAATAATATTAAGGGCTGCTTTAGCTAACGAATATTAATAAGTAATCTTTTATATCTATATAAGAGTTAAGCCCTATATATTATAGTTTACCCGCTTATAGCGAATATATTCCGAATAGCGAGAAGAATCCTCTTCGGAGGCTAAATAAGGAATTTAATAGGATTAATAAGAGGAATAGGAGGGTCTTTTAGAATAATAATCTAGTATAGATTACTAAAGAGAAGAAGTTTATTCGGTCTTCTTATAATAAACTTTATTAATTCTCGACGATATAATAAATTAGGAAAGTATAATCCGGAGTAAGAATATTAAGCAGGATTATTTACGGAATACTATAAGTCTTTAGGGATAAAGACCGATAAAAAGGAGATAATATTATAATCTATAAACAAGTAGGTTATAGGAATAGGTAGCGTAACTATATATTAGTAAATCGGAACCTTAACGGACCGATAAGGATCTCTTATATAATAAAGTTATATTAGATAATATAACTAGGGTTAGGGTTATATAAGATAAGGATAGACCGTAAGGACCGTACTATAACTCTATCGACTTAGACCGTAATAGTCGATAAGCGACTTCGTCGGTCTAAGGTATTATTTAGGGAATAGCAGTTAATAATAGAAAGATATAAGGATAGGAGTTTATAGCTTAATATTAGATAGTTTCCTTATAATCTTTAGTTATAAATCTAAGTATTATTTTATATAATAGGGTAATCCCTCTTAATTACTTATAATACTTAATATTACTCGATAATATACGAAGATTTAAAGGTAATACTTCCCCGCCTACTAATATATAACTTATAGGTACTTCCAGAATCAGGGATTCAGGCGAGGATTATTATATTATAGCTTATTATTAAATAGTTTCCTTATAATCTTTAGTTATAAATCTAAGTATTATTTTATATAATAGGGTAATCCCTTTTAATTACTTATAATACTTAATATTACTCGATAATATATAAAGACTTAAAGATAAACTTCCCTACCTACTAATATATAACTTATAGGTACTTCTAGAATCAGGGATTTAGGCAAGGATTATTATAATAAACTCGATTATAAGAAACTCGGACCTTTCCAAATTAAGAATAAAATCTCGGACCTTAACTATAAACTTAAGCTATTATTAATAATACGTATATACCTAGTTTTTTATATATTACTCCTCGAACTAATACTAAAGGATATACCTATAGAAAGATTATAAGAATTCGAAGAATAAGAATTAGAATATAAAATTAAAAATATTATTAACGAAAAGCTAATCTAATAGTTAATATTAGTTAAATAGAAAGGCTATTTAAATAGCGAAAATACTTAGGAACCTATTAATAACCTATAAAATTATTAATATATAATTAAGAAATAGAGAAAATTATACCTAGCGATTATTAATAGATTATTAAGATTATATATATACCGAAAACTAGGATTAAAATTATAAACTATTAGGCCTATTACCTAAAGCGCTAATAAAGGTCTCTATATTACCTTTAATACTAATACTAAAGTCTATAGCTAATTAATTAACCCTATTAAACTCCCGTATTAGCGAATTAAGAACTAACTTAAGTAAAGGACTTATAGGTACTAAAACTATAGCCTTACGCTTAGCCTCTTTATATTTAATACGATCTAATTCCTTTATAGAATCTAATCTATAATAGATCGCCCGCGTTATCCTTTTATACTATATTTTCTTTTAATAACGGACCTAATTAATTTTCGTATCTAATACCTAATAAGCTTCCTCTAGCCCCTCTACCTTATCCTCTAGCTTTTAATAATAACGAGAAATAGAACGAATATCGGAAGGCGAAGGACTAAGTATATCGTAATAAGCTATCCCTAGATATATATACTTAGTATAGCGATTAGAATATTCCCCGGATACCTAATAAGATTTTAGGCTATACTCCTTATAATTAGAATAGGAAGGTATTTCTATATAATATTCTAGAATAGATTAAGGAAGAAGGTTACGCTTAAGAGTTTTAGAGCTAATAACTAAAGAAAACTTTCGAGAATAACTTTTATTAATTCTTAATAATATAACGAATTAGGAAAGTATAATCCGAAGTAAGAATATTAGGTAGGATTATTTATAGAAATAATTATAATCTTTAGGGATAAAGACCGATAGAAGGGAGATAATATTATAACCTAGGGTTATATAGGTTATAGGAATAGGCTAGTATAATTATATACTAGTAAGTCGGAACCTTAACGGGCCGATAAAGGACGATTATTTAATTAGGACCTACTCTTTATAAGGAACTCCTAATAAAAAGCGGCAATAGGATTAAATAATCCTAGAAGGATAAAGAACTAATAGGGATAGATATATTAGATCGGAAATATATCTAATCGACCTACGGATATATTAGATTAATAATATATTTAAGTAATCTAAGGTTAAATAGAATATTTAATATAGAATAATAGAAGGATATAAGGACGATGGATTTCCTAGCTATTAGATAGCTTTCCTTATAATCTTTAGTTATAAATCTAAGTATTATTTTATATAATAGGGTAATCCCTCTTAATTATTTATAATACTTAATATTGCTCGATAATATACGAAGACTTAAAGGTAATACTTCCCTACCTACTAATATATACTTTATAGATACTTTACGAATCCGGGATTCAGGTAAGGATCATTATATACTTTATATAGGTTTTTAAGGACACCTTTAGAAACCCCGACGAATAACGAACTATATAATAATAACTTATAGTATTAAAATAAACTAAATCCGTATTAAAGTATATAGCTAACTTTCGATATATTACTAACTATCTCGGATAAGATAATAAACCCCTTATATTATAATATTATATAGGACTTAAGGATAATATTAAGGACGAATTTAATAAAGTCGATAGATTAGACGAATTCTATAAGTATATAGATATCATAGTTAAGATCGATTACCGATTATTTAAATAATAGTAAGAAAAATATTAGAAAGATAGAAGTAATAATACTTAACGATTACGCCCTAATATAGGAGGATAAAACTAATATAATAATAATAATCGATACTAATAACCTAAGACTACCGCTTATAGTAGAACTACCTACTCTAGATTTATAAAGCTCGATATAGCTTAGTATAAATTTATAAGTAAGGAATACTTTAATTACGGTAAGAAAGGCTACTTTATATAGGAATATAGATAACCTAAGAAAACTAGAGAATTTAAGAAAGTTCTAGAAGGACGATAGGTTAATATTATAATATACGAAATCTAGAATTCTACTCCTAGCTAAAACTAGCTTCTAGAGAAAGTATCGGATAAACCCGATTATAAATTCCTTAATTAGATATTCTATTATAAGGATAATTATATAATATACCTTTCGGTAAAATAAGGCTTAAGATAATTTCTATAGAAACCTTATAAAGAACGATAATTAGGAATTAGAAATAAGGACCTAATTACTATAATTCTATACCCTTAGCAAGGTATAGTTATCGACGAGTAATAAGAAGTACTACCTATATAATAACCCTTTACTTTAGGATAAATAGGTATAGTAAACGAAATCAACCGCTATAAATATAGTTTTAACTTAGTTTAACCGGAAATTAAGACCTTTATAACCGAATATATATAATAACTTAAGTAATTTACCGTTAAAGCTATATTAATAATAGATTCGGGAGACGATATCTCCGAAGTTACGGAATAATAGGAAAACCTTAGTATTCCCTAGGATATTAGTATATAAACTATTAATAAAGAAATAAGTTTAGAATTAGGAAGCTTTATAAACGAAGACCTCGATAAAGGAAATATATACTTCCTTATTTATAGAATCTTACTTAAAGAATTATTTAGAATAATAACTTATTAAGACGAGAACCTACTCCCCGATAGAGATATATAGCTTAGCTATCTTTATAAAGAATATTATAAAATCGTATAGTTCTCCTATATTACGTATAATTATAGATAATATTTTAAATATAAGGTAATTAAAGAATAGTTCCCTATATATAAATTAGGATAATATATCGTTATATATAATAATAATAATAGCGAGTATTAGATAATATTTAAACGAAAAGGTAATTATACCTATATCGGTTTAATATACGAATATCTATAGGGATATACTATATAATAGCTATAATAGTATAAGTATATAACGCCTTAATACGCACTATACGCGCGAGAGAAAGCGCTCGATAAGTATAGAATATATAAGAAGAACTAGCGATAAAGGCTTATTATATTAAAGTATATAAAACCTATATACTTTAGCTTTTATAAATAGGCAGATTATAAAGAATATATATATAATAAAGTACTTACCTTCTAACGAATTAAGGATACTTAGAAGAAGGATAAATACCGTATACCGAAGAAGAAAATCTAGAACGCTTATATCAATAGGCTATAATATATATATATTATAGAACATAGTAAGCTAAAGATTTAGTACGAATAATAGCCTTTAGAATATAGTAAGAGTAATAGAACCTAAAAGGTAAAGATCGCTTATAAGGGATAATATACGATTAGGACTTATAATAAAGTCCCTCTATATAATATAAGAATCGATATATAAATATTTAAAAATCGTAGTACGAATTAATAATAAATACTATATAATACTCCTAAATAGCGGAGTATAAAGTAATTTTATATCCTTAAGCGTAATTAATAGAGAATAGATACCTTAAAAGAAGAATATAGAACCCTATAAACTTAGTATTATAAAAGCTATAAAAGTTGCTTATAGCTAGAGTATTATTAATATAGAATCTAATTAGTTATTAATTATAATTTATAAATATATAATATTAATAAACTTCGATATTACGGATATTATATAATATAAACTAATTTTAGGTATATTATAATTAAGAAAGGAAAATCCTCGAATCGATTAAACTAATAGCTATATTTTATAGGATAAAGCGGATACTTAGGGAATAATTATAATTAACGGTATAAGGTCGGATTTAGTTATTAAGTAATACCTAGATAATAGGGGCTTAAATAAATTTATATATACCTTTAAATCGAGAAGAGCTATAATAATAGCTATTAAAGGATACGATATACCTCGATAGCTTATAGAGAAGGATTTAGCTATAATTAATACCTAGGAAAGCAAGGGGTATAATAGATTAGGATACGATATAATAGGATTTTATCGATATTAGGATCTATTATTATAGTAGATTTAAGAAGGAATAAAGAATATATAACGATATCTCCTTATAATAATACCTATATAAGACGAAGATACGTTTAAAAACCTCTCCGGTAGATTAGAAGAATATCGGAAGTTTATATAACTATTTTAAGGAAAATTCGAAAGTAGGCTACCGGAATATAGCCTATATAATTATAAAATCCTATTTAAGGAAGGAGAATAACTAAAGTTCTTTCCTATCTACGGATTAGATAAGGATAAACTTAAAATATTTAAGGAGTATATCGACGAAAATCCCTAAAAAGGTTATATTAAAGCTTTATATTTACTCGTAGGATACTTAATCCTATTTATACTAAAGAAGAATAGTAAATTATAACTATATATTAACTATTAATAGCTTAACGATATTATTATTAAGAATCGATATTTATTATCTCTTTTTAAGGAACTTAGAGATAAATTTAGAGGAGCTTAATAGTTTATAGCCCTTAACCTTAAAGAAGGATATTACTATATCCGTATTAAAGAAGATAATATATAGAAAATAGTATTTAGGATATATTACGGTTACTATAAATATACTATAATACTATTCGGACTTACTAACGTACCTATATCTTTCTAGGAAATAATTAACTATATTCTACGCTAATATCTCGATATCTACGTTATCGTATATTTCGACGATATTTTAATCTACTCTAAGACCTTAGAAGAATATACGAAGTATATTATAATAATCCTATAGATTTTCTAAGATAATAAGATTTGAATAGAACCTATTAAATATAATTAGAATATATAAGAAGTTAACTACCTCGGGTATATTATTATACTAGGATATATACGAATATAGAAAGATAAAGTATAAATAGTTAGGAATTAGCCTATACCTTAGAATATTAAGGATATTAAAGCCTTCTTAAGCTATATTAATTTCTATCGATAATTATTAAGAATTATAATAGTATTATAATACTATTTAGATAACTTATAAAGAAAGATATTACCTTTAATTAGGATATATAAGCTTAGAATACTTTTAATATAATTAAAGATATAATTACGTTAGAATTAATCTTAATCGAAGTAGATTAAAATAAAGTTTTCGAGATCGAGATAGATATATTAGATTATATACTAGGTAGATAACTTAAATAATAAAACGATTAAGGATAAATATAAATAATTAGTAATTTTAGTAAGAAACTAAATAGATTAGAACTTAATTATAAAACGCCCGATTAAGAACTTATAATAATAATAGAAGCCTTTAGGGAATAGTAATACTACCTTATTAGCGTAAAATAATAAATTCTTATATATATAGATTATAAGAATCTTTAGGTATTTACCTTAATAAAATAGCTTAATAAATAATAGGTTAGATAATACGAATTCTTATTAAAATTCGACTTTAAGATTATCTATTATTAAGCTAAGGAAAATAAATAAGTAAACGGTCTTAGTAAATAGTTAGATAATAATAATAATAATAATAATAAAGACTAAAATATTATAATAATCTTCAAGTAAGATTCGGAAGGTAACTTTATTATACTATTTATAACTAAGGAGCTTAATATAATATTATATATCGCAGGGGAAAACCTTAACTTCGATAATATAATAATATCGGAATAAGACGATTATATTAGGAATATCTATAATACCCTAGTATATAGATACTAAGGAATTAGAGCTACTTATAAAAGGATTTAACGATATTAGAATCCCCCGAATCTTAAGAAACGAGTTATAAATATCGTTAATAATTATAATATATATAAACGAAATAAAGTAGAATAATATAAACTATACGGACTATTATAACCCCTATTAATACCTACGATTATTTAGTTATCTATTAGTTTAAACTTTATTACTAAGCTACCTCCCTTATAAGAACCCTTAACTTAGGTATAATACGATAATATCTTAATAATAGTTTATAGACTAAATAGGTATATATACTTATACCTTATAAGGAGAGTAATATTATAGAAGAACTCGTATATACGTTTCTATAAATTATTATCGCTAATTACGGAATACCCTAAGAAATTATATTAGATAGAGATAAAAGATTTATATTAAAATTCTAGATCTTACTTATTAAATACTTTAGAACGATATAGCGTATATCTATAGTATTTTATCCGTAAACGGACGGATAAATAGAATATACTAACTAAATTATTAAATAATATCTATAATACTATATTAACTATAAATAAGATAATTAGGTTAAACTCTTACCTATAGTATAGTTTGCTTATAATAATATAGATATAACAAGTATAAGAAAATTACTATTCTTCCTACTTTATAGATATAACCCTACGGTATATTATAAAATAATACTAGGTAGAAATATAGAAATAGCGGACTAATACGCTAAGAGAATTAAGAAATCTTGCGAAGATACTCGATATATACTTTAGAATATTAAAGAATAAATAACGAAATACGCTAATTAGAAAAGGATTAAGGGATTAATCTTATAGAAGGGAGATAAAGTCTATTATAATGATCCTTGCCTGAATCCCTGATTCTGGAAGTACCTATAAGTTATATATTAGTAGGTAGGGAAGTATTACCTTTAAGTCTTCGTATATTATCGAGCAATATTAAGTATTATAAGTAATTAAGAGGGATTACCCTATTATATAAAATAATACTTAGATTTATAACTAAAGACTATAAGGAAACTATCTAATATTAAACCGTAAACTCCTATCCTTATATCCTTCTATTGTCTTAGTAAGTCGATATAGTCGATATCGATCCTATCGATTTATAGTATACTAATCGATATAGTCGATATCGATTCTATCGATCGTATAACTATTAGGACCCTAACCCTGATTATATTATCGTACGTATCTAGGTATCTTTATATAAGAGATCCCTATCGGTCCGTTAAGGTTCCGATTTACTAGTATATAGTTGCGCTGGCCTGTTCCTGTGACCTGTATATTCATGGGTTATAACATCTATCTTAACCGTAAAAATATTAAAACTATTAAACCTAGCGATAAACTTAATTATAAGAAACTTAAACCTTATAAAATTATACGATAAACTTTACTAATTAACTATAAACTTAAAATCCTATATAATAGTCTATACCTAGTTTTCCATATCTTACTACTAGAACTAGTACTAATAGCCGTAGAGCTCTTATATAATATAAATATTATTAAACTAGAATAAGCCTAATATAAAGTTAAATAAATCCTTAATTTATATAAATATAAATACGGAAAATAGTATCTTATTAAATAGAAAGGATATAATAATTTAGAGAATATATAAGAACCCCTAAAAAACGTTTACTAAGATCTAATTAGAAAATATAAAAATTAGTAAATAACTTAATAACTAATAAAAATAAGAAACTTATTAACGATTAAATAAGCCTTCGTTATTAGAAGCGCTAGCTAGATCTAACGATTTACTAAAATCTATAATCGATTAATCTATAGCGTTAAATTCGTATATTAGCGAATTAGGAAACGCTTTAGGTAAAGGACCCGCTAATACTAAAGCCGCCGCCTCCTTCTTAGCCTCCTTATACTCTATATAATCTAATTCCTCTATAGAATCTAAGCTATAACGAATAATATATATTATCCTTTTATACTATACCTTGTTTTATCTTTAGACCCGATTAATCTTAGTATCTAAGGTATAGTAAGCTTCCTCGAGTTCTTCTATCTTATCCTCTAACTTTTAATAATACTAGGGAATCGACCGGATATTAGAAGACGAAGAACTTAATACGTTATAACGAGATATCCCTAAATATATATACTCTATATAGCGATTAGAGTAATTAATAGATACCTAATAGGACTTTAAAACCGTATTCCTTATAATTAGAATAAGAAGGTATCTCTATATAATATTCTAAAATAGATTAAAGAAGAAGGTTACGCTTTATAGTTTTATAAGTAATAACCGAAGAAGGCTTTTAAGAACGACTTTTCGTAATTCTAAATAATATAACGAATTAAGAAGGTATAATCCGAAGTAAGAATATTAGGCAGAACTATTTATAGAAATACTATAGATCTTTAGAGATAAAGATCGATAGAAGGGAGATAATATTATAACCTATAAACGTATAGGTTATAAGTATGAACGGGCATCGAGAGAGCGTTCGTAGTTTCGATCTTAATTTCTATTATTAACTAACTTAAGGAGAGAAGTAAGGGTAGTATCTATATAGCGGCGTAAGAGCTGCTCTTAAATAGCTCTTACGTTTAAAATCCACCCGTAGATAGAGTTTTCTATAGGTCTACCGTTAATACGGGTCCTATTACAGATAGTCTTTTATACGGCTTATAAGCTACTCGGAAGATACTCTTATTTAGCGCTTATATAATACTAATCTCTAGACGAGAAGGGAATATACTAACTAAGGCTTTATACCTTAGTATACCGAAGCCGTATATTTACCCGTAGGCTTATAATATTACTCCCCCGCTTAAGCCGAACGCCGTCCTATAGAGCCGTATATAGTATAATAGCTACCTAAAAAGTATAATAACGTAACGCCGCTACGCCCGCCTACCCTATTAAAGGAGCCTTATCCTTATACCTAACGAGTATAAAAGGAGTTTTATATCCGCGGAGCTTCCTTTAACCTAGTTCTCGGCGAGTTTATAAGTTCTACCGCCTATTATTTATTAATAGAATAATAGTAATACCCTTAACTTAATAAGCGGTTATAAATATAATATCTTTACTCTTAGAGCTTCGAAAAAGTATAAATACCCCTTTAACCCTTATTCTAGCGGTTATTCCTTACTTTTAATTAAACTAGAGCCCTTACGAGTTATATAAAACTAACCCTTATAATAATAAAGTAAGTATCGCGCTTTCCCTATCCGTCCTCTATTTATACTTAGCTCTATTAATAATATAAACGTTACTACTCGCTCTAAGTAAGCTAACGTAGCTTTTACCGCTATACTTACTACCGCCGCCCCTACTATTACTATAAGCTCTATAGCTACTCTTATAATAGTAATACCTATAGCTATAGCTATAGCTATTCCTATCGTACCTACTACTATTCCTATTATTACCGTCCTCGCCCCTATTATTACCTAGCTTAATAAAGCCGTTAATAAGCTTATTTAAAGTATTATTATTATTAACCCGTAGCTTTAACCTTATATTACCCTCCCCGAGGGTATTAGGGATAAGTAATACCTATCTTATATTATAAGGGCTTTTAAAAAACCCCTCTCCCTTTACCTTTATAATATTAGTAAATAGCGCTTCCCCTATTTCTTTATAGCTTACTAATTATTATAGCCGGCGCCTATTATTTCCCCTATAGGATAAATAAGAAGGGTAAGAACTCTAGTTACTCTTATACCCCCCTTTATTAAACCGACTAAATATATACTATTATTATTACTATAGTTAACTATTCCCTTACTTATAATACTTCCAACCCTAGTATATACCGCTCCTTCCCTATTTATACCTTCTTATACTTATATACTTTAAATATTCTCCGCCCCTAGGCCCTTACCGCTCTTATTATATATTATACCTATAACTATTTACTTAAGTTAGGTAAGATTTAGGCTAGCTATAATAAGGTCCGGTTATTAAATAATAAATATACCTATAGCGTATATATCTATTACTCCTTCCCTATTTATATCCTATTAACTTTATATTAGTATTATAGCTATAAGCTTATATATTATTAAGCGGTAATATTAGAGGATATTACTAACCTATTAGTAAAGCTTATAAAGGGGGGTAGTAAGGGTAAGGGCTTAGTTAATACTAAAGCAAAGTATAGCGTTAATAATAACCCTTATTCTAATAAAACTAAGGAGAGTAATTCTAATAGTTAGGAGGAGGTAAGCGAGGATAAGTAAATAGCTATATTAATATATATTTTATATATAGTTTTCTTTTTATCTATAATACTTAATTTCCCCGCTCTTCTTTTTTATAACTTTAGGCTATTATAATTTATAATACTATTATAATATTACTTAAACTCCGTAAGAGTAACTATATCTTTAAATTCGGATAATAGCTATTAGTCTAATTAATCCTATCCGACCTATTTAATTAGGACTTTATATTATAATATTTCGTCCGTTTTCGTATAGCCTCTATATAGCTTATTATATACTCTAATAATACCTTCTACCTAGGATTTAGGTTCCTTTCCCTCTTTAACTATAATAGGGTTAGTCCGGTATTCTCTTTATACCTATAACGGGAGCGGGTTTTATATAGCTCGAATTAAGAGATCTATATAGAAATAAGGGTAAATACCCGGCGGGATATCTAATTCTATTATATAAGGGCTAACGATATATATTATAATATACTTCTTATATAGCTAGGCTAACTTCTTTAAAGGGCGGTCGGTAATAATATTTTATAAGGAGAGCTAAACCTTATCGCCCTTAATAAGCCGTTCTATAACTATTTATAATTTATTTATAGATTCTTCTATTCGTTACTATATAACTATTATTATAGCTTAAGCGAAAATAATTATATCTTTAGGCTATTAAACGAAGTTCTCGGCTTAAACTCTAGGCGTTTATACTAATAATATATTACGCTCTACTTATTCGATTAGATTTATATAATAGCTATATAGGATAAAAAGTAAGCTAAGGCTAATTATATTAATATTCCTATTATTAATAGCTAGTTAAGCGCTAGGTAAGAATATCGGCTAATCTAATTATATATATATAACGAATATTTAGAGGTAATCTATAACCTCTTAGTTTACCCTTTCTATAGCTCTATCCGTTTATAAGTAGAAAGCGGTATTTAAGCGCTACTCTATCTTTATAAATATATATAATCGGTATTAAAACCCTCCTACCTAATTCGAGCCTTAATTACTAATTATTACCTTAGGGAAACTATAAAACCGCTAGTAATAATATAAGAACCGCTCTATATATACTTCCGCGCTTATATTATATATAGCTTTAAGTATAATAGCTTTCGTTAATCGGTCCGTAATTATTATTAAGTAAGCCTCTCTTATATCGTCCTTATAGGGGAGGTTAATTATAAAATCTATAGATAACTCGCTCTATACCCGCTTAGATATTAATAGAGGCTTAAGAAGGCCCTTCCTCTAATATCTTTATACTATCCTTATATTTATAAACGTTATAATTTTATATAAACCGCCGAATATTACGGTATATACTTAGCTAGAAATAGCCCCTTATTATTATTATAATAATAATATCCCTCTTTAGGTAGCTAAATAGGGTAGAATTATAGATACTCTATATTAATTTAGTTTATAGGGGTTCCTAATCCGGTAATTAAAGCTATTCGTAGAACCTAAATAATCCTTTCTTATCGATCGAATACTCCGCTATAAATACCTTAATAAACTTACCTTCGGATATCTATAAGTAAAGGGGCAAAGAGTATTTACCCCTATAGATTATACTTATAAGCTAAGAATATACCTTATTATATAAAGTAGTATTATCCTATAAGCGTTAGAGCTCCTCTTATATAAAAACCTTATTATCTATTAGTAATAGCTCGTTATATATTATAACTTAGCTTATCTCTATCGATAATAAAAGCTAGATTTATCTACCGGTAAAGCATTCGTTAGATATATTATATAGTATTTCCTACTCCTTCTTCGAAAGGGCGTTTAAATACTTACTAGCTACTCCTATATAATAAACTAAATAATATCGAAAATAAGCTATTATCTCGGATTAGCGGATCTACCTCTTAGTAAAACGCTATAATATTATAAAATATTCGAGGTTCTTATAATCCGAGTAAATTATAAATAATAATATAATACCCCTAAGCTCTATATCCTATATTCTTAAGTAATTAATAATAGCTAATAGTTCCTTATTATAGATCTTATAATTATATTCTATAGGGCTTAAGCGGTATAAGTAATATATTACCAGGCGGAGGATATTATACTCGTCCCTTTAAGAGAGGTAGCTGCTTAAGGGATAGTTAGAATAATCCGCCTTTAATATTATCTCCTTATCCGGATCCTATTAAGCGAATATAGGCTTACTAATAAAGAGATAATTTAGCTACTCGAATATAGCTTTTTCCTATTCCCCGAACCTAAATAAGACCCCCTTCTTAATTAAGGCTAAGAGGGGCCCTACGATTTCGGAATAATTAGTAATAAACTAATAATAGAAGTTTATAATCCTAGAAAGCTATAAACTCCCTTAACCGTTTTCGGAGCCTCTTAATCGTATATAATATATACCTTCTCGGGGTTTATATAAATCCCTACCCCTACTTTAATAATAAACCTTAGGTATTTCGTCTCGGTTATACCGAATTCGTACTTAGCGATATCTAAATTTAAATCTATTACTTCGAAAGTATATAATATTAGCTTTACCTTTATTCGGTAATCTTTAATTATACCGTCGGTATATATTAGAAGATTATCGATATAAGCTAAATAGAAGATATCCTAATAGGGGCGTAGAGCGTTATTAATATAACGCTAGAACGTTATAGGAGCGCTTATAAGTCCGAACGGGGTTATTAGCTATTCGAAAAGGTTATACCTTATATAAAAGGCGGTCTTTTATTCGTCTCCTTCCTTAATATAAAGCTTATAAAACGCTATTTATATATCGAGCTTAATAAAATATTTAGCGTTTATAATATTAGATAGGGTCTCTTTAATAAAGGGGAGCGGTTAGCGGTTAGCTTCTAAAATAACGTTAAGCGTATAATAGTTTATATAAAAATAAAGGCTACCCCTTAGTTTTTTAATAAAGATTATAAGAGCTCCTACTAAGGAGCTATTAACTCTAATATAACCTATATTAAGTAGTTTAATAAGAATCTTCCTTAGTACGATAAGTTCTTCTCTAAATATCCCGTATAATAGGCCTTATAGGGCGTTTATAATAGACTTATCCGCCTTCTTATATAGCCGAATTTCGTAATCCGCTCCCTTTCTATATAGCGGTAGCGCGGAAGCTATATCCTTATTAAAGAGGTTCCGGAACTTATAATACTTTAGGGGGAATTTCTCGTTAACCGAGGATTCTACTTTCGGTAATAGGGCCTTAGTAATATCGGCTATTATAATACTAAAAAACGCTACCTAAGCGGTATTTAAGCGTTTTACGCGCCGAACTTCGCTTTAGATAGTAAGGGTATTAATAAACGTATAATTAAAGTTCTTAAGGCTATATCCTTATTCCTAAACTATTATAACCTATGAATATGCAGGTTATAGGAACAGGCTAATATAACTATATGCTAGCAAATCAGAACCTTAACGGACCGATGGGGATCTCTTATATAAGGATATCTAGATACTTATAATAATATAGCTAGGGTTAGGGTCCTAATGGTTATACGATCGATAGAATCGATATCGACTATATCTACTAGCATACTATAGATCGATAGGATCGATATCGACTATATCGACTCACTAGAATAATAGAAGGATATAAGGATAAGAGTTTACGGCTTAATATTAGATAGTTTCCTTATAATCTTTAGTTATAAATCTAAGTATTATTTTATATAATAGGGTAATCCCTCTTAATTATTTATAATACTTAATATTACTCGATAAACGTACGGAGACTTAAAGGTAATACTTCCCCGCCTGCTAATATATAACTTATAGGTACTTCCAGAATCCGGGATTTAGGCAAGGATTATTATATAAACCTTTAATCCTCCTACTCGTTTAATACTTAGGCGGTGCTTATAAGCTATATATATTACCCTTTCTCTTTCTACCTAAGGTTTTCCTAAAACGAGGTTATACTAAAGGCGGGGGATTATATAAGCTTAAATACGATATAAATACCCGTTTAAATCTATATTAAGGTAGGTTATATAGCGGATAACGGGCTACTTATATAATATTCTCTCCCTTAATAATTAATAGAGGGTCTTAGGCGGGATAGGTATATACGGAAGTCTTAACTTATATATAAGCGTTTCGCTTATAGTTATAAACGGGCATCGAGAGAGCGTTGGCAGTTTCGATCCTAATTTCTATTATTAACTAACTTAAGGAGAGAAGTAAGGGTAGTATTTATATAGCGGCGCGAGAGCTGCTCTTAAGTAGCTCTTATATTTAGAATCTACCCGTAGATAGAGTTTTCTATAGGTCCACCGTCGATACGGGTCCTATTACCGATAGTCTTTTATACGGCTCGTAAGCTACTCGGAAAACGCTTTTATTTAGCGCTTATATAATACCAGTCTCCAGACGAAAAGGGAATATACTAACTAAGGCTTCGTGCCCTAGTATGCCGAAGCCGTGCATTTACCCGTGGGCCTATAATAATAAGAATAGGCTAGCGTAATTATATATTAATAAATCGAAACCTTAACGGACCGATAGGGACCTTATATAATTAGGACCTACTCTTTATTAAGAGCTCCCTAATAATAAGCGGATATAGGATTAGATAATCCTAGATAAATAGTAAACTAATTAGGATAGATATATTAAATCGAGAATATATCTAGGTAATCTATAGATATATTAGATTAGGAATATATCCTAATAATTTAAGGATTATTTAGGGAATAGTATTCTATAACGAAAGGATATAAAGATAGACGGATTTCCTAATTATTAGATAATCTTCTTTATAATCTTTAGTTATAAATCTAAGTATTAATATTATAACCTATAAATATACAGGTCATAGGAATAGGCCAGCGGAACTATATACTAGCAAATCGGGACCTTAACGGACCGATAGGGATCTCTTATATAAGGATATTAGGATACTTACGATAATATAATTAGGGTTAGGGTCTTAATAGTTATATAATCGATAGAATCGATATCGATTATATCGACTAGTATATTATAGATCGATAAGATCGATATCGACTATATCGACTTACTAAGATAATAGAAGGATATAAGGATAGGAGTTTACGGCTTAATATTAGATAGTTTCCTTATAGTCTTTAGTTATAAATCTAAGTATTATTTTATATAATAAGGTAATCCCTCTTAATTACTTATAATACTTAATATTACTCGATAACGTACGAAGGCTTAAAGGTAATACTTCCCTACCTACTAATATATAATTTATAGATACTTCTAGAATCCGGGATTTAAGTAAGGATTATTATATTTTTATACCTCTTATTTAGGACGGTCTATATATACCTCTTAGGTAATATTAAGTATAATAATAGCTCCTTAAACTCCTATTCCGTTTACCTTAGGCGAAGGATATCGCTAGGTTATAACTTAGGAAGATATAATATACTAATTAATCGAACTTACCTAATAACTCGCTATACTCCGGTAGAATTAGGAGTAGTAGAATCGTACTATTTATAGGTAGGCCTAATAGCTTAAATAATACTAAGCTATAGCCGTTATACCCCTAACGCTTATTATTTAAAATACCGGTAACGGCTATAAGATAGATAAACCTATTATATATAACGGTAATTAGAAGACGCTTTAAGGATTCCTTATATATTATAAAGTATACTTCCTATATAATATAGTATAATTTACTACTAAACCCGATAAAGTTATCCTAGCCGGTATATAACTCGAAAAGGATATACTTATCTAATATAAACCCTTACTTTATAACTATATTAAATATCTAAATACCCTCTATTAATATAAAACGATTATTAAGAATATATTCGACTTATTCGTAGGATTCGAATATATTCTTAAAGAAATATCTAGTAATCCTAACGAAGAACGGATTATAGTATAATAATTTATAGAACTTAAGTAGAATAAATCTGCTTTAGCTTATATAATCTGCTTTAAATAACTCTTAATACGCCTCCCTTAGGAAGATAAAAACCTTATAGAATACTATTATAAAGGACTTAAGGATAAGGTTAAAGACGAAATCTCTAAGTAGGATTAGCTTAAAGACTTTATAATATTTAGTAATAATATTATCCGTATCGATAACCGCCTTTATAAAAAACGTATAGAGAAAGGTAAGAAAGGAGGAAGCTATACTATATAGAGGAATTATACTAATATAGGATAGCGGATTTAATAGATAACTAATTATAGCTTTTAGTAATAAGGTACGGTAGTTAGTAGTATTATATATATAGGACCTATAGAACTCGATATAGCTTAATATAAGCTTATAAGTAAGGAATACTTTAATTATAATAAGATAGGCTACTTTATATAAGAATACCGATAACTTAAGAAACCTAGAGAATTTAAGAAAATCCCCGAAGGACGATAAGCTAATATTATAATATATAAGACTATAGATTCTACTCCTAGCTAAAACTAGCTTCTAGAGTAAATATCGGATAACTCCGATTATAAACTCCTTAACTAAACCTTTTATTATAAGGATAATTATATAATATTATAACCTACGGTTATATAGGTTATAGGAATAGGCTAGCGCAACTATATACTAGCAAATCGGAACCTTAACGGACCGATAGGGATCTCTTATATAACTAAGTTATATAGAATAATATATTTAGGGTTAAGGTTATACGAACTAATTAGGAATAGATTATTAAGATTATTAGATAATCCAGTAGAGCCGGATTATTAGGATCGCGAGATAATCTAAATAATCTAAGGTTAAATAGGGTATTTAATATAGAATAACGGAAGGATATAAGGACGATGGATTTCCTAGCTATTAGATAGTTTTCCTTATAATCTTTAGTTATAAATCTAAGTATTATTTTATATAATAGGGTAATCCCTCTTAATTACTTATAATACTTAATATTACTCGATAATATACGAAGATTTAAAGGTAATACTTCCCTACTTACTAATATATAACTTATAGGTACTTCTAGAATCCGGGATTTAGGTAAGGATTATTATAATTTTATAACTCTTATTTAGGACGGTCTATATATACCTCTTAGGTAATATTAAATATAATAATAGCTCCTTAAACTCCTACCCCGTTTACCTTAGGCGAAGGATATCGTTAGGTTATAACTTAGGAAGATATAATACGTTAATTAATCGAACTTACCTAATAACTTACTATACTCCGATAGAATTAGGAGTAATAAAATCGTATTATCTATAGGCAGGCCTAATAGCTCGAATAATATTAGGCTATAGCCGCTACGCCCCTAGCGCTTATTATTTAAAATATCGGTAATAGCTATAAGATAGATAAATCTATTATATACGATAATAATTAAAAGATATTTTAAGGGTTCCTTACCTATTATAAGGTATACTTCCTATATAATATACCTTAATTTATTATTAAACCCGATAAGATTATCCTAGCCGGTATATAATTCGAAAGGGATACGCTTATTTAGTATAAACCCTTACTTTATAATTATATTAAATATCTAGGTAACCTCGATTAATATAAAACGATTAATAAGAATATATTCGATTTATTCGTAGGATTCGAATATATCCTTAAGGAAATATTCGGTAACCCTAACGAAGAACGGATTATAATATAATAACTTATAGAACTTAAATAGAATAAGTCTGCTTTAGCTTATATAGTCCGCTTTAAGTAACTCTTAATACGCCTCCCTTAGGAAGATAAGAACCTTATAGAATATTACTATAAAGGACTTAAGGATAAGGTTAAGGACGAAATCTTTAAATAGGATTAGCCGGAAGACTTTATAATATTTAGTAATAATATTATCCGTATTAATAACTATCTCTACGAAAGATATATAGAGAAAAGTAAGAAAGGAGGAAGTTATACTATATAAAGGAATTATACTAATATAGGATAGCGGATTTAATAGATAACTAACCGTAGCTTTTAGTAATAAGGTATAATAATTAGCGGCATTATATATATAGGACCTATAGAGCTCGATATAGCTTAATATAAACCTATTAGTAAGGAATACTTTAACTATAATAAGATAGGCTACTTTATATAAGAGTGCCGATAACATAAGAAACCTAGAGAATTTAAGAAAATCCCCGAAGGATAATAAGCTAATATTATAATATATAAGATTATAGACTCTACTCCTAGCTAAAACTAGCTTCTAGAGTAAGCGTCGGATAACTCCGATTATAGACTCCTTAACTAGACCTTCTATTATAAGGATAATTATATAATATACCTCTCGGTAAAGTTAGGCTTAGGATAGTTCCCTTAGAAACCTTATAAGGAACGATAAATTATAGTTATCTAGAGAATACCCCTTTTAACGGATAACGGTTTATTCGAAAGATTAGTAATAGAGTAGTAAGCCTAGCTTATTAAGGAATATCCCTATTAGCGCGATATAAAAGGGTATAAACTACCTAATATTACGGAAATTATAGAATAATAGGAAACGTTTAGTATCGGTTAGAGTATTAATACCTAAACTATTAACGAAGAAACGAGCTTAGAATTAGAAAGCTTTATAAACGAAGATATCGATAAAGGAGATATATACTACCTTATCTATAGTATTATACTTAGAGAACTATTCCGAATAATATCTTATTAAGACGAAACCCCCCTTATATAGGAGGATATACGAATTAATTACCTCTACGAAAAATATTATTAGATTATATAGTTTGCCTATATTATATATAATTATAGATAATACTTTAAATATAAGGTAACTAACGAATAATTCCTTATACGTAAGATAGGGTATAGTATTATCGCTTATAACGACGTATAATAATCCTTGCCTAAATCCCTGATTCTGGAAGTACCTATAAGTTGTATATTAGCAGGTGGGGAAGTATTACCTTTAAGTCTTCGTACGTTATCGAGCAATATCAAGTATTATAAGTAATCAAGAGGGATTACCCTATTATATAAAATAATACTTAGATTTATAACTAAAGACTATAAGGAAAACTATCTAATATTAATCCGTAAACTCCTATCCTTATATCCTTCTATTATCTTAGTAAGTCGATATAGTCGATATCGATCCCATCGATCTATAGTATGCTAGTCGATGCAGTCGATATCGATTCTATCGATCGTATAACTATTAGAACCCTAACCCTAATTATATCGCTCTATATTCTTATATAAGAGATCCCTATCGGTCCGTTAAGGTTCCGATTTGCTAGCATATAGTTACGCTAGCCTATTCCTATAACCTATATAACCGTAGGTTATAATATTATCTCCCTTCTATCGGTCTTTATCCCTAAAGACCTATAGTATTTCCGTAAGTAGTCCTGCTTAATATTCTTACTCCGGATTATACTTTCCTAATTCGTTATATCGTCGTCTTCTCGTATAACGAAACCTCGTTCGTTAAATCCAAGGTCTAATTCTGCCAAATAGAAGTTATCCTTATACTTAATTATTCTTTCGAACGCCTTCGAGATACGCCCTTACTCTTACTACGATTCTAAGGGTAAGACTTCTTATTAAGTTTCCCCTAGTAATTCTTCTCGCTACGCTAAGTATATACGTTTAAAGCTTCCTCGTTACGATATTTTAGAGATAACCAATTCTGCCGATCTTTTATATATCTCTTCGTAGTATTAAAAGTTAGAGGATAAGATTAAAGAGCTGGAAGATAAACTAATATATTTACGTAGGTAGAAGAAGATATAGCGAGAGCGGATAGCGTATACTATTCGTTATAGTTTATCGAATTTAGAGGACCTAGATCGTATAGAGCGTAAGGAGGTAGAGAGGGAGCAGTTAGCCGCCGAGGCCGAATATCGTTCCGTAGAGCCGACCGTTCCTAAAGGCCTATTACCTAAGGGTTTTATAGTTACCGTATTAGAAGATTTTAATTAGTCTGGTATTTCTCCGTTATCTCTATCTGATTTTCTTATTAGTAATTTATAGGGTATTAGGGTTCCTAGTTCGTAACTTCGATTTCTTTTATTACTAGTAATCCTTAATAAGGGGCCTGGTTGTTCCTATAGGTAGCTATTATAGTTAAAGATATAAGTAATCTTATAGCTTAATAGTTAGAGCTCCTGGTTTCTTATTAGGAGGTCCGGGGTTCGATTCCCTATAATGCCTTCTCTATCTAAGGCTATAATAGCTTTTTATTTTCGTATTCCCTAATAAGGTCTAGGTATATATTTTTTAGTAGTTCCTAAGTATTTTCCGAATTATCGTATCCTTTCTATTTAATAAGATATTGTTTTCCGCGTCCGCGTTTGCGTAAGTTGAGAATTTGTTTAACTTTGTATTATGCTTATTCTGGTTCGATAATATCTATATCGTACGAAAGTTCTACGTCTGCTAGTGCTAGTTCCAGAAGTAAAATATGGAAGACTGGGTATAGATATATATATAGGATTTCCAATTTATAGTTAACTAGTAAAATCTATTATATAATTTTATAAGGTCCGAGTTTTTTATAATCGAGTTTATTACTAGGTTTAGTAGTTTTAATATTTTTACGGTTAAGGTAGACTTTATCTCCCTTTTATAGGATTAGTTCCTTAATCCTTTTCTAATTAGCGTATTTCGTTATTTATTCTTTAACGTTCTAAAGTATATGTCGAGTATCTTCGTATAATTGCTTAATTCTTCTAGTATACTAGTCTGCTATTTCTGCGTTTCCACCTAGTAGTATTTCGTAATATACCGTAGGGTTATATCCGTAAAGTAGGAAGAATAGTGATTTTCCTATACTCGTTATATCTATACTATTATAAGCGAACTATACGGTTAGTAAAAGTTCGACCTAATTATCTTATTCGTAGTTAACGTAGTATTATAGATACTATTCTATAATCTAGTTAGTACGTTCTATTTATCCGTTTATCTAAGGATAAAATGCTATAGATATACGTTATATCGTTCCGAGGTATTTAGTAAGTAAGATTCAGAATTTTAATATAAATTTTCTATCTCTATCTAATATAATTTCCTAAGGTATTCCGTAGTTAGCGATAATAATACGGAGGAATATATATACGAGTTCTTCTACGGTATTACTTTCTTTATATAGTAGGAAGTATACGTACTTGCTTAATCTATAAACTACTACTAAGATACTATCGTACTATACCTAAGTTAAGGGTTCTTATAAGAGGGGTAGCTTAGTAATAAAGTCTAGACTAATAGATAACTAAATAGTTATAGGTATTAGTAGAGGTTATAGTAGTCCGTAAGGTTTATATTATTCTGCCTTATTCCGTTTATATATATTATAGTTATTAACGATATCTATAACTCGTTTCTTAAGGTTCGGTAGGTTCTAATAACGTTGGATCCTTTTATAGGTTGCTCTGATTCCTTAGTATCTATATACTAGTACGCTATAGATACTTCTAATATAATCGTTTTATTCCGGTATTATTATATTATCGAGGTTAGGTATTTCTCCTTCGATATATAGTATTACGTTAAGTTCCTTAGTAATAGATAGTATAGTAAGGTTGCTTTCCGAATCTTCCCTAAAGATTGCTATAATATCCTGGTCTTTACTATTACTATCCTTATAATCTAACTATTTACTAAGAGCGTCTGCTCGTTCGTTTTCTTTGCCTTTACGGTAGATAATTTTAAAGTCGAATTCTAATAGAAATTCGTACTATCTAACTTATCGTTTATTAAGCTGCTTTATTAAGGTAAATACCTAAAGGTTCTTATAATCCGTATATATAAGAATTTATTATTTTACGCCGATAAGGTAATATTACTATTCCCTAAAGGCTTCTACTATTACTATAAGTTCTTAATCGGGCGTTCCGTAGTTAAGTTCTAGTCCGTTTAGCTTCTTACTAAAGTTACTAATTATTTATAATCGTCCTTTATTATCTTATTATCCGAGTTATTTACCGAGTATATAATCTAATATATTTATCTCGATCTCGAAAACTTTATCTTAATCTACTTCGATTAGGATTAGTTCTAATATAACTATATCCTTAATTATACTAAAGGCTTTCTATACCTATTCGTTCTAGTTAAAGGTGATATCCTTTTTCGTAAGTTCTATAAGTAGTATTATAATACTATTATAGTTCTTAATAAATTATCGGTAGAAGTTAGTATAGCCTAAGAAGGCTCTAACGTCTTTAATATTCTAAGGTATAGGCTAGTCCCTAACTACCTATACTTTATCTTTCTATATTTATATATACCCTAGTATAATAGTATATCCGAGGTAGTTAACTTCTTAAGTATTCTAGTTATATTTAGTAGGTTCTACTAAAATCTTATTATCTTAGAGGATTTATAGGATTATTATAATATACTTCTAGTATTCTTCGAATATCTTCGAGTAAATAAGGATATCGTCTAGGTAAGCGATTATAAAATAGTTAAGGTATTTATATAAGATAAAGTTTATTATTTCCTAGAATAATACGGGGGTATTAGTAAGTCCGAATAGTATAATAAGGTATTCGAAATATCCGTAGCGTATTCTAAACGCTATTTTCTATTCTTCTCCGGGTTTAATACGAATATATATATATCCTTCTTTAAGGTCGAGGGCCGTAAACTATTAGGCTCCTCTAAGTCTATCCCTAAGTTCTTTAAAGAGAGGTAAGGGGTACCGATTCTTAATTATAATATCGTTAAGTTACCGATAGTTAACGTATAATCGTAGTTTGCCGTTTTTCTTTAGTATAAATAGGATTAGGTATCCTACTAGTAAATAGGAGGGTCTAATATAGCCTTTCTTAAGATTTTCGTCGATATATTCTTTAAGTGCTTTAAGTTTATCCTTATCTAATCCGTAGATAGGAAAGAACTTTAGTTATTCTCCTTCCTTAAATAGGATTTCGTAATCGTATAGGCCGTACTCTAATAGGCCGTTATCGAATTTTCCTTAAAATAGTTTTATAAACTTCCGATACTCTTCTAGTATACCGGAGAGGTCTCTAAATATATCTTTATCTTATATAATTACTATTATAAGGAGATATCGTTATATATACTTAGTTCCTTCTTAAACTTATCGTAATAATATATCCTGCTATCTATAGAATCCTATTATATTATATCCTAATCTATTATATCCCTTATTTTATTAGGTATTAACTATCGCTAGATCCTTCTCTATAAGCTATCGAGGTTTATCGTATCCTAGGGTAGCTATCGCCTTAGCTCTTCTCGATTTAAAGGTATATATAAATTCGTTTAAGCCCCTATTATCTAGGTATCGCTTAGTAACTAAATCCGATCTTACGCCTTTAATTATAACCGCTTCTTAGGTATCCGCTTTATCCTATAAAATATAGCTATTAGTCTAATCGATTCGAGGATTTTCCTTTCTTAACTATAATATACTTAAAATCAGCTTATATTATACGGTATCCGTAATATCGAAGTTTATTAGCGTTATATATCCGTAGATCGTAACTAGTAATTAATTAGATTCTATATCGATAATACCTTAGCCGTAAGCGACTTTTATACCTTCTACGGTACTAAGTTTATAAGGTTCTATTTTCTTCTTCTAAGGTATCCGTTCTCTATTAATAACGCTTAGGGATATAAAGTTTCCTTATACTCTGCTATCTAGGAGTACTATATAGTATTTATCGCTAATTCGTACTACGATTTTCAAATATTCGTACGTTAAGCTATCTATTATATAGAGGGACTTTATCGTAAGTCCTAATCGCTTATTATCCTTTATAGGCGATCCTTACCTTTTAGGTTCTACTATTCTTATTATACTCTAAGAGCTACTATCTATACTAGGTTTTTAGCTTATTATATTCCGTATCGTATATATACTACGGCCTATCGCTATAAGCGCGCTTAATTTTCTTCTTCGGTATACAGAGTCTATACTCCGGGCTAGCTATCTTTAAGGTTATAATAGGTATACGCTTTATCCGCTAGGTATTCTACGTAGTCGGCGCGCTTATAGAAGCTATAGTATATAGGTTCTACGTGCGTAGGCTTTGCGAGCTTTTCCCTCTGTTTCTATTCGCGTATTCTATACTAGTCGAGCGCTTTATCTTACGCGTAAGGTGCGTACTAGGGTATCATATATTAATACTATTTTACTTATCGCGTAGTATATTTATAGGGGGTATTATATATAAGGCTAATACTAGCGTAGTTTCCCCTTATTCTAAGTACTTTATAATAATCGCTATTATCGTCGTTATAGGCGATAATACTATGCCCTATTTCGCGCGTAGGGAACTACTCGTTAGTTACCTTATATTTAAAGTATTATCTGCAATTATATATAATATAGGTAAAATATATAATCTAGTAGTACTTTTCGTAGAGGTGATTAATTCGCGCGTCTTCCTATACAAGGGTTTCGTCTTAACAAGATATTATTCGGAATAGTTCTCTAAGTATAATACCGTAGATAAGGTAGTATACGTCTCCTTTATTAGTATCTTCGTTTATAGAGCTTTCTAATTCTAAGCTCGTTTCTTCGTTAATAGTTTAGGTGCTAGTACTCTAACCGATACTAAGCGTTTCCTATTATTCCGTAATTTCCGTAATATTACTTTATAAGGTATCCGTTAGGAGAGGTATCCTCTAGGTAATTATAATTTATCGTTCCTTATAAGGGTTCTAAGGGAACTATCCTAAGCCTTACTTTGCCGAAAGGTATATTATATAATTATCCTTATAATAGAAGGTCTAGTTAAGGAGTCTATAATCGGAGTTATCCGACGTTTACTCTAAAAGCTAGTTTTAGCTAGGAGTAGAGTCCGTAGTCTTATATATTATAATATTAGCTTATCGTCCTTCGGGGACTTTCTTAAATTCTCTAGGTTTCTTAGGTTATTAGCACTCTCGTACGAAGTAGCCTATCTTACTATAGTTAAAGCATTCCTTACTTATAGGTTTACGTTAAGCTACGTCGAGCTCTATAAGGCCTAAGTATATAATACCGCTAACTACTATACCTTATTACTAGAAGCTATAGTTAGTTATCTATTAAATCCGCTATCCTATATTAGTATAATTCCTCTATATAATATAGCTTCCTCCTTTCTTACTTTTCTCTATATATCTTTCGTAGAAACGATTATCGATACGGATAGCGTTATTACTAAATATCGTAAAATCTTTAGGCTAATCCTACTTAAAGATTTCGTCCTTAACCTTATCCTTAAATCCTTTATAATAGTATTCTATAAGGTTCTTATCTTCCTATAGGAGGCGTACCGAGAATTGCTTAAAGCAGACCGTATAGGCTAAAGCAGACTTATTCTATTTAAGTTCTATAAGTTGCTATACTATAGTCTATTCTTCGTTAGGATCGCTAAATATTTCCTTAAGGATATATTCGAATCCTACGAATAAATCGAATATATTCTTAGTAATCGTCTTACGTTAATCGAGGTTACCTAGGTATTTAATATAATTATAAAGTAAGGGTTTATACTAGATAAGTATATCCTTTTCGAATTATATTCCGGTTAGGATAACTTTATCGGGTTTAGTAGTAAATTACGCTATATTATATAGGAAATACGCTTTATAATAGGTAAGAAACCCTTAAAGCGTCTTTTAGTTATTATTATATATAATAGGTTTATCTATCTTATAGCCGTTACCGGTATTTTAAATAATAGGCGCTAAGGGTATAGCGGCCGTAGCTTAGTATTATTCGAGCTACTAAGCCTACCTACGGATAGTACGATTCTACTACTCCTAATTCTATTAGAGTATAATAAGTTATTAGGTAAGTTCGATTAATTAGCGTATTATATCTTCCTAAGTTATAACCTAACGGCGTCCTTCGCCTAAGGTAGATAGGGTAGGAGTTTAAGGAGCTATTACTATACTTAATATTACCTAAGAGGTATATATAAACCGTCCTAAATAAGAGTTATGAAAATATAATGATCCTTACCTGAATCCCTGATTCTGGAAGTACCTATAAGTTGTATATTAGTAGGTGGGGAAGTATTACCTTTAAGTCTTCGTACGTTATCGAGCAATATCAAGTATCATAAGTAATTAAGAGGGATTACCCTATTATATAAAATAATACTTAGATTTATAACTAAAGATTATAAGGAAAACTATCTAATATTAATCCGTAAACTCCTATCCTTATATCCTTCTGTTGTCTTAGTGAGTCGATATAGTCGATATCGATCCTATCGATCCATAGTATGCCAGTCGATGCAGTCGATATCGATTCTATCGATCGTGCAACTATCAGAACCCTAACCCTGATTATATCGCTCTATGTTCTTATATAAGAGATCCCTATCGGTCCGTTGAGGTTCCGATTTGCTGGCATATAGTTGCGCTGGCCTGTTCCTGTGACCTGTATAACCGTGGGTTATAATACGACGATAATAGCGATTATTATAAAGTATTTAGAATAAGGGGAAACTATACTAATATTAGCCTTATATATAATACCCCCTACGAATATACTATACGATAAATAAAATAGTACTAATATATAATACCCTAGTACGTACCTTACGCGTAAGAAAAAGCGCTCGATTAATATAGAATATATAAATAGAAATAAAGGGAAAAGCTTATAAAGCCCGCATATATAAAACCAAGGTACTATAGCTTCTATAAGCGCGCCGACTATATAAAATACCTAGCGGATAAAGTATATACCTATTATAACCTTAAAGATAGTTAGCCCGGAGTATAGACTCCCTATATAGAAGAAGAAAACTAAGCGCGCTTATAGCGATAGGCCGTAGTATATATATAATACGGAATATAATAAGCTAAGAACCTAGTATAGATAATAGCCCTTAGAGTATAATAAGAATAATAGAACCTAAAAGGTAAGGATCGCTTATAAGGGATAATAAGCGATTAGGACTTATAGTAAAGTCCCTTTATACGATAGATAGCTCGATATACGAATATTTGAAAATCGTAGTACGAATTAACGATAAATACTATATAATACTCCTAGATAGCGGAGTATAAGGAAACTTTATATCCTTAAGTATTATTAATAGAGAATAGATACTTTAGAAGAAGAAGATAAAACCCTATAAACTTAGTATTATAAAAGGTATAGAAATTACTTATAGCTAAGGTATTATTAATATAGAATCTAATTAATTACTAGTTATAATCTACGGATATATAATACTAATAAACTTCGATATTATAGATACTATATAATATAAGCTAATCTTAGGTATATTATAGTTAAAAAAGGAAAATCCTCGTATCGATTAGATTAATAGCTATATTTTATAGGATAAAGCGGATACCTAAGAAACGGTTATAATTAAAGGTATAGGATCGGATTTAGTTATTAAATAATATCTAGATAATAGGGGCTTAAATAAATTTATATATACCTTTAAATCGAGAAGAGCTAAGATAACGGCTACCCTAGGATATAATAAACCTCGATAGCTTATAGAGAAGGATTTAGTAATAGTTAATACTTAATAAAAGAAGGGATATAATAAATTAGGATACGATATAATAGGATTCTATAAATAATAGGATATATTATCGCGATAAGTTTAAGAAGGAACTAAGTATATATAACGATATCTCCTTATAATAATAACTATATAAGACGAAGATATATTTAGAGACCTCTCCGGTATACTAGAAGAGTATCGGAAGTTTATAAAACTATTTTAAGGAAAATTCGATAACGGCCTATTAGAATATAGCCTATATAACTATAAGATCCTACTTAAGGAAGGAGAATAACTAAAGTTCTTTCCTATCTATAGATTAAACGAGGATAAACTTAAAGTATTTAGAGAATATATCGACGAAAATCTTAAGAAAGGCTATATTAGACCTTTATATTCGGTAATAGGATACCTAATCCTATTTATACTAAAGAAAAATAGTAAACTACGATTATATATTAATTATTAGTAACTTAATAATATTATAATTAAGAATCGATACCCCTTACCTCTCTTTAAAGAACTTAAAGATAGATTTAGAGGAGCTTAATAGTTTATAGCCCTTAACCTTAAGGAAGGATATATATATATTCGTATTAAACCCGGAGAAGAATAGAAAATAGTATTTAGAATACGCTACGGATATTTCGAATATCTTATTATACTATTCGGACTTATTAATACTCCTATATTATTCTAGGAAATAATAAACTTTATCTTATACGAATACCTCGACTATTTTATAATCGCTTACTTAGACGATATCCTTATTTACTTAAAGATATTCGAGGAATATTAAAAGTATATTATAATAATCCTATAAATTCTCTAAGATAATAATATTTTAGTAGAACCTATTAAATATAACTAGAATACTTAAGAAGTTAATTACCTTAGATATACTATTATATTAGGGTATATACGAATATAGAAAGATAAAGTATAGGCAGTTAGGGACTAGCCTATACCTTAGAATAATAAGGATATTAAAGCCTTCTTAGGCTATACTAACTTCTACCGATAATTTATTAAAAACTATAATAATATTATAATATTACTTACGGAACTTACGAAAAAGGATATTACCTTTAACTAGAACAAATAGGTATAAAAAGCCTTTAATATAATTAAGGATATAATTATATTAAAACTAATCTTAGTCGAAGTAGACTAAGATAAAGCTTTCGAGATCGAGATAGATATATTAGATTATATACTCGGTAGATAACTCGGATAACGAGATAATAAAGGACGATTATAGATAGTTAGTAACTTTAGTAAAACACTAAACGGATTAGAACTTAACTATAAAACGCCCGATTAGGAACTTATAATAATAGTAGAAGCCTTTAGGGAATAGCGATACTACCTTATCGGCGTAAAATAATAAATTCTTATATATACGGATTATAAGAATCTCTAGGTATTTACCTTAATAAAACAGCTTAATAAACGATAAGTTAAATAGTACGAATTCCTATCGGAATTCGATTTTAAGATTATCTACTATAAAGGTAAAGAAAACGAGCGAATAAACGCTCTTAGTAGACGGTTAGATTATAAGGATAATAATAGTAAAGACTAAGATATTATAATAATCTTTAAGGAAGATTCGGAAGGTAACCTTATTATACTATCTATTACTAAGGAATTTAATATAATACTATATATCGAAGGAGAAATACCTAACCTTAATAATATAATAATATTAGAATAGAACGATTATATTAGAAGTATCTATAATATACTAATATATAGATACTAAGGAATTAGAATAACCTATAAAAGGATCTAACGTTATTAGAATCTACTAAACCTTAAGAAACGAGTTACAGATATCTTTAATAACTACGATATATATAAACGGAATAAGATAGAACGATATAAACCTTACGGATTACTATAACCTCTATTAATACCTACGACTATTTAGTTATCTATTAATCTAGACTTTATTACTAAGCTATTTCTCTTATAAAAACCCTTAACTAAAGTATAGTATAATAGTATCTTAGTAATAGTTTATAAACTAAGTAAGTATATATACTTCCTATTATATAAAGAAAGTACTATTATAGAAGAACTCGTATATATATCCCTCTATATTATTATCGCTAACTATAGAATACCTTAGGAGATTATATTAAATAGAGATAGAAAGTTCGTATTAAAATTCTAAATCTTATTTACTAAATACCTCGGAATAATATAATATATATCTATAGTATTTTATCCTTAGATAGACGGATAAATAAAGCGTATTAACTAGATTATAGAATAATATCTAGAATACTATATTAACTATAAATAAGATAATTAGGTCGAACTCTTACCTATAATATAATTCGCTTATAATAGCGTAGATATAACGAGTATAGGAAAATTACTATTCTTCCTACTCTATAGATATAACCCTATAGTATATTATAAAACGCTATTAGGTAGAAACGTAGAAACGGTAGATTAATACGCTAGAAGAATTAAGTAATTATATAAAGATACTCGATATATACTTTAGGATATTAAAGAATAAATAACGAAATATACTAATTAGAAAAGGATTAAGGGATTAATCCTATAAAAGGGAGATAAAATCTACCTTAATTATAAAAATATTAAAACTATTAGACCTAGCGATAAACTCGATTATAAAAAACTCGGACCTTATAAAATTATATAATAAATTTCACCGGTTAATTATAAATTGGAAATCCTATATATACGCCTATACCTAATCTTCTATATTTTACTTCTAGAATTAGCACTAATAGATATAGAACTCTTATACGATATAGATATTATCGAACTAGAATAAGTATAATACGAAGTTAAATAAATTCTCGACTTATATAAATACGGACGCGGAAAATAATACCTTATTAAATAGAAAAATTACGATAATTCGGAAAATACCTAGGAACTACTAAAGAACGTATACCTAGACCTTATTAAAGAATACGAAAAATAAAAGTTATTATAGCTTTAGATAGAGAAGGTATTATAGGGAATCGAACCCCGGATTACCTAATAAGAAACTAGGAGCTCTAACTATTAAGCTATAAGATTATTCGTATCTTTAATTATAATAGCTATCTATAGGAATAATTAGACCCCTTATTAAAAGCTACCTATACTCGGACTCCTTAAGTCGAATCCGGACTAATTAATCGTAGCGTTAGGCGCTATTAACGTATTCTAATCTATATCCTTAAACGAAGGATCCTAAGTAGATAGAATAGCCTCCTTAATAGCTACGGTTTAAATAGCCTCGGTAACTCGCTTATACTCCTCCTCTTCTAAACTAGTATTTACTAACTTTATACCCTTCTCCTAAAGAAACCGTTATTATTTCTTTAAACGAGATAATCTAGCTAAAGTCTTTATTAAATAGGCTTATATATCGGTAAGTTCCCTCTAACGCTTAAGTAGACGCTCCTCCTCCTCTAACTTATAATTATCTAAACGTATTAACTCGTTATTAATCTTAGATATTAAGGAAAGAGTTAATATTAGTATAATAAGAACTACTAAGAAAACTATTTATATAAGGATACTAGTACTCGTAATATATTATAAGAACGATTTCGTTTAGTATACTATATATAACTTTTTATATTATTAACTATCTTATATACTAACCCCTCCTCTAGATATAACGAATAAGGTATAACTTCGTAACCCTAGGTTTCGATATATATAAAACGATTTAAAGTAGTAATACGCTTTTTAGATAAAGATAAGGACGGATTTATAGTATACGATTTTATAATTCTAGAATATATAACGAATTAGGAAGGTATAATCCGAAGTAAGAATATTAGGTAGGATTACTTACGGAAATACTATAAGTCTTTAGGGATAAAAACCGATAGAAGGGAGATAATATTATAACCTATAAATATATAGGTTATAGGAATAGGCTAGTATAACTATATACTAGTAAATCGGAACCTTAACGGATCGATAGGGATCTCTTATATAAGGAATATAGATAATATAATTAAGGTTAGGGTAGAGCTTATAAGAGATTACTATTACCTATCGGATAGTTAATAGGTAATTATAGGTATTAATAGGCTTAGATAGGCTATGTATTAATAAATAGAATAACGGAAGGATATAAGGACGATAGATTTCCTAGCTATTAGATAGTTTTCCTTATAGTCTTTAGTTATAAATCTAAGTATTATTTTATATAATAGGGTAATCCCTCTTAATTACTTATAATACTTAATATTGCTCGATAACGTACGAAGACTTAAAGGTAATACTTCCCTACCTACTAATATATAATTTATAGGTACTTCTAGAATCCGGGATTTAGGTAAGGATTATTATACCTTAACTTAGGTATAATACGATAGTATTTTAATAGTAGTTTATAGACTAAGTAAATATATATACTTCCTACTATATAAGGAAAGTAGTATTATAGAAGAACTTATATATATATTCCTCCGTATTATTATCGCTAATTATAGAATACCTTAGGAAATTATATTAGATAGAGATAGAAAATTCGTATTAAAATTCTAAATCTTACTTACTAAATACCTCGGAATAATATAACGTATATCTACGGTATTTTATCTTTAGATAAACGGATAAATAAAACGTATTAACTAGATTATAGAATAATATCTACGATATTATATTAACTATAAATAAGATAATTAGGTCGAACTTTTGCTAACCGTATAATTCGCCTATAATAGTATAGATATAACGAGTATAGGAAAATTATTATTCTTCCTACTCTATAGATATAACCCTATAATATACTACGAAATACTATTAGGTAGAAACGCAGAAACGGTAGACTAATATACTAAAAGAATTAAGTAATCGTACGAAGATACTCGATATATACTTTAGGATATTAAAGAATAGATAACGAAATACGCTAATTAGAAAAGGATTAAGGGATTAATCCTATAGAAAGAAGATAAAATCTACCTTAACCGTAAAAATATTAAAACTACTAAACCTAGCGATAAACTCGATTATAAAAAACTCGGACCTTATAAAATTATATAATAGATTTTACTAGTTAATTATAAACTTAAAATCCTATATATATATTTATACCTAATCTTCTATATTTTACTTCTAGAATTAATATTAGTAGATATAGAACTCTCGTATAATATAGATATTATCGAATTAGAATAAGTATAATACGAAGTTAAATAGATTCTCGATTTATATAAACGTAGATACGGGAAATAATACCTTATTAAATAGAAAAACTACGATAATTCGGAAAATATATAGGAACCCCTAAAGAATATATACCTAGATCTTATTAAAGAATACGAAAATAAAAAGCTATTATAGCCTTAGATAAAGAAGGTATTATAAGGAATCGAACCCCGGACCTCCTAATAAGAAACTAGGAACTCTAACTACTAAGCTATAAGACTATTCGTATCTTTAACTATAATAACTACCCCTAGGAATAACTAGACCCTTTATTAAGGATTATTAGTAGAAATTAAAGTTATAAACTAAAAGCCTTAATACCCTACGAATTACTAATAAGAAAATTAAATAAAGATAATAGAGAAATCCTAGATTAATTAAAATCCTCTAATATAATAGTTATAAAACCCTTAGGTAATAGGCCTTTAGGAACGGTCGGCTTTATAGAACGATATTTAGCCTTAGCGGCTAAACGCTCCCTCTCCGCCTCCTTATATTCTATATAATCTAGGTCCTCTAGATTCGATAAATTATAACGAATAGTATATATTATCCGCTCTCGCTATATCTTCTTCTACCTATATAAGTATATTAGCTTATCTTCTAGCTCCTTAATCTTATCCTTTAACTTTTAATATTATAAAGAAATATATAGAAGATCGGTAGAATTAGTTATCTCTAAAATATTATAATAAGGAAGCTTTAAATATATATATTCGGTATAGCGAGAAGAATTATTAGGGGAAACTTAATAAGAAATCTTACCCTTAGAATTATAGTAAGAATAAGGATATATCTCGAAGGCGTTCGAAAGAATAATTAAGTATAAGGATAACTTCTATTTAGTAGAATTAAACCTTAGATTTAACGAACGAGGTTTTATTATATAAGAAGACGACGATATAACGAATTAGGAAAGTATAATCCGAAGTAAGAATATTAGGTAGGATTATTTACGGAAATATTATAGGTCTTTAAGGATAAAGACTAATAGAACGGAGATAATATTATAACCTATAAATATATAGGTTATAGGAATAGGCTAGCGTAATTATATATTAGTAAATCGGGACCTTAACGGACCGATAGGGATCTCTTATATAAGGATATTAGGATACTTACGATAATATA
Organism: Coniella vitis; assembly: GCA_011317545.1. NCBI lineage: Eukaryota > Fungi > Ascomycota > Sordariomycetes > Diaporthales > Schizoparmaceae > Coniella > Coniella vitis. The sequence continues at coordinate 4,701,165 of WUJK01000002.1, forward strand.
ATTAGGGTTAGGGTCCTAATAATTATACGATCGATAGAATCGATATCGATTATATCGATTAGTATACTATAGATCGATAGGATCGATATCGATTATATCGATTTACTAAGATAATAGAAGGATATAAGGATAAGAGTTTATAGCTTAATATTAGATAGTTTCCTTATAGTCTTTAGTTATAAATCTAAGTATTATTTTATATAATAGGGTAATCCCTTTTAATTACTTATAATACTTAATATTACTCGATAATATACGAAGGCTTAAAGGTAATACTTCCCTACCTACTAATATATAATTTATAGGTACTTCTAGAATCCGGGATTTAGGCAAGGATTATTATAATTAATCTATACCTTTAGTCTAGAGCTAGTCTTATTAATAGGGTAATCCTTCTTAATTACTTAGTATACGGTTATACTTAATATTATTTAGTATATACGGGATTTAAAGGTAATACTTCCCTATCCTACTAATATAAAACTTATAGGTACTTCTAGAATCAGGGATTCAGGCAAGGATTATTATAAGTTCCTATATAATAGCTCTGAAATCGCGTGCGTCTTTTACTGTATAAATGAAAAATTGGGCTCAACCCCTCCCTAGCTATGCCTAAAGCTCCCCGGCCAGGCCTAGGAACCCGGCTTGCCGCGGGGGTAGAACCGAGAATAAATATATTTTTCACTATATCTCTACTAGAACCCATTTGGCCTTGTATATGTCGCGCCGTTAGCACCTATACTATCCTGTGTTGCTGCATTAGTCCAATCAAAGAATTCGCATTCTCCCTGAACTTGGCCATTCAGAATCTATTACTTGCTGTTAGCCCGTATCTTTAAAAGGTCGCATAAACATCTTTAGTTCAACCCTTGCTCTCAAAAGTGCCGTGTCTCCGAGACTCCTCGCATCGAAACATTCTGATAAAATGCACCTGCGCATATAGATTCAAAATGCAGTCCTTTTCCACCCGCTAGGGTTGCAAAATGAAAAGCAGCAAAGACACACCACAAGACAAGCAGGAAAAGCAAGGGCAACTTACAGGCAGGACGGTATTTCTAGTAAGCACTCCAGTAGCCGCGAGATATTGGAGGAAGGCTGAGTCGATAATCCCATAGTCCGTCTGCCAGCCGGGATATACGTATTGGTTATCGCCAGTAGGGCCCCCGTATCCGGGACACTCCAAAAGGGGTGTGCGTCGATTACGTTGTGAGGCTGTGTTGACCGAGTTACCGTCAACACGATTTTGCCCATTGATGTACTGCCCATGGAACGCGTTATATGCATAGATACCGAGGTAAGCGTCCTGTCCCTCAATAAATACATGATCGATATGGAAATGCATTACGAAAAAGCTGTCCGGTGGCGGGTTATTTGTGAGGGTTGTCCCTCCGAATTCCTGGTAATTAGGGTTGAGGTTTGCGACGTTGTTGCCACTACCCAAAAGCCACGCTACCTCGAGGATACCCTGCTGTTGGTTTGTTGGTCCCAAGAAATTGTCTAGTGCGGCGGAACTGTCGCGAATTTGTACTAGTCTGGTATATTGAAAGGTCAGATCTCCCATTATCACGGCGTTCATCAAGGCTGCGTAGGATGGTTGCTGGCCCGGCCCAAACACAGTCTCGTCGCTACTCGGCGATATGGCTCGGAGAGTCTTGACCCGTTGTTGTCGGTTCGTTTTACTTTGCGCGCTGCGCTCGACAAAGGCCGTATGATTGAAGTCGACGTTTCCCAACTTGACATTAAGTTTGTGTCTCTTTGTCTCATCGTGGACACGGGGGAGACTTCCACAGCCGGTAGGGTTAACGCTAGTCGGTAGTTGACAGAGTGCGGCTGAAGTGGTACTTTGGTCATCAATAACATCTCCAACGCTGGCGCCATTGCACATAACTTGTGACGTTAGGCTGACAGGGTCTTGGCCTGGGAAAGCATCGTAATAGGCCAGGAAGTCGGCAGGACTAGCATTCAGAGTGGACTCGAGGGTATCAATGTAGAGCTGAATCTCAGCTTGAGCGCTCGAAGACTGCCCTCCAGACTTGAATATGGTTGTGAGTGTCGTAAAGAACTCGAGTTGATTTGCTAGGGACAGGGACGAGCGAGCCTTTAGAAGAGTATTGGCGGCACATGTTGGATTGGCCGCCCATGCTTGCAGCTGGCTCTGGAAAGCCTGAAGCGAGGGATCGTTCTAATGTAAGCCATGGTTAGTTGCGTCTTGTCACAGTTCAAGGCCAAGAGACATGGGAGAACGGCCTTGCTGTCGACTTACAAGAGAAGTGGGCACATCACAACAATACTCTGTCTGGCCAACATCGCACCACGAGGGATCCGTTGCAATAGGATACTTGCCCGCCGGACAGCCTCCGGTGCAAGACAGTTGCAAGCTATACCAAGGACGGTTGCGGCCGTACCTAGAGAGAAATTTCGTCAGCAGCTTCACCGGGACCATGTCTGACAGAAGGACACATTCTCTGATCGACGGAAGCGATATTTAGGAAATCTGGGGTCCACATACCAGCCACATTGGGTATATGGGACGGGAGGCTCGCAACAAAGCCCTTTATAGCCAGTTGCACAAAACTGTTCACCTCCCGCCCCAGCGATATCCTGCGTGAGTAAGGTCTCTCCAGTTGGACATGAAGGCGTACCACAAAATGGCGCTGAGCCATGCCACCCACAGTCACCTGCCGCAGCATCTGATGCCGTGCTCTGACAGCAGAGGACTTTGTGGCCGGTCCAACATTCATCTCCAGTTCCTGAGAGGTCGGAAGCCACCTCGACCTCGCCATCGTGACATTTTCCATTGCAGAACGGGGCCGTCCCCCTCCAGGTGCAGGAGGGAACGTCATTCGATGGGCAACAGTAATTGCGTGATCCAGTGGTACAACCCGTGAAGATTCCAGCATTACTTTTGCCGCTACCGGATGTGGCTGGGCTCGTGTTATCCGGGCAGTCGGCATTGCATTCTCCCCAGACGCAGCTAGATATAGACGAAATGTCCGTGCTACCGACAGCCAGGCTCCTCGCGACGAGACCAGTCACACCACCAAAGGTGGAGGCAGCTGATCCAGACGAATCGTCAAGCGAGGAAGCCCAGACCAAGAACCCGCCCAGACATCTTGAATCTGCATAGTCGACTTTCAGTTTGAAGGTGTCTGCATTGTCATACGAGACCCATTGGTTGGTATCCCAAACGGCTTCCATAACGGCAGCCTCTGTGTTTTCTGTTGTAATCGCATTATCGCTAGCAATGATGTCTTGGATTTCTGCATATGAAAGGGTGCCAGAGCTTGCAGTACAGGGCCCTGGATCGCCTCCGCCGGTAAAGGGGCAGCCTGCAACGGTGCATGATGGGTCTGCGAGGGTAAATGACCGTCTAAAAGTTATTGATTTGGGTGAGCATCCATGAAAATAGCATAAACGGAGCAAATATAGTGGCGGGATGCTTGTGAAGACGGGAGGGAGTCGATGCATAGTAACTTTGAGGACTCACCCGTAGAATCCCAACCCCATATTCACTTTGGCAGGATCAATGTTGTTCCTCCATAGAAGTTGCATTGATTCATCAATCTCGGTGAGATTTGTATGTGATCCCACGACGGCTCCGATCGATGGGTCTGTCGAATCCCACGTTCCATGAAGATCATATGTCATGAGGTTGAACCAGTCGACAGAGGGTTCAAGATTGACAATATCAAAGTTTTGCATATACCAGTAGCTGGATGGAAGTGTAATGGATAAGCCATATGTTTGGCCGCTGGAACTGAGAGTGCTCCGAAGCTTTTTGAGAAAGGTGACATAGTTTGCAAAGTCTTCTGGCTTTCCCGATCGATCAGGAGCCACAGGGTACTCCCTTTACGTTGGGTTGGTACCAGATTGTCAGCCAGAGAGCGGAAGAAGAGAGAGGACGAGTAGCATATGAGAGGACTAAATATACCAGTCAATATCGACCCCGTCGAATCCATATGTTTACAGGAACGACAAAAGGGAGTCAAAGAAGGCGCTCTGTGCCGAGTCAGAAGCTGCCAAGTCAGAAAAGGTGGTAGCCGTAGGCTGGTCAGCATCATTCATAGACCAGCCGCCAATCGAAATCCACGTCTTGAGCCCCGGGTTAGAGCCTTTGAGAGCAGTGAACCGAGAGTATAGAGGAACATCAGTTTCCTGCATAGGCGCTATCGCGAAGCTCGCAGGGTCGATCATGGCAAAAGCAAAGTTGAGATGCGTATAGGCACCCGTAGGAATACCTTCCGGAAACACTAATGTAACGGTCAGTCGCCCGTCTTTTTTCTCAAATCGTGTAACGACAGGCTACATTTGATACTCACTCTGATCACAGCTTCTGGTTATGGACCAGCCTTCATAGTAGCCAACACTACGTCCATCCGACGCACTGGTGCCCGTACAGGAAGGCGAGGTGACTTTCTCCGTCCCACAAAAGTCAGAGGTTGTGCCGCAGAAGCCGTATTGCGAGCAGCAGACGTTAAGCGGACAGCTCTCTGCATTCGACCATTCTGCACCCCATCCGGGATCGCAGTCCGACTTTTGATCACATGATGAGGTGCAGTTGCCAGCACCGCAAAACGTAGGTCCCAGACCACAGACACCTGTATTGCTACAGCAGCCTATTGCGCATGGTACGGTAGACGAACTGTGTAAAGGTCGTCAGTGATATAGCACAGCACATTGTATATAAGGAAACTTTCAGGATAGCATGTTCACCAGGTATATTGGGCCGACACAACTGCTAGGGCTACCGTATAGAGTAGAACAAGAGTGGTTCGTATGGAATGTCGCAAGCCTAAACTAGTCATGATTACTTCACGTAAAAAGCGTGGTTGAATGTGAGTAACCTAGGCTTGGGGCTGCTTGTCGTAAGAGGTGGTAAAAAAGAGTGTACTGGGAGGATGGAATAGGAAAGATAATATTCTTTAAAAAAAAAGAAGATTGGAAAGTAACGAGTTCTTCTATCACCTGGTGATAATGCTTGACAAATACATCAACTATCGGGAGTAAGCCGGGCATACTTCTTCCGTCGCAATCATCACAACGCTCTCGTGAACCGGCACATGGTCCTGTGCGCGAGATCTGAACATTATCCAGGGGCCGAAGGCCTTCCGATAAAAGGAACCGCGATAAATCTTCCACTTACAGACACAGCCTGCCGCAATATTGATGACATGCAGGCGATACTATTGACTCTATGAATCCTTACAGCAGTAAAGTAAGCTTGATTGCAACCATATCCTTTATGCAGGTAAGATGAAGGCTGATCGGCCGCAAGTCACAAGCCGCCCCCTCGGCCATATATGCAAGAAAGGAGGCCAAAGCGCCCGGAGCGGGTTCAAACGCGAGCCGAGCCAGCGATGATGCCGACAAAGACTTGATGGCAGATTCTGGGCTGGAACTTCCTCATTTCTAGGAGGATGAATCCTGTCTCTCTGTTTCCCATCTGTCTTGACTTTTTGAGTTTTCACGTCTCCTATTGCTCAACAGCCAGAACTCCAACCATGGCAAGCTTCTCTCTTTACCATGTTATAATCGTTCTCGCTCTGATCACGAAGCGTTGTCATTCGCAGATCAACGTCTACCCGAGTGACCTTGATCCGTCGCCCATTAATCTGTCTGCGTCGTGTATCACTGCGATTAATGCCACCATCGACTGCGATTCTTCCATCGTTCCTCTGGCCTCCCAGGACTACTATGGCAGCTTTAGTAACGCCAGCCTGCAAGACTCCATCTGTGCTAGCAGCTGCGGCTCTGCCCTTGCAGACTACCGCGAAAATGTCCTCACGATATGCGGCACCAGCACAGAAATGCAGACTGGATACCCGGTGACGTATACCGGGGACCTGATCTGGAGTTATTACAACTTGACCTGTCTTACTGATACGGCTACGGGTGAATACTGTACCGACTATATCAGCACCGTGAACGCGTCCATCTCAACGGACACGTCCATAAGCAGCCTTGATAGTACGGTTCTCTGTTCCCCATGCATGCTTGATTTCTTCCAGAACCGCCAGAGCACCGCCTTCTCGGGCTACTCGGCCTCCTCCGCTGTTACGTGGGCATCGATTCAAGCCCTTTGCGGCGTCTCTTACCCGACCGAAGTCCAACCGCCCGCAGCGACACCGACGTCCCTCAGTGGCTATGCCACGGCGGCTGCGTCGATCTCCTGTCTGACTGGCAAGACCTATACCGTCGCCAGTGGCGACACGTGCGCCGCTATTGCTCACGCCAACAGTGTGGCAGCGGGAACGCTTATTACCCTCAACCAGATTCTGCCTGGGTGCACAGATATAGAGGTTGGCCAGAGCCTGTGCCTCCCGCAGACTTGCACGACGTATACTGTCGCAAGTGGCGACACGTGCTTCGGTATTGCCTCGGCCGCGGGCATCTCGGTCCTGGCGTTCCTGAGCTGGAATCCCAGTATTAACAGCGCATGCACTAATTTGCTCGCCGGGTACGACGTCTGCACGAGCCTTCCGGGTGGAGTCATTTGGAATGGGACGACAATTGCAGGCATCACGCCAACAGCAACGGCTCTATACGCCACCACGACCGTGATGCCTGCTGGACCGACGGCGTCGGGGACTACGCTGGACTGTGGCAAGTATTATCAAATTTTGCCGGGGGATATCTGCCAACTTGTGGCGCTTAACAACACTATATCTGTGGCCATGTTCGAGGCCATCAACCCGAGTGTTGATGAAGCCTGCGATAACTTAGTACCCGGTCTCTATTACTGCGTGTTTCCCACTGCAGATTGGAACAGTACCGACTCAGGTGCAAATACCACAGGCAGCTCCACTACTGTGGCGGCACCAGCGCCAACGACGACAGGTGAGGGGATACATATATATATTCATTCATGCTAGTCAGTTTACAGAAAAGCTCGCTAACCGTTACTTATAGGAGCCACATCTTCCTGCTATAGGTGGTATATCATAGAGAGTGGGGATTACTGCTACCTGCTGGAGCAAAGCTTTGATGTGACTCTGGAGCAGCTGCAACAGTGGAACCCAGCCCTTGACGCGGCCTGCGACAACCTCATTATCGGTGACGCGTATTGTGTCTCGGGCCCGTTAACGTCAGCGTCAGCATCAAGTACCACCACCACCACTACCCAGACCACAGTTGCACCTCCTGGGCCCACGCTCAGCGGTTAGTCCATGCCTTCCCAGCCCACCCACTCCGTCCCTCGTCCGAGTTATGCATCTCTACCTACGTAGAGCGAGGCACTTTAGTATACTTGGGGGGTATTAAAACTGACGTCTGCCGAAATCTCTAGGGACCACGTCATCATGTTATGAGTGGCACATTGTCATCAGCGGTGACTACTGCAGCCTTCTTCAGGATGACTATGGAATTACATTTGCTCAACTGCAGGCATGGAACACAGACCTCGACAGTGCGTGCGATAACCTAGAGCTTGGAGAGGCATATTGTGTCCGTGGAACGAGTTAATAGCATCCGGGAAAACCCAATTTTGTACTATACTAAATAGAGTACAAGCCTTGTATTCTGCCTTTTGTACTGTTTTTCTAGACTCGTCCGTCCTTTTTGTGAACCTATCTTGCGTTATCTCCCAAGATCTTAATAATGGTAGATCGACTGCATAATCAAAAGCGCCTTGACTACTTTCCTGCCTCAAGGTTCCGCACTTATTGCACAGTCCGATTGCTCTTAGCATCCTCTCCAGCGTCAAGTAAATCCTTTGCCGTAAACCCCCACGAATTGCGAATGGAACTCCATGCTTGAATGCCACCAGGATGGCGCCTAATCTCCAAGAGTAAGGGCTGATCAGGATTGCTGATGCACGCGAGATAATGCATGGGCGTATTGCCATGAACATCTTGTTGAGTAAGCACCTCCTCCGCCGATAAGCGCTGCAAGAGGTACCGTATAACCTCGCCCTGCGCAGCTCTCTGTGACCAGGGAGTATCGTGGGAGGCCGGGCTCCGGTTGGATGATTGATCCCCTCTCTGTCCGCCTCTGCACAGGCCACGGCTCCGGGACCCCCGACCTCTGGTTGTTGAGCGAACAGGGAGCTCCTTGGGCCGCCATTCAGTATCCAGAATATTAAACTCGTGGATAGAACTTTTGACAGCTTGGACTTGCAGATCAATCATGCTGTCGTCAAGCGGAAGGCTCGCCACATGGAGGAGCGTGTGGCCCAATGCAGTATTTGGGATATCGCGGAGCTTTTCCTCCCCGCCCAATGCTGCCATAACGTGTTGGACAAGCGCCATATCAAGCGTCGCCACCGCAAAATGGACAAGGTGGCATCGAAAGACGGGAGTAGTAACCGTTAAATCGCCCTTCTGGCACATCATCTCAAACCCAGCAGTCCAGCGCGTCGAGACCGCATACATGAACGCATTCCAGCTGCGCGTGACCAGAGCCTCTGGAAAGTGATGCGGCTTGTGTCCACGAGTAAGGAGGAAATCAAGCATTGTGATATCCCGCTGCTGTATAGCTATCCATAGGGGAGGCTCAACAGCCCACCTGGAAGGGCTATCCACGGAATCGAGAACATGACCCTCGCCTCTATGGGCTCTCCATGCAGACTCGTCCGCGCCGTATCGGAGGAGAAGACCATAAAGCTCCTTGTTCTGCACAGCGACCGCAGCTGCAAGTGACGAAGACGGGTTGTTTGTCGGCCAGTGCACCATAGGAAAGTCGGGTTCCGCCCAGAAGCGTGCCCGTGACTGCCGACGTTGCTGCAATTCGGCTTCGCTTAAAGGCATAGCTTGGTCAATATATAACGCTGTATAGCCACGAGCCTTTACGGACTCCAGTGCCTCCACGCGCCCTCGCAGATAGCAGCCTCCCGTGATGGTAGTCGCGGGGTCCCTGCCCCGAACGAAGCGAGTACTAGCCGCAAGGTAGCATTCGTCTGGGAAGCCGTTGGGATTCGCGCCATGCTGGAGTAGCAACTCAACATGTTGGGGAAGACGGGCGTTAATCGCATTAGTAAGGGCGCTCTCCCACGGGCCGTGGAGCGGGCCAACTATGAAGTTGGCCGGTGGGAAGCCGTGGCGAAGGAGACCGCGGAGGATGCGGATATCGGACATGCAGGCGGCGCGCTGCACTGGACCAGGAACATCTACATCTTCCTGGACGCCGGTGGACTCGTTGCCAGGGTCTGGTCCGTTTGGGTTGCGGGAAGGTAGCGTTGCTAGTACTTGTGCTGAGGGCACGTAATCAATATCCGGGTCATCTCCTTCCGGGGAGTTAAGCTCTGGGCCGATCATTAGGTATAGCTCGACTACGTGCGTATAGTAAGTAGGTAATGGAGAAGGTATAGTATATAGTGCTGTTGCCTAAATAATATGCGTCCGTAGGGAAGAAGCAAAGCACGTTTCGCGGGGTCGCGATTTATAATAAGGTTAGATTACCTAAGAGCGTAGTTAATAGTACGACGCAAGCGGTTAAAAGGTACTACTATATAGTAAAGGGTTTTAGTATAATTTTATTTATTTATTTATTTATTTATTTATTTATTTATTTATTTATTTATTTATTTATTTATTTATTTATTTATTTATTTATTTATTTATTTATTTATTTATTTATTTATTTATTTATTTATTTATTTATTTATTTATTTATTTATTTATTTGTTTATTTATTTATTTATTTATTTATTTATTTATTTATTTATTTATTTATTTATTTATTTATTTAACGCCGGAATACGTAAGCTAGTATATATTTACGGAAGTATTTCGATATACTACGCCGGTATATATATTATTATATTAGGTTATATTATAATATAAACTATAATAATCCTTGCCTAAATCCCTGATTCTAGAAGTACCTATAAGTTATATATTAGCAGGTAGGGAAGTATTACCTTTAAGTCTTTATATATTATCGAGTAATATTAAGTATTATAAGTAATTAAGAGGGATTACCCTATTATATAAAATAATACTTAGATTTATAACTAAAGACTATAAGGAAACTATCTAATATTAAGCTATAAACTTCTATCCTTATATCCTTTTATTATTAACTATTATTCCCTAAATAGTATTTTAGATTAATAATATCGCTTATTAATTATTACGGTCTAAGTTAATAGAGTTATAATACGGTCCTTATAATCCACCCTTATCCTATATAACCCTAACCCTAGTTATATTTTCTAATATAACTTTATTATATAAGAGATCCTTATCGGTTTATTAAGGTTCCGATTTACTAGTATATAGTTACGCTAGCCTATTCCTATAACCTATATATTCGTAGGTTATAATATTATCTCCCTTTTATCGGTTTTTATCCCTAAAAACCTATAATATTTCCGTAAGTAATCCTACCTAATATTCTTACTTCGGATTATATCTTCCTAATTCGTTATATCGTCGAGAATTAATAAAGTTCGTTATAAAAAGATTAAATAAACTTCTTCCCTTTAGTTATCCGTATTAGATCGTTATTCTAAGATACCTTCCTATTCTTCTTACTAATCCCGTTAAGTTCCTTATTTAGCCTCCGAAGAAGATTCTTCTCGCTATTCGGAATATATTCGCTATAAGCGGGGGAATTATAATATATAGGGCTTAACTCCTATATAGATATAAAAAATTACCTATTAATATTCGCTAGCTAAAGCGGCCCTTAATATTATTAAGGAAGAGCTTAAATAGGCTATAGCGAAAGTACGCCTATTATATAAGGAGTATTATATATAGGCTAATAAGATAATATATATTATCCGTTATAGTTTAGATATAATCGAGGAATTAGATTATATTAAAGCGAAGGAGTTAGAGAAGAAGCGTTTAGCCGCTAAAGCTATAAGGCGTCCTATAGAGTTAGCCGTTCCCGAAGGCCTATTACTTAAGGGTTTTATAACTATTATATTAAAGGATTTTAATTAATTTAGTTTTTCTCTATTATCTCTATCTAATTTCCTTATTAGTAATTTATAGGGTACCGGGGCTTTTAGTTTATAATTTTAATTTCTTTAAGGTTATTACTAATAATCCTTAATAAGGGGTCTAATTACTCCTATAAGTAGCTATTATAATTAAAGATATAAGTAATCTTATAGCTTAGTAGTTAGAGTTCCTAGTTTCTTACTAGGAGGTCCGGGGTTCGATTCCTTATAATACTTTCTCTATCCGAGGCTATAATAATTTTTTTATTTTCGTATTCTTTAATAAGGTCTAGGTATATATTCTTTAGTAGTTCCTAAGTATTTTCCGAATTATTATAATCTTTCTATTTAATAAGGTATTATTTTCCGTATCTATATTTATATAAGTTAAGAATTTATTTAACTTCGTATTATACTTATTCTAGTTCGATAATATCTATATTATATAAGAGTTCTACGTTTATTAGTATTAGTTCTAGGAGTAAAATATAGAAAACTAGTGTTATGACCCATGAACATGCAGGTCATAGGAACAGGCCAGCGCAACTATATGCCAGCAAATCGGAACCTTAACGGACCGATGGGGATCTCTTATGTAAGGAATACGGATAATATAATCAGGGTTAGGGAAAAGCCTATAAGAGATTACTATTGCCTATCGGATAGTTAATGGGCAACTATAGGCATTAATGGGCTCGGATGGGCCACGTATTGATGAACAGAACAACGGAAGGATATAAGGATAGTGGATTTCCTAGCTATTAGATAGTTTTCCTTATAGTCTTTAGTTGTGAATCTAAGTATTATTTCATATGATAGGGTAATCCCTCTTGATCACTTGTGATACTTGATATTGCTCGATAACGTACGAAGACTTAAAGGTAATACTTCCCCACCTGCTAATATATAATTTATAGGTACTTCCAGAATCCGGGATTCAGGCAAGGATCATTATATTTTCACAACTCTTGTTTAGGACGGTCTATATACACCTCTTGGGCAATATCAAGTACAGCAATGGCTCCTCAAACTCCCACCCCGTCCACCTCAGGAGAAGGACGACAAGCCAACATCATAACACGCGAGACCACGGACTCCACTCCCAGCTAAAACCAGCTTCCAGAGCAAGCGTCGGACGACTCCGACTATAGACTCCTTAACTAGACCTTCTGTTATAAGGATAATTATATAACGCACCTCTCGGTAAAGCAAGGCTTAGGATAGTTCCCTTAGAAACCTCGTAAGGAACGATAAATTGCAGTCACCCAGAGAATACCCCTCTCTATAGATAACGGTCCATTCGAAAGACTAGTAACAGAGTAGCAAGCCTAGCTTATTAGGGAATACCCCCACCAGCGCGATACAGAAGGGTACGAACTACCTAATAAAACGGATATCTCGCAGAGCAATATTACGGAAATCACAGAATAATAGGAAACGCTCTATATTAGTTAGGATACTAGCGCCCAAACTATTAACGAAGAAACGAGCTTAGAATCAGAAAGCTCTATAGACGAAGATATTAATGAAGGAGACGCGTACTACCTTATCTACGGCATTATACTTAGAGAACTATTCCGAATAATATCTTATTAAGACGAAACCCCCCTTGTATAGGAAGACGCGCGAATTAATCACCTCTACGAAAAGCACCATTAGATCGTATAGTTTGCCTGTATTATATATAATTGCAGATAATACTTCAAATATAAGGTAACCAACGAATAATTCCCTACGCGCAAGGCAGGGCATAGTATTATCGCCTATAACGATAATAACAGCGACTATCATAAAGTACTTAGAATAAGGGGAAACTATACTAGTATTAGCCTTATATATAATACCCCCTACGGATATACTACGCGATAAGTAAAGTGGTACTAATGCACGATACCCTAGTACGCACCTTACGCGTAAGAAAAAGCGCTCGACTAGCATAGAATACGCGAACAGAAATAAAGGGAAAAGCTCGTAAAGCCTACGCACGCAGAACCTACGCATTATAGCTTCTGCAAGCGCGCTAACTACGCAGAACACCTAGCGGATAAAGCGTATACCTACTACGACCTTAAGGATAGTTAGCCCGGAGTATAGACTCCGTATACCGAAGAAGAAAATTAAGCGCGCCTATAGCGATAGGCCGCAGTACGTATATAATACGGAATATAATAAGCTAAGAACCTAGTATAGATAGCAGCCCTTAGAGTATAGCAAGAATAGCAGAACCTAAAAGGTAAGGATCGCCTATAAGGGATAATAAGCGATTAGGATTTACGATAAAGTCCCTCTGCGCGATAGATAGCTCGACGTACGAATATTTAAAAATCGCAGTACGAATCAACAATAAATACTATATAGTACTCCTAGATAGCGGAGCGCAAGGAAACTTTATATCCCTAAGCGTTATTAATAGAGAACGGATACCTTGGAAGAAGAAGATAGAACCCTATAAACTTAGTACTATAGAAGGTATAGAAGTCGCTTACGGCTAAGGTATTATCGATATAGAATCTGATTAATTACTAGTTACGATCTACGGACGTACGATACTAATAAACTTCGATATTACGGATACCGTATAACACGAGCTGATTTTAGGTATACCCTAGTTAAGAAAGGAAAATCCTCGAATCGATTGGACTAATAGCTATATTTTATAGGATAAAGCGGATACCTAAGAAGCGGTTATAATTAAAGGCGTAGGATCGGATTTAGTTACTAAGCGATACCTAGATAGTAGGGGCTTAAACGAATTTATATATACCTCTAAATCGAGAAGAGCTAAGACGATAGCTACCCTAGGATACGATAAACCTCGATAGCTTATAGAGAAGGATCTAGCGATAGTTAGTACCTAATAGAATAAGGGATATAGCAGATTAGGATACGATATAATAGGATTCTATAGATAGTAGGATATATTATCGCGATAAGTTTAAGAAGGAACTAAGCACGTATAACGATATCTCCTTGTAATAGCAACTATATAAGACGAAGATACGTTTAGAGACCTCTCCGGTATACTAGAAGAGTATCGGAAGTTTACGAAACTATTTTAAGGAAAATTCGATAACGGCCTACCAGAATACGGCCTATACGACTACGAAATCCCACTTAAAGAAGGAGAATAACTAAAGTTCTTTCCTATCTACGGATTAGATAAGGATAAACTTAAAGCATTTAGAGAATATATCGACGAAAATCTTAAGAAAGGCTATATTAGACCCTCCTATTCACCAGTAGGATACCTAATCCTATTTATACTAAAGAAAAACGGCAAATTATAACTATACGTTAACTATCGGCAACTCAACGATATTATAATCAAGAATCGGTACCCCTTACCTCTCTTTAAGGAACTTAGAGATAGACTTAGAGGAGCCTAATAGTTTACGGCCCTCGACCTTAAAGAAGGATATACGTATATTCGTATTAAACCCGGAGAAGAATGGAAAACAGCGTTCAGAATACGCTACGGATATTTCGAATATCTTATTATGCCATTCGGACTTACCAACGCCCCCGTATTATTCTAGGAAATAATAAACTTTATCTTACGCGAATACCTCGACTATTTTATAATCGCTTACCTAGATAATATCCTTATTTACTTAAAGATATTCGAAGAATACTAGAAGTATATTATAATAATCCTATAAATCCTCCAAAATAATAAGATTTTAGTAGAACCTACTAAATGCAACTAGAATACTTAAGAAGTTAACTACCTTAGATATACTATTATACTAGGGTATATACGAATACAGAAAGATAAAGTACAGGCAGTTAGGGATTAGCCTATACCTTAGAACGTTAAAGACGTTAGAGCCTTCTTAGGCTACGCTAACTTCTACCGACAATTTATTAAGAATTATAATAGTATTATAGTACTACTTACGGAACTTATAAAAAAGGATATTACCTTTAACTGGAACGAATAGGTATAGAAAGCCTTTAGTATAATCAAGGACGCAATTATATTAGAACTAATCCTAGTCGAAGCAGACTAAGATAAAGTTTTCGAGATCGAGATAGACGTATTAGATTATATACTCGGTGGATAACTCGGATAACGAGACGATAAGGGACGACTACGGATAGTCAGCAATTTTAGTAAGAAATTAAACGGACCAGAACTTAACTATAGAACGCCCGATTAAGAACTTATAGTAATAGTAGAAGCCTTTAGGGAATGGCGATACTACCTTATCGGCGCAAAATAATAAATTCTTATATATACGGATTATAAGAACCTTTAGGCATTTACCTTAATAAAGCAGCTTAATAAACGATAAGTTAGATAGTACGAATTTCTATTAGAATTCGACTTTAAGATTATCTATCGAAAAGGCAAAGAAAACGAACGAGCAGACGCTCTTAGCAGACGGTCAGACTATAAGGATAGCAACAGCAAAGACCAAGATATTATAGTAATCTTTAAGGAAGATTCGGAAGGCAACCTTACTATATTATCTATTATTAAGGAACTTAACGTAATACTACGTATCGAAGGAGAAATACCCAACCTCGATAGTATAATAATATCAGAATAATATAATTATATTAGAAGCATCTATAGTATACTAGTATATAAATACTAAGGAATTAGAGTAACCTATAAAAGGATCTAACGTTATTAGAACCTACCGAACCTTAAGAAACGAGTTACGGATATCGTTAACAACTACGATATATGCAAACGGAATAAGATAGAATAATATAAACCTTACGGACTATTATAACCTCTACTAATACCTACGACTATTTGGTTATCTATTAGTCTAGACTTTATTACTAAGCTACCTCTCTTACGAGAACCCTTAACTAAAGTATAGTACGATAGCATCTTAGTAGTGGTTTGCAGACTAAGCAAGTACGTATACTTCCTACTATATAAAGAAAGTAGTACTATAGAAGAACTCGTATATATATTCCTCCGTATTATTATCGCCAACTACGGAATACCTTAGGAAATTATATTAGATAGAGACAGAAAATTCGTATCGAAATTCTGGATCTCTCTTACCAAATACCTCGGAATAATACAACGTATATCCACGGCATTTTATCCTTAAACAGACGGATAAATAGAATATACTAACCAGATTATAGAATAGTATCTACGATGCTATGTTAACTACGAATAAGATAATTAGGCCGAACTCTTACCTACGGTATAATTCGCCTATAATAGCGCAGACACGATAAGTACAGGAAAATCACTATTCTTCCTACTCTATAGACGTAACCCTACGGTATACTACGAAATACTACCAGGTAGAAACGCAGAAACGGCAGACTAATACGCTAGAAGAATCAAGTAATTATACGAAGATACTCGACGTATACTTTAGGATATTAAAGAATAAATAACGAAATATGCTAATTAGAAAAGGATTAAGGGATTAATCCTATAGAAGGGAGATAAAGTCTACCTTAACCGTAAAAATATTAAAACCACTAGACCCAGCGATAAACTCGACTATAAGAAACTCGGACCGTATAAAATTGTACGATAAATTTCACTAGTTAACTATAAATTGGAAATCCTATATATACGTCTATACCTAGTCTTCCATATTTTACTTCTAGAACCAGCATCGGTAGACGCAGAACTCTTATACGATATAGATATTATCGAACTAGAATAAGCGTAATACGAAGTTGAATAGATTCTCGACTTACGTAAACGCGGATGCGGAAAATAATACCTTATTAAGTGGAAAAACTACGATAACTCGGAAAATACTTAGGAACTACTAAAGAATATATACCCAGATCTTATTAAAGAATACGAAAATAAAAAAAAGTTATTATAGCCTTAGATAGAGAAGGTACTATAGGGGATCGAACCCCGGACCTCCTAGTAAGAAACCAGGAACTCTAACTACTAAGCTATAAGACTACTTATATCTTTAACTATAATAACTACCTATAGGAATAACTAGACCCCTTATTAAGAACCACCTATATTCGGGCTCCCTAAGTCGAATCCGGACTAATTAATCGTAGCGTTAGGCGCTGCTAATATATTCCAGTCCGTACCCTTAAACGAAGGATCCTATATAGATAGAACGGCCTCCTTAGCAGCTACGGTTTAAACGGCCTCGGTAACCCGTTTACGCTCCTCCTCTTCCAAACTAGCGTTTACTAACTTTATACCCTTCTCCTGAAGAAACCGTTATTATTTCTTTAGACGAGATAATCTAGCCAAAGTCTCTATTAGACGGGCTTATACGTCGGCAAATTCTCTCTAACGCTTAAGCAGACGCTCCTCTTCCTCCAACTTACGACTATCTAAACGTATTAACTCGTCGTTGATCTTGGATATTAAGGAAAGAGTTAATACTAGTATAGCAAGAACTACTAAGGAAAACCACTTATACGAGGATACTAGTACTCGTAACGCATCATAAGAACGATTTCGTTTAGTGCACTACGCACAACTTTTCATACTATCAACCATCTTACACACCAACCCCTCCTCTAGGCACAACGAATAAGGCATAACTTCGTAACCTTGGGTTTCGATATATACAAAACGATTTAGAGTAGTAATACGCTTCTGGGATAAAGATAAGGACGAATTCGCAGCACGCGATTTTATAATTCTAGAAGATATAACGAATTAGGAAGGTATAATCCGAAGTAAGAATATTAAGCAGGACTACTTACGGAAACACTATAGGTCTTTAGGGATAAAGACCGATAGAAGGGAGATAATATTATAACCTATAAATATACAGGTTATAGGAACAGGCCAGCGCAACTATATACCAGTAAATCGGAACCTTAACGGACCGATAGGGATCTCTTATATAAGGAACACGGATAATATAATCAGGGTTAGGGAAAAGCCTATAAGAGATCACTATTGCCTATCGGACAGTCAATAGGCAACTATAGGCATCAATAGGCTCGGATAGGCTACGTATTAATAAACAGAACAACGGAGGGATATAAGGATAGTAGATTTCCTAGCTATTAGATAGTTTTCCTTATAGTCTTTAGTTATAAATCTAAGTATCATTTTATATAATAGGGTAATCCCTCTTGATCACTTATAACACTTGATATTGCTCGACAACGTACGAAGACTTAAAGGTAATACTTCCCCACCTGCTAATATACAATTTATAGGTACTTCCAGAATCCGGGATTCAGGCAAGGATTATTACAACTAGGTATAAGCGTATATATAGGATTTCTAATTTATAGTTAATTAGTAAAATTTATTATATAATTTTATAAGGTCCGAGTTTTTTATAATCGAGTTTATCGCTAGGTTTAATAGTTTTAATATTTTTATAATTAAGGTAGACTTTATCTCCCTTTTATAAGATTAATCCCTTAATCCTTCTCTAATTAGTATATTTTATTATTCGTTCTTTAATATTCTAAAGTATATATCGGGTATCCTTATATAATTATTTAATTCTTCTAGCGTATTAATCTACCGTTTCTATATTTCTACCTAATAGTATTTTATAATATACCGTAGGGTTATATCCGTAGAGTAGGAAGAATAGTAATTTTCCTATACTTATCGTATCTACGCTATTATAGGCGAATTATATTATAGGTAAGAGTTTAACCTAATTATCTTATTCGTAATTAATATAATATCGTAGATATTATTCTATAATCTAGTTAATATATTCTATTTATCCGTTTATTTAAGGATAAAATACTATAGATATATATTATATCGTTCCGAGGTATTTAGTAAGAGAGATCCAGAATTTTAATATAAATTTTCTATCTCTATTTAATATAATTTCCTAAGGTATTCTATAGTAAGCGATAATAATACGGAGGAATATATATATAAGTTCTTCTATAGTATTACTTTCTTTATATAATAAGAAGTATATATATTTACTTAATCTATAAACTATTACTAAGATACTATCGTATTATACCTAAGTTAAGGGTTCTTATAAAAGGGGTAATTTAGTAATAAAGTCTAAACTAATAGATAACTAAATAATCGTAGGTATTAATAGAGGTTATAGTAATCTATAAGGTTTATATCGTTCTATCTTATTCCGTTTATATATATCGTAGTTATTAATAATATCCGTAACTTATTTCTTAAGGTTTAATAGATTCTAATAATATTAGAGCCTTTTATAGGTTACTCTAATTCCTTAGTATTTATATACCGGTATACTATAAATACTTCTAATATAATCGTTTTATTCCGATATTATTATACTATCGAAGTTAGGTATTTCTCCTTCGATATATAGGGTTATATTAAGTTCCTTAGTAATAGATAATATAATAAGGTTACCTTCCGAATCTTCCTTAAAGATTATTATAATATCTTAGTCTTTATTATTACTATCCTTATAATCTAACCGTTTACTAAGAGCGTCTATTTATTCGTTTTCTTTACCTTTATAATAGATAATCTTAAAATCGAATTCTAATAGAAATTTATACTATTTAACTTATCGTTTATTAAGCTACTTTATTAAAATAAATACCTAAAGATTCTTATAATCCGTATATATAAGAATTTATTATTTCGCGCCGATAAGGTAGTATCGCTATTCCCTAGCCATTATTCTGCCCCGGATTGAGCCTTAGTCCACGGGTGGGG
Organism: Coniella vitis; assembly: GCA_011317545.1. Classification (NCBI taxonomy): domain Eukaryota; kingdom Fungi; phylum Ascomycota; class Sordariomycetes; order Diaporthales; family Schizoparmaceae; genus Coniella; species Coniella vitis. The sequence continues at coordinate 4,720,661 of WUJK01000002.1, forward strand.
CTATACAAATCTGCCGCTGGCCCGTGCGTTTTGAGCTATAGTCCATTGAGCTATAGTCCACCAATGGACATCGCGCGAGTGGGGTCGTCGCAACCCCAACCCCACACCCAACCCCAACCTAACCCCAAGCCCGCCCCTCTACTAAGACGCGTACGATGATAGAATAGCAGCCTCGTACAGTTGGGGCCTATCGCGCAGGCTGCATCCGATTCTTCGGCTTTCTATCCCTCGTACGATCATCGCAGCCTCGTACAGTTGGGGCCTATCGCGCAGGCTGCATCCTATTATTCGGCTTTATCTCTTGTGCGATAATGGCAGCCTCGTACAGTTGGGCCCAAGGCTAGGTCTGATCCCATTGTTCGGCTTTGTCTCTCGTGCGACAATGGCAGCCTCGTACAGTTGGGCCTAAGGCTAGGTCTGATCCCATTATTCGGCTTTGTCTCTCGTGCGACAATGGCAGCCTCGTACAGTTGGGCCTAAGGCTAGGTCTGATCCTATTGTTCGTTCGGCTTTGTCTCTCGTGCGACAATAGCAGCCTCGTACAGCGTAGGAGAAGGCAGCAGCCGTCGTTTCTTGCAACGCCTTTGTCTCCCGTACGACAATCACCGCTTTCTTCCGTCGGTCAGTCACAATACGTAGTAACTCACTCTGACTTTCCTAGAGTCTTCGGCGATATTCCCTTCCTACTATATAAAGAACTTCTTCCCTCCCTTTTCCCTTTCGACTTTTTTCCTCCTTCTTTATTCCACCTTTCTTTTTATAAAAAAGCTGGGTATCGTCAACCGTACGTCCTATTTAACGTCACCACTTTGCCCTCCCCTTCCCTTTCTTCCAACCGTCCGTACTGACCACCCAGCCGTACGGCAGAAGAAACTCCACTACTTCTAAAGAAAACCCCAAGAAAAACCGTCTGTACGATGGCTACCTCCACCTTCACCCTCTCCGTTCGCTACACGGACCTGGGCATTCAGAATGGCCGGTGCGGCCTAATCCTCCACCTTACCCACCCTGCCTCGCACGCAGCCCTGACTGCCTTGGCTAAGAACGACACCGAGCGAGACCTCTTGGCCCTGCCCGGTACCGATATTCGCCTCTCGGCTGGCGACTCTGGTACGACTGCCGCTGCCGTTATCGCCAAGATCCTCCGACGTGACTCGTACTTCTTGGCCGTCTTGGTTGCTCGTGCCGGCCGCCCCAAGGCCGTACGCTGCGAGCACCGCTGCCGCGCACGAAACTTCCCCTTCGACCAGTGCCTCTTTGTTGCTGGCCAGCAGCAGAATGCCTGCGCTAACTGCATCTGGGACTCGCACGCAGCTCGGTGCTAAAGCCGGCTCGTACTATTACTAGCGAGGGGGAGAGTGATTCCTAGGGGTTCGTACTAAGGATAAACCGAGGAGGATAGTTTAGATCGTACAGAGGCTCTATTGCTTCGTATATAACCCGCAAGGGGCCCCTAATACTACTATTACTCCGTACGGAGTTTTATACCCCTAACCCGTTACCTGCCCCCTTTCGTACGTAATCTTGCTTACCTTATATAATAGATTAGCTCGTATAGATAAGAGATTTTCTCTTTCTTTCGTACGCTTTACTATAAAACCGAATACTTTAACTTTTTTTATTCTCTATCTCTATATAATATATTCTCTTCTCGTACGATGGAGCAATATATTACTATTAATACGGAATATAATATTCTTATTTGCCGTATCTGCCAGGTTGCCGTACGGCCTGGTACGGCTATCGATACGCATTTCCGTCAACAGCATAAGCTTAAAGGGCTAATCCTTAAGGAGATTCTTTACTCGTACGGTAATATACCGCTTACTGATCCAGTCTCGCTTCTACCCCCAGAAGATAGCTTAGATCCGATTCCGAATCTAGTAATCGTACGAGGTATAAGCTGCCAACTATGCCGGTATCTTACTACTTCGTACGGTCTCTTCCGAAAGCATAATAAGGCGACTGGGCATTCCCAGAGCGAAAATCCCGGGCAGCCCGTACGGCTCCAGAGCTGGCTTAGCGGCCCCCAATATAGACGGTATTGGATCGTTCGTACGGGAGCGGAAGAAGTAAATCCCGTACCTACTCGCTCCTCTTCTCCTATAACGCCCGATCCAGATTTAGCTTCGTTCGAAAACGCCCTTACCCAGCAGGAAGCTGCTTTTCTTAAAGTCGACCAGGACTACGTACGAATAGGCGATATACGCGAAGGCCTCGACCGTAATTCGGCTTGGGTGAAAAGGGTTGGCTGGGTTCCGTATTTTCAATCGCGCGATAAGCTTGCTATCCATTAGGCTACTCTCTGGGACGAGAAGGGGAAGGCCCGATCCACCGTACGGCAACCAGAAAGGCCGGAGATTCTACCAGAGCATTTCGTATAGCTTCAGCAAGTCTTAAGAAGCTTCGCACGAGAGCTCGATCGCTGCCTTCTACGGCTACCTACTATTCCAATCGAAACACTCCAATGGCTTGCGAGTATCTCGTCGACGCAGCCGAATCCCCGCCCCTTCGTACGGCCGGGGTTGGATTTAACGATCGTACGATATCGTTCTTTTGGGCAGCGATATCTTGTCTTCTGTATTCGTGCGTACTATCTGGGACGGGAGCAAGCGTACGAGCAGTGGGCGGTCTCCTTTTCGGCCGAGCAATGGTCGCTCTTGTGCGATATAATTACTGCGGTTGATATACTTCTCGACCGTACGGAGCCCCCGGTCTCTACCCAGCCAGCTAGGCGTCCGTACGAAGCCTAGACATTTGCTCCGGATCTAGACGATAATACGTACGAAGAGGAGGATAGGGAAAGTCCTCGGAGTCGTACAAGTCTAAGCCCCGAGCATATAAAGGAGACCGATATCCTCGACCGTACGGTCTTTCGGTTTTTTCTTTCGTCTCTTCGGTATTATATCGGCGGGAATCTCTATTTAAATCCACTCCTTTGCTTTTGTGCGGCGTTGGGAATCCGTACGGAGCCGCTTGGCTTTCTGGAACCCCATCTCTATACGACCCGGCTTGCAGCGCTTCTCTGGCTCGTACGTCTGTTTTTTCTCGAAGCCGAATTTCTCGACGAGCCGTTAGAGCTTGAAGCGATTAGCGTACAGGCGGTCCAGCGCTTCCGTACGGCGCATAGCGAGTGGATGGTACCCGGTACGCATACGCCTGTGAGTACGATTATCGCCTGGATGGCGTACGGACGCGGTTGGCGCCACCAGATGGCGGGGCAGGCTTCCGTACGATGGTCTGAGGATAAGCAAGTCCTTTTCCATAACGGCGAAGCAATTCCCGTACAGGCGTTTCAGCAGGCCTCGTGCGAGCTTATCGACGAGGCTACCCGTCTCCTCGACGGCCTTCTTTCTGGGTCCTGGGAGGAGCTTCGTACGACGGTCGAGCCTGCACGGATCGTCGACTATACTATGCAGGTCGGCGCTGGGCGGTTGTTCGCAACCGACCCCCGGAATATATGGCTTCGCCTGGGGCCTCGTACGGTGCTTAGCTTGCTCCAACCGTCTCTCTGGGATTCTATACGAGGCCAGTGGAAGAAAAAACCGGTTCATCAGTGGCTCCAGCAGCTTCGTACGTTCCGCGAGCTTCTCCTTGTCCTTGTGCATATCTGGGGCGGGCAGCCCGGACGAGGGCCCGAAATCCTTACCGTTCGGTATAGAGATTCCTGGCAGCTCGTACGGAATATCTTTATTCTAAACGGCGAGGTTATGATTGCTACGGACCGGGATAAGGGTAAATCGGCTTATAGCGTACGAAGCCGTAAGGTCGCACGCTTTCTCCCGCCGCCGGTTGGGCTTTTCCTTATCGTTTATATTATCTGGCTTTTACCGGCAGAGCGGCTGCTTCGTACGCAATGCGGGTTACGCCCGGCCGTCGGCGAACAACTTGAATATCTCTGGTACGAGAGTGATTCTGGGGTTTATACGACCGAAAGGCTTAGTACGCTCCTCGTACGATATCTCCAGCCGAGGCTCGGTGCTCGTATTGGTGTTGCGCGCTACCGTACGATTGCAATCGAATTCGGACGGCAAATCCGGGGTCTTAGTACGAAACAAGCGGAACTCCAGATCGGCGAAGACGAGGATTCGTACTACCAGGATATCGATCCGCTTACAGGCGAGCCGGGCGACGGAGGGACCGGAGGCTGGAATATCGTCTGGGATTTACAGGCTACGCATAGTACGAAGGTCGCACGACAGCATTACGCTGTCCACGTTGGGTTTCTAGGGTCTTTACAGCCCGAGATGATTGCAACCTTCCGTACGGTTAGTTTACTCTGGCACCAGTTCTTACACGGTACGAGCCCAGAGGCTAGCGGGATTCCTCGTACGGAAGGGGAAGACGAAGGTCAGCAAATACGGAAGCGGAAAGCTTCGCTCTCGTATAGAGGTGGAGAGGGACCGTACGAAAGCCCGAGCTCTATACCGCCAGCTCTACGCGCTCGTACGATACGTACGGCTACAGACGAGGATCTTTTACAAGCGCTTCGTACGCTCTTTGGAGCCGGTGCTGAGTGGAAATCAGCCGAGCAGGCTTTATGCTGTCGTACGATCTGCCGACTCTAAGGCCAGCAATCAGTAATCTGTACTTTACCAACCGGCGCTGGTAAAAGCTTACTTTTCTACGTACCGGCGGTCTTAGAGAATAGTGGGATTAGTATTATTATTGTCCTATTTCTCGCACTTATCGAGGATTTACTCGTACGGGCCTATAAGCTTCAGATCGATGCTATTCAGTTCCAGTCGGGGCTCCGTACGGGGCGCGAGGGATTCCCACGCGCCGTACAACTTGTTTTCGTTAGTGCGGATATCGCTATAACAGGCGAGTTTGCATCGTACGTTGATACGATTGCTACGGCTAGCCTTCTCGCACGGATTTATATCGACGAATGCTATACCATTATTACCGATTCGAACTACCGTATACGATTACGCGAGCTAAAGAGCGTACGACGATTTGGGCAGCCGCTTATTTTTCTAACGGCTACGCTACCGCCCACGTTTCTCGCTTGGTTTCGTACGGAGGCACTGGCTGAGAATGCCGAAGTAATACGCGTACGAACGAGTAAGGCTAATTGTCGGTACGGGGTTGAGGTAGTCTCTGTACGAAGCGGAGCAAGGCCCGACGAAGCGGTCCAGAGCCGTACGATAGCAAGAGTACGAGAGCTTGGGGCTGAAATGTATGGGCAGCAGAAAGGGGTTATTTACTGTCGCTCGAGGGAGGAGACGCGGAAGCTTGCCGCCGTACTAGGGTGCCCGTGCCACCATAGTGGGATGAGCGAGGACGAACGCCAGGCCGCTCGTACGAGCTGGAGCGAAGGCCAGGAAGGGCAGCGGTGGATTACAGCGACGGTTGGGCTTGGTACGGGGATTGATATCGAGGGGATTACTGCTATCGTACATATGGGGATACCGTACGGGCTTATCGACTTTGTCCAGCAGGTCGGGCGAGGCGGCCGTCGGGCTGGCGAGGTTGTCCATTCGGTAGTTATTTATAATGGGCAGCAGAACGTACGAGGGCTCCGGGAGGCGCACGGTATAATCGAAAGTACGAATATACTCCAGATGGAGTCGTACGTATCGACGAAGGGGTGTCGGCGGGCAATTTTAGGCGCATTTCTGGATGGGTCCGATACGGAGAGCTGTACGACGGTGCCCGGGGCGGTTCCGTGCGATAACTGCGAAAGGCAGCAAGCCGTACGGTTCTGGGATGGGGGATTATGGAGGGCGTACGGGCGTACGGAGGGGCAAAAGATTCAGCTTCTTTACCGCTGGCTTTTAGAGGTCGAAGATAGCTGCAGTACGGTCTGTTGGGTATTCCGTGCGTACCGTGCGCGGTCCCGAGGGCGGGCTGAAGGGCGATGTGAAAAGGGGGGAGGGAAAAGAGGTTGGTGTAGGCTTCTCGTACGAAAGTACGGCGAGGCCGATTCCACAGCGTACGAAGCCGCACAGCGGGCGATACGGTTCGAAGAGTTAAGTTGTTGCTTTCGGTGTAAGTTGCCGCTGAACTGGTGCGAGGAGAGGCGTTTAGGGGGGCTTCGTACGGGGTGTACGGCGGAGGACCGAGTTCTTCCCATCGTACTTTTCGCACGGAAGTGGGAATGGGCACAGAGGCTCGTACAGAGGATGTTTGGGATAGATATTAGGGATCGTACGAGCTATTTCCACTGGCTCGGGCGGAAGCAGGTCTTCCACAGATACCAAGGAACGAATATGCTTTTACTCTGGGAAGCTATTCTTTGGGAAGCGTACGAGCAGGGAGAATTCTGGGAACGATATAAGTAGCTTATCTTACCGTACGAGATATAAAGAAAACTTAATATCTTTTCTTATTCTTTTCTTTCTTTCGATTTATTATATAAAAAGGGAATCTTAAAAGGTAAATAATTTAGAATAAATATATATTATATATTTAAGAATATATAAAACTAAGAAAAGAAATAAAATAGAAAAGAGAAGAAATTAAATAAGAAAAAAAAGGTTATATAAAGGATATTTAAAAAGAATTAATATAATAAAAGGGAGGATAGAATAAAAGGAATATAAAAAGAAAAAGAAAAAAAGAATAAGGAAGAAATAAAAAAAGATAAATAATATATATATATATATAAGAATAAATAGATTTTATAATTTAAATAAAGAATAGTTAAAATATATTAAAAGAAAAGAATAAATAAAAGAAAATAAATAAAAGAATAAATATTTATATAAAGAAAAAGAAAAAGTTAAAATTAAAATATAAAAAAAGATAAAAGATTATTAAATAATTAATTTTAAATAATAAATTTAATAAATTAAATAAAAATAATAAAATAAATAATCTAATAAAGATAATTAAGAAGATTAAAATTATAATAAAAAGAAAGATTAAAGCTTATAATATAAATACTTAAAAAAGAAAAGAATAATAATAATAAAATAAAAGAAATATAAAATAAAAATAAAATAGAAATAAATAGGGAAAAGAAAAAGGATTTTTAAAAAGAATAAAATATAAATAAATATATATTAAAAAAAGAAATTAATTAAAAATAAAATTAAGGTTAATTAAAAATAAAAAAGATATAATATAAAAATAATAAAAAAGAAGATTTAAATAAAATATATTAAATATAAATATTAAAAAAAAGATTAAAATTATAAGAAAAGAAGAAGGATAAGATTATAAAGAAGGAAAAGGGTTAGGGTTAGAAGGAAAGAGAAGGGTTAGGGTTAGAAGGAAGAAAAAAGGGTTAGGGTTAGAAAAAAAGAGAAGGGTTAGGGTTAGAAGGAAAGAAAAAGGTTAGGGTTAAAAGAAAAGAAAAGGGTTAGGGTTAGAAGGAAAGAAAAAGGTTAGGGTTATAAAGAAAGAGAAGGATTAGGGTTAAAAGGAAAGAAAAAGGGGTAAAATTATAAAGAAAGAAAAAGGGTTAGAATTATAAAGAAAGAAAAAGATTAGGGTTATAAAGGAAGAAAAGGGTTAAAATTAAAAGGAAAGAAAAGGGTTAAAGTTATAAGGAAAAAGAAAGGTTATAATTATAAGGGAAGAAAAAGGGTTAGGGTTATAAAGAAGGAAAAGGGTTAGGGTTAAAAGGGAAGAAAGGATTAGGATTAGAAGAAAAGAAAAGGGTTAGGGTTAAAAGAAATAAAAAGGTTAAAGTTATAAGGAAAGAAAAAGGTTAGAGTTATAAGGAAAGAAAAATATTATAATTATAAAAGAAAAAAAGTTAAGATTATAAGAAAAAAAAAGATTAAAAATATAAAGAAAAGAAAAGGTTAATATTAAAATAAAGAAAGAAATATTAAAATAATAAATATAAATAATAATTAAATATAAAAAAAAGAATAATAATAAAATAACGAAAGATAAAATAAAAAGAAAAAAAGAAAAAGAATTTTTCAAATAAAATATATATTTATATATTTTTATAAAAAGAGAGGAACTTATAAAAAATTAAATTATAAAGATTAAAAATTAAAGAAAGGTAATATATAAAAGAAAAGAAAAAAAAGAAAGAATAATTAAAAAGTAAAAAGATAAATAAGAAAGGAAATATATTAAAAAGGTAAAAAAGAAAAAATAAAATAAAATAAAAAGGTTAAAAAGGTTAAAGAAAATAAAAAAAAAGATTTATATAAAATAAAAAAGCGAAATTTAGAAAAAAGGTAAGATTTATAATTTTAAATAAAAAGGTTAAATATAAAAAAAAAAAATATAAAAGAAGAATATAAAAGAAGGAAAATAGAATAAAAAATATATAAAAAGAGAAAAGAAATAAAGAGAAAAAAGAAAAGAATTAATAAGAAGAAAAAAGAATTAAATAGAAAAAGAAAAAGGATTTAAAAAGATTTTATAAATATTATATATATTTAATAAATAAAATAAGGAAACGAGAAAATAAGGTTATATATTTATAAATAGATTAAATTATAATAAAAAAAGGTTAGAATTATAAGAAAAAAAAAGAATTAAGATTATAAAGGAAGAAAAAGGTTAATATTATAAGGAAAAAATAGGGTTAGGGTTATAAAGAATAAAAAGGGTTAGGGTTAGAAGAAATAAAAAGGGTTAGGGTTATAATAAAAAAGAAGGGTTAGGGTTAGAAAGAAAGAAAAGGGTTAAGATTAGAAAGAAAAAAAAAAGAATTAAATATAATAATATTAAAAATAGGAAAATATAAAAAAAGAGTAAAATAAAGAAAAAAAAGATTTTAAAAAAGAAAGATAATAAAAAAAAGGGGAGAATAAAGATTTACTATTATATATATTTAAATAATAAAATAAAAAAAAAGAAAAGAAAAAAAATAGATAAAAAGTATTTTTATTTAAATTAATAAAAAAAGTTCGGATTAATTAATAACCCCGGGTTATTCCCCGCGAATCCGCGGATAGGGGGGGGTTAGGGTTAATAAATAACCCCGGGGTTATTCCCCGCGAATCCGCGGATAAGGGGGGGTTAGGGTTAATAAATAACCCCGGGGTATTTCCCCGCGAATCCGCGGATAAGGGGGAGGTTAGGGTTAATAAATAACCCCGGGGTATTTCCCCGCGAATCCGCGGATAGGGGGGAGGTTAGGGTTAATAAATAACCCCGGGGTATTTCCCCGCGAATCCGCGGATAAGGGGGAGGTTAGGGTTAATAAATAACCCCGGGGTATTTCCCCGCGAATCCGCGGATAAGGGGGAGGTTAGGGTTAATAAATAACCCCGGGGTATTTCCCCGCGAATCCGCGGATAGGGGGGAGGTTAGGGTTAATAAATAACCCTAATAATAATTATTAAATGGAATCACCGGTGGTTCCATTTACAAAGTCCCCATAAAAGTCTCCACTTTTTTCGGACCCCGGTATATAAGGTCCTAGAGAGCGAAAACCTCGAGAACGTTAATAAAAATATACCCCCCTTAGGGGACCCACTTTTCAGCCCCACCTACCCAAAATCCTTTTTTCTTCTCCGTATAAAAGAACGTATTTTCTTCTATTATACTACCCCGGGAATCGGAAAGATAAAGGCGCGAGAAGGAAAAGAAGATTCCGTAATATAGAGAAAAAAGAAAAAACAAAGAAAAAAAAAAGGAAGAAGAAAGGATATAGATCTATTTATTCGTAAAGAATCTTTTACCCTTTACTACTATTCTCTTATTTATCTATATATATCTTTCTATAGTATTATTATATATACGTTCTATTTACTATAAGTTGAAAATATAGATAGAAGAGGAACGAAGTATCGAAATTAAAATATATTTTTATTAGTTATTAATCCTTTTTCAATAAAAGTATTATTATAATAAACTAAAGAATATTTATATAATCTAACTTTCAGCCTTTACCCTCTTTTCTTATTATAAATACTCGATAATACTATATAATACTATTCTTCTTTTTAAAAGAGAAATTACTATAAGAAAAAAATAAAAAGATTATAATAGAATATAAATAAATACTATATATATCTCTTTCTATATATTCTATATAGTAAATAAATATAGTATATAAATATAGCCTGTTTTTTTTTTCTTTCTTTTTTTCTCTAGAAATATAATAGGATTAGTATTTTTATAAGTATTCGTCTTGGAATAATATAAAAATATATAGCTAGATTCCTTAGATTTAGGGCTATTTAATATACTATTTTCTTAAACCCTAACCCTAAACCTAGGGCGTTATTCCAGAACTCGCTTAGCCCGATAAGAACGATAAGAAATTCCAACCCCACTTAAACCCACTCTTACCCGGGTAGACCCACTAACTTTAACCCTAAATATCTTAACGAATATAAGGGTATAAAAATATAAATAGTATATTTGAATAGCTGGAATCTAGCGCTTTCGATTAATACCGGATGCACTATTATAGCTCTATTATTAGATGTGTTTCTTTCACTATAGTAAAGTTGACTATATAAGTTCGGAAAAAATCAGAGTTTTCACCGAAAAGCAAAGTGGTCGAGTCGTTTCGACGGCCGACTACGATGCTAGAAGTTCCGTGTTCGAGTGTGACGTCGGGGAAACTGCTGGTGAGTTTTTCTGATAATCATGAGTGGGTTATATAGTATTAAATTATAGTATAACTAGAAGGGTTGGCCGCGTAATGGTGTAATGCCCCTGCTCGATAGAACGGTTGTGGGAATATATATACAAAGTTTAACCGCAGAGTATATATATATATACAAAGTTTAGCCGCAGAGTATATATAATCGTCCTATTGGGCAGGGTTAAAGGGCTTACGTAAATAGCCCCTAGTCACCTCGAATACGGAACTCTTTTTTTAAAAATAAAAAAAGACTAAGTTTTTTTATTATATTATTTATTTTCTATAAGTCTTTTATTAATATTATTATAAATCTATCTATATATATTACTCTAAATCTTATATTCTTATTACTCTAACCCTTTCTACGCCTTATACTCTAAGTCTTATACTCTAGTTACCCTAAACCTCTCTATTTATTTACTCTTTTTACTCTAAGTCTTATACTCTAGTTACCCTAAACCTCTCTGAATTATTTACTCTTTTTTACTCTAAGTCTTATACTCTAGTTACCCTAAACCTCTCTATATTATTTACTCTTTTTTACTCTAAGTCTCGCACTCTAATTACCTATAACCTCTCTATACTATTTACTCTTTTTTACTCTAAGTCTCGTACTCTAATTACCCTAGACCTCTCTATACCTTTTACTCTTTTTTACTCTAAGTCTTATACTCTAGTTACCTTAGACCTCTTTACGCTCTTTATTCTTTATTCCTCTTAGTCTCGTACTCTAGTTACCCTGGACCTCTCTACGCCTTTTACTCTTTTTTACTCTAAGTTCCGCATTCTAATTACCTTAGACCTTTCTATACTATTTACTCTTTTTTACTCTAAGTCTCGTACTCTAATTACCTTAGACCTCTCTATACTATTTACTCTTTTTTACTTTAAGTCTCGCACTCTAATTACCCTAGACCTTTCTATACTATATCTTATACCTTAGTTGCCCTAGATCTCTCTACGCCTCTTACTCCTTTTACTCTAAGTCTCGTACTCTAGTTACCCTTAACCTCTCTATACCGTTTACTCCTTTTTACTCTAAGTCTCGTACTCTAGTTACCTTAGACCTTTCTACGCCTTTTACTCTTTTTTACTCTAAGTCTCGTACTCTAGTTACCTTAGACCTCTCTATACTTTTTACTCTTTTTTACTCTAAGTCTTATACTCTAGTTACCTTAGACCTCCTATGCCTTTTACTCTTTTTTACTCTATATCTCGTACTCTAATTACCCTAGACCTTTCTATACTTTTTACTCTCTTTTACTCTAAGTCTCGTACTCTAATTACCCTAGACCTTTCTATGCTTTTTACTCTCTTTTACTCTAAGTCTCGTACTCTAGTTACTTTAGACCTTTCTACGCCTTTTACTCTTTTTTACTCTAAGTCTCGTACTCTAATTACCCTAGACCTCTCTATACTATTATATTTTTTACTCTAAGTCTTATACTCTAGTTACCCTAAACCTTTCTATACTTTTATACTTATTTACTCTAAGTCTTATACTCTAGTTACCTTAGACCTCTCTATACTATTTACTCTTTCTTACTCTAAGTCTCGTACTCTAATTACCCTAGACCTCTCTATACTATTTACTATTTTTTACTCTAAGTCTTATACTCTAATTACCTTAGACCTCTCTATGCCTTTTACTCTTTTTACTCTATATCTCGTACTCTAATTACCTAGACCTTCCTATACTTTTTACTCTCTTTTACTCTAAGTCTCGTACTCTAATTACCCTAGACCTTTCTATGCTTTTTACTCTCTTTTACTCTAAGTCTGTACTCTAATTACCCTAGACCTTTCTATGCTTTTTACTCTTTTTACTCTAGTCTCGTACTCTAGTTACCTTAGACCTCTCTACGCCTTTTAATTTTTTTACTCTAAGTCTCGTACTTTAGTTACCTAGACCTCTCTATACCGTTTACTCCTTTTTACTCTAAATCTCGTACTCTAGTTACCCTAGACCTTTCTACGCCCTTTACTCCTTTTTATTCTAAATCTCGTACTCTAGTTACCCTAGACCTTCTATGCTTTTTACTCTCTTTTACTCTAAGTCTCGTACTCTAGTTACCTTAGACCTCTCTACGCCTTTTAATTTTTTACTCTAAGTCTCGTACTTTAGTTACCCTAGACCTCTCTATACTATATCTTATACCCTAGTTGCCCTAGATCTCTCTACGCCTCTTACTCCTTTTTACTCTAAGTCTCGTACTCTAATTACCCTAGACCTCTCCACGCTTTTTACTATTTTTTACTCTAAGTCTCGTATTCTAGTTACCCTAGACTCTCTATACTATTTACTCTTTTTTACTCTAAGTCTCGTACTCTCGTTACCCTAAACCTCTCTACGCTATATCTTATACCCTAGTACCTTAGATCTCTCTACGCCTTTTATACTTTTTTACTCTAAGTATTACACTCTAATCACCCTAGACCTCTCTATACTATATCTTATACTCTAGTTACCCTAGACCTTTACGTCTTTTACTCTTTTTTACTCTAAGTCTTATACTCTAGTTACCTTAGACCTCTTTACGCTTTTTATTCTTATTCCTCTTAGTCTTATACTATAGTTACCCTAGACCTTTCTATACTATTTACTCTTTTTTACTCTAAGTTTATACTTTAGTTACCTTAGACCTCTTACGCTCTTTATTCTTTATTCCTCTTAGTCTCGTACTCTAGTTACCCTAGACCTCTTTATACTTCTTATTCTCTATTCCTCTAAGTCTTATATTCTAATTACCCTAGACCTCTCTACGCTTTTTACTCTTTTTTACTCTAAGTTTCGTACTCTAGTACCCTAGACTTCTCTATTTAACTTACCCTAGACTATCCCTCTTATATTAATATATAAATCCTTTACTAAAACCTTCTAAATTCTAGGTATTATTTATTTTTTTAAATTTTTCTTTTCGGCTTTACCCTAACCCTTAACTATATTACGTAATATATATATATATAACCTTATATATTTTATTAATTTCTTCTGATTTTTTATATATATTTTAAAGTAATATAACTTAAAAACTCGCCGAGTTACCCTAGTGCATGCGTGGGGGTAGATACGTACTACGACGTGAGCCGATTTTTTGAAAATCCCATACAAATGAATTTGTCGGCAACTCTAAATATGCTCACGAGCCCACCCAGCGTGCTAGGAGGTAAACCAATGTCGGAAGGGTATCTAAGGAGGGAAAAAAAAAAACCCCGGAGGGCTTGATAAAAAAAAATCTATATATATATATATATATATCGTATATATAGCTATATGCTATAGGCTATTTAGAAGGTTGCAGAGCCTCTATAGCCACCTACCGCACTATATTCTATCGACTTATAGAAGGTTCAGAGCCTCTAAGGTCTATTACCGCACGTTACTCTAGGGCTTTATATACCTAAAAAATCAACTATCGACTATATAGAAGGTTGTAGAGCCTCTATAGTCTATTACCGCACTCTACTCTAGGGGCTTATATACCCTAAAAATAACTATCGACTTTATAGAAGGTTTATTAGCCTCTAAGGTCTATTACCGCACTCTACTCTAGGGGCTTATATACCCTAAAAATCGACTATCGACTATATAGAAGGTTCTAAAGCCTCTATAGTTTATTACCGCACTTTACTCTAGGGGCTTTATATACCCTAAAAAAACTACTATCGACTTTCTAGAAGGTTCTAAAGCCTCTAAAGTCTACTACCTATCGACTTTATAGAAGGTTCTATAGCCTCTAAGGTCTATTACCGCACTCTACTCTAGGGGCTTTATATACCCTAAAAATCGACTATCGACTATATAGAAGGTTGCAGAGCCTCTATAGCCACCTACCGCACTATATTCTATCGACTTTATAGAAGGTTCTAAAGCCTCTAAGGTCTATTACCGTATATTACTCTAGGGGCTTTATATACCCTAAAAAATCAACTATCGACTATATAGAAGGTTTTTAAAGCCTCTATAGTTATTACCGCACTTTACTCTAGGGGCTTTATATACCCTAAAAAAACTACTATCGACTTTCTAGAAGGTTCTAAAGCCTCTAAAGTCTACTACCTATCGACTTTATAGAAGTTCTATAGCCTCTAAGGTCTACTACCGCGCTTTACTCTAGGGGCTTTATATACCTAAAAATCAACTATCGACTATATAGAAGTTGCAGAGCCTCTAAGGTCTATTACAGCACGCTACTCTAGGGGCTTTATATACCTAAAAAACAACTATCGACTATAAGAAGGTTCTATAGCCTCTAAGGTCTACTACCGTGCTTTACTCTAGGGGCTTTATATACCCTAAAAAATCAACTATCGACTTTATAGAAGGTTTATAGCCTCTAAAGTTTAAGATAGAGTCCTCTATACTTAGCTCTAAAAAGGGGAGCGAATATTCCTTTCGCTTCCTATATTACCTTCCGAAATATAAGCTTATTATATGCCCCTATTGCCAAACAGCTATTATATATAGCGGCTTAGAAAGCATTTAAATAGCCAGCCGCATTCGATTGCAAAATAAAGCTATTAAAGCCGAATATATGCCCTGGGCTTTAAGTTTAGAAGGCTTAATCCAAACGGAAGACGAATTAAAGGATTTTAATACTTTTCCTACTAAAGAAGAGCTACCTATTCGGGGGTTAGGGCTAGAAATAGGCTATAAATGCTTAGAATGCGTATTTCTTACACCTGAAAAATCAACATAAAAAAGCATATCCAAAAAAAGCTATAGCTTAAATTCTATAGGACGTCCTAAGAATAAAGCTAAAAAGCTTTATAAATCTCGGATTAATATCCAACGATTCTTTAAAGGAGGCTTTAAAAAGTTCTTATTTTCAGGTTCAGAAGGTTTCTAAAAGAAAGGTATAGGTGATTTAGGGTTAAACTCTACCCCTAAGGATCCTTCCTATCTTAGGGATCCTTCTAGCCCTAGGGTTACCGTTAGCCCAGGGTTACCTCTAGCCCTAGGGTTACCGTTAGCCCTAGGGTTACCTCTAGCCCTAGGGCTATCTCTAGCCCTAACCCCGAAGCGAATATTATTACTAGCCCTATAGAATCTATAGAAGGGTCGATTCTAATCAGGCCTCTAGTTTCTCTACTAGCGCTATTAATAATACTTAATCGCAAACTAGTAGTATTATTAGTAGCCCTATTCAGATTCCTAGAACTAAGCGGAATAGGCCCTTTCTATTAAATTCTCGACGAATTTCAGATTCTAGCTCTTCTAAAGAGCCGTTTACTTCTATAGTAAATAGGCCGTTTATTAGAAGAAACCAGAGGGTTCTTCTTTCGTCGTCTAGTAATAGCGATTCCGAGGGGTCTAATAGCGCTTCGAATAGCTCTAAATCTATAGATTTAACTACTTTTACTTCGAAAGCTAAATCTATTCGCTTTAAATCCGATATATTATTCGCGATTTAAACGAAAAAGGACGGTCCAAATCCCTGGTTACAGAAGCTAGGGGTTATAAACCATCTAAAGCAGAGCTCGTTATCGAAAGCTAAATTAATAGCGCTATTAGACTTTATAAGCCTTCTTTAGTAGGGGAAGCTATTCCAGAAGACTCTGAATTCCAAGGAAGGGTCTTTTAGAGGTTTATTCCTCTATAGACCGGCTTATTCTCGAGGGTAAAAGGCTAGTAAACGGGGGCTTATTCCGAGAGTAACCTTATTAGAGTTAAATCGTCGAAGCTTTGAAAAGAGCCTAAAAAGCCTTTATTTTCTCGTATATCCCTAGAACAGTCCAACGATATAAGCTCGTTTATAAACGGCTTTTAAGCTATTTATTTCGATCTTTCGATTTAGAGGATTCCGAAAGGCTCCCTTTTATTCTATCGAATAAGCAAAAAGAAGCTATAGAGGGCTTAAAACTATCGATAGGGGCGATATATCGAGGAATTCCTCGAATTCGTCTTCGAGTGATTTAGAATCGTTAGAAGTAATAGCTTATTCCAGAAGCTAGATTCTTCCGTTTTAAATCTACTTATTACCTTACTTTCCGAGCCTATCGAAGGAGGCGAATATACTAGTATTATTATTAGTTATATAGCTATTTTGCATATTCGACAGGATAATACCTGGGAAAAGCCAGAGGTTTATAACGCCTTTATATCCGCTATTATTTCGTTTGCCCGGGTCTTTATTTTATTATTTTATTATAATAAATACGAAGAGAATATCCAGGGTTTAATAGAGAATAGCGGTTATACGGAAGTAATTAGCTAGGTGCGAAGCTATACCTCT